>JASTWQ010000201.1:0-371920 GCA_035220615.1 Leptothorax acervorum
CAAGACGGATGACAAGGATCTCAGGCACTCCACGAAGCATTCGAAGCATGAGTCGAGAAACTTGAGACAGGAGGATAGCAAAAATTCGCACAAAGATCACAGGGAGAGTAGGTCTGGATTCGCCACGAATGACAGGGGCTCCAGAAATTCCAACGGGGGTGACGCGAGGGAGAGATTACGTGACTCGAAACGACAATCTGACAAAGATCGGAGCGTGCACCGGGCGCAACGCTCGCGAGAACATTCGTATGAGAGAAACCACCACGACGAGCGAGCGTCGAGCGATAAGCACCGAGGTCGACATCATGAAAGGCACAAGCATCGTTCACGCGATAGGAGTCGAGATAGATCTCATCAGTCGAGTAGAATTAAGTCCTCGAACGACGATCATCGATCTCGAGAGGATCACGGGAGACACGATTCCTCCAAGAAGATATCGGTGAAGGAGAATAGGTCGCAAAATTCAAGGGACCATTCCTTGCCTAAGAACATCGAGCGAGAGCGCAGTCATAGCGAGACTCGTTCGGGCGAGAGTACTAAGAAGGATTCGTCGATAGAGGCTCAAGACTGCAAGGATTTGGATCTGTCGCAATTCGACGTTCTGTCGGAGACCGATGAGAACATGTCCGATGATCGGGATTCCGTGAGCCGAACGTCGTCTCCGCACTCGCGTAAGATCAAGCTGAAAAGACACGATTCCGAAATCCGGTCGGAAAGTGCGACAAAGCATGAGAACAACGACGGAGCCAGCGAGAAAAAAGGACGGGAGGAATTAAAGGTAAAAAGAAGGAGTTGTGATCCGGCATCTAGTTCCAGTAATAATAATCCTAGTGCCGTTTCAGATTCCTTCCTTGGCTCCACATCGCACGCGACGCTCTTGGTAACGCAAGAGACTCGTATGGACTCTGAGAGAGAAAAGTCTGAGTATTGTGAAGAGGAGAGAATGGTTTGCGATAGCAACGTCGAATGTTCGAATTCGAGAGAGAAATATTCGCGTTCTAGTGCTTCGTCGGATGAGACGCGATTATTGGAGAAAGATATGGATCAAACCGGATCTACGTATGGTCCGTTTTTACTACCAAGACTCGTGTCTAACACGTCCGGTGATGAACTTGATTTTGAGATGTCGAACATTGACGAAAATAAAATCAACGATGAGGTCGATGGAAAAAATATGAATTTCATTGGACCTCGTTTGCTACCTCGGTTAAACGATCGTCGAAGCATGGAGCGAGACGACGCGGAGGATGCTTCTGCGACAGAAGCGGACACTGTTTTCGGGCCAGCACTGCCACCACATTTGTTACAACGACGACGAGGAAACAATTCGCGGGATAGAATTATCGGCCCTGTGCTACCCGACACTCTGGAGTCGCGCGAAGAAGGTTTGACCGTGTCTCCGAAATCTGATGATGATTCTGCGATAGGTCCTCTACCTGTGGATCATCCAGCTCTAAGAACTAGCCACGTGCACGAACAGTTAGATTTGAGAGCACAAAGAATTAGAGATGAAAAATATTCGGAAGAGGTAAAGAAAATTATTTTTTTCTTAATTTTTTTGGATTTCCGTCTGCAATTCCATTTTATTGTTTATCTTGGGATTGAGTTAAGTTTTTATTCTTGCTCTTGTTATTTGTATCATAGTGGAATAATGTTATCTGTTCAAAATTTATTATATGTGGAGTGACAGGAAAATCAAATGGGTATTTAATATAAGACAATTGTTCTATCCAATGCCCAAATAAATTGCTTATATCATGGATTAATAGTTATCAATGAGAAATAAAAGTATTCGTATTATAGATTGATATCGGAAATAAACGCGAGGAATGGATGACCGAGTTACCACCCGCTCAAGCTGCTAATCTTGGATTGGGCCCGCGCAAGTTCAGACTGCGAGATGGCCCAGATATGTCAGATAGATCATGTTGGACTGACACACCAACACAAAAAGCTCAGAAGCAGATGGACTTGGTAAATATAAGAAATATGCTGCTATACATCTCTGTTTCAAATGGCATTCCATGTTACTAGTTACTATTAAGGCTTTATAATTTTACATATATGCTAATGTTATGTTCGTTGCATTTTTTAGGAAACAAAAAGATTCAGAGAATCAGAGAAAAAACATGTAAATGAATTTCACAAGAAGGAAGCAGATAAAAGTAGAAAACGCGAGAAAACATTATTAGAAATGCACCAAAGCAAGGTCGCCAAGAAAAAGAAGGTAACTTGATTTTTATTTTTAAATTAAAATCTACTTATTAAATTAATTTTTTCCATACGTTCGTATACTTATTTTTCTTATTTTTTAGAAAGAGGAAAAAGAAGCGAGACGGGCTGGAATATCAACGAGAAGGCCATTTGATAGAGACATTGATTTGCAAGTTAATCGATTTGATCAGGCACAAAAAAAGTCTATTCTGATGAAAGCGCAATTGCTCGACGATAGGTTCTCGCGTGGACAAATTTAAAACGGGTGCAAATTTTCACCGGGATACAATTATGGTAATTGTAAATAATTGTGAATTGTAAAGGGAATTATATTCTGTATTACATACATTGATTTGCAAGTTACCCGATTTGATGAGAGACACAAAGAAAGACTATTGATGAAAGTGTAGTTGCTCGACGATAGATTTTCGCGGTAGACTTTAACGAGTTCGAGTTCTCACGGGGATAAAATTACGATAATTGTAAATAATTGTTAATTGTAATGGAACTTACTCTATATTAAATATATTCAGAAATTGGCAGAGATATTGAATGACGTTTAACGGTGCCTTGAATTAACACAGAGTTCTTGCCATCTTGACTGACAATTTTACATAAATGTTTTAGCAGAATATGCACGTCAGCTTCGTTATATTCGTGTCTTGTTAATCGTGATTTTTATAACACATTTTTTATAAAACCACATTTTACTGTCGGAGTCAACTTAACTTTCGTCATACCTTATTTCAATTTTGACCTCAGTTCCTCAGCTTTTTCCGAAGCAAATGTGTTGTAAATTGTGTCGTAAATGCGGATTTAATTTTGAATTACGGTTACGGCTACAACTCGACATGGATAAAGCTTTTCCATTCATATTTCCTGCACATTGTATTTTGTAATGTGCGATGCAACGATGCATAAATTACAATCGAACGAAGATTTTATAAATACTGTGACTCGCGCGTAATGTATATAGCGATATAGTATAATTGTTCTGTGTGTGATGCATCATAAAAAACGACAGTGACGTATGTAATAATAATAACGATTGTACGGATTTCTGCTCATGTATAAAATAGATATGCCGCTCGTTGTTTGTTCGTATTTTCTATAAGTGAGACAGTACAAAATAGTGCGACACTTGGCACTGTTGATACGTATCTTGGAAGATACATATCGGCGTGGCTACAGTAAGTACAAGTAAAATTACATTGTCACACTTGTACTTTTGAGACACATCTGACTTCACGTACATGTTTCCAAAGGCTGTTCTATATTTTCGGCGGGCCTGAAGCTAATATTCCCGAAGTTTTTTTATTTTAATTGACTTTGAGAGACGTACATTTTATATACGTATTAAAAAATGCAATTAAAAAATTTGATATCAAGGATCTGAAGGATCTCAAACTTCATTGATTTATTGATTTCAGATTTGTGAATTTGCCGTCGCACTTTCCCTACCATCGATACGAATCGTACTATTTGATAATAGGTTTATACTATTCGACGATTGTTTATTTTCTGCTGAGAAATTATGTAAATCTCTGGGTTTCTACACACAAAAATAAAATATGTTTTGATTAAAGTTGTCCTTTTTTTCCTTTCACTTGTCGACGTTGGTCAATATATACAGTTTTTACTTGATTGAACAATGCGGTATTGATTAATATTTTAATAGAATAGAAGATAAATATATAAAGAAATAAAAAAAAAAGTGTTCAGTTTAAGAATAGAGAAATCTTTCTCCTATAGTTTTCAAATCGTAGTCTGTTAGGAATTTCTTAAATAAACTTGGCAAGCTAATCGCTGATTGAGTTAAAACAGTTTTAAGTTACTTGAGATATTTCGTTAACATAGATACAAATTATTAACATTTGTTGCTGGACGTATAAAAAAAAAGACTATATCAGGGACACCAAATTAATTAATTATTAATTAATGTCGATTAAATTTATCGAAAGTCTAAGTCGCCTTAGAGATCTCGTAATTATTTCCAATAATTATTTTTCAATAATTACTTCGCTTACAGTAGGAATTAATGTTTAGGCCGATTTCAATTAAACTCATATAAGATCACCTCGTCGGCGGTTCCTTGCAGCTGTATCGAGTTATATTTTTTTGCGTTTAAATGAAACAATTAGATATTAATTAAATATTGATAACTATTTCATATAGATACAGATGTGTATTACATTACATAATAATTAAGATAATATAATTAGACGATGATAAGATAAAATAAAATGATGAGATAATCAGATAATATCATGGATAATAATTAATTGTATAAAACATTATATAATTAGATATTAATAATCATTTCTCTTTCTCGAGAGAAGGAAAAGAGAAAAGCTCATTACAGGAGATTCAGCTAGAAAAAATAATTGAAGAGTCGCGTGCCGACGCCGCCTCTCGCCCACGCACGAACGCACGCACGCGATTGGCTGCGGACGCGGATCTTACGCACTTCTCGTGCGAGTTCGACCGACTGACAGCTCGTTTCATCTATTTAGCGATTTTCCAGCCGATTCCTCCGCCCGGCAAGCGACATCGATCCGATCGGTCAGAGATCAGAGATCAGGTTCGCCGCGTCGATCATCTGTTCCGCCGTCGTACGCTCGCGCAGTCGCTGTCCCTCCCGTTCGTCCGACCGTGCGATCCGACGTTCGCGAGGAGACTGAACGAAGACTGAGACGCAGCTAACCTCGAAAGTGACGTTCGTGGTTCGTGCCCGTCCCTTCCGTCGCCTTCGCGTGCGGTCCAGGAAGTGTATCCGAGCCCCGAGAAACGTTCCCCGGACGGAAGAGAAAGATACATTATATATTCAAAAGAGAAAGAAAAAGGAAGGAAGAGGGAGGAGGAGAGAGGAGGAGGAGGAGGTACCCTCCGAGTCTCCGACGGGAGACGGCAGGAGACGGGATCATCCTCGTCAATGGCCGGTCGAGGAGCGTTCGCGACGCCCGCGCCGAGTGACTAATGGTCGCGTGCGGATGAGAGACTCGCCGATCAACCTCGGAGTACGTATACAGACGTATATCGTCCACGTCCTCGTCCGCTACGTCCCTCCCGCAGGTCCCTCCTGCGCCGAAATCCCCTCGACGCTCCCCTCGACTCGTCGTCGTCGTCATCGTCGACGGTTATCTCCGCGCTCTGTAAACGCGGTCAATCAGCTTCCTGCAAAGTTGAGGCGAGCGTGCCCGATGACCCCCGCCTCTGCACGCGCGACGCACGAATACACGCACGCGTCTCGCGATCGCGATTCACGCGTAATCGACGTGTTATCAGTTTCCCTTGTACGAGCAGGGAGAGCCAAGAGTCGTCAACTCCGAAAGCTCCGTTCCGTGGAAAGGGCTCGTTCCCCGGTCGACGACGACAGGTGTTTTCTTCTCGCCCCTCGTCGAGGGGTTCCGACGTCAGTCGGAACGAGGTCGGAGGTTTCTCTCCACCCCTCGCTCCGCTGACGGACGATGGACCGCCGGAGAGGCAGCTGCGCGGGGATCCATTTACAAATCGCGGATAACATTGGCTTTGTTCCGGGGGATCTTTCGAGCGAGCGATCCCTCGCGAGATTATTATGCGCCTATGCGTTGATTTGAAATCGCCAAGAATTCTGACAGGCCGCGCACGTGTTTGTTTACTTTGATTAGATTAGGTGTTACATTGTGAATCATTTGCGTTTATAGTGCGTGTATCGTATGCGCCTATCGTAAGATCCGACAGCTAGAGCCAGAGATTTATTTATAAGCGACGGAATATTGTCCTGGAGCTAAGGTGGGATTTAATTGTTCTTTTCCAGAGCGGCCTGGCTACGCTTTTTAACGATGTACTTTCTGCCTGCGTTGGATGTCACTCTTCACGATACCAACAAAATATACCTGGCAACTGTAGAATGAACCACTCGAGCGAGATCTTGGGGAGATATTGAACTTGATGCAAAGGTGGATGTTTAGACCGATTTCAAAATGCGCCAGTGTTGCTTGAATCACCAAGTCCTCTTGTGGCTTATCTTTCTGATTTTCTACGCTGCATACAGCAGTGGGGATATCCTAGTGTTTTCCGCATTAGCAAAACACCAAATCGAAGAGGAGTTTCGCGATATGCCCGCCAAGTTCGGAGGCATAATACCACCGGAAGGCATTAAGGTACACGTCGTTTAATTTCTTTTATAATAAATTGTATATATGTATCTTGTGTGTCTACAATCTTTATGTTATATAAATGTCATTAGGGTATGGTAGTTTATGCTGATCCCCCCGCTGCGTGCCACAAAATACAGGCTCCGCCAAACGATACTAATTACGATGGTAATTGGATAGTGTTAATACGACGTTTTAACTGTAGCTTTGAAATAAAAGTTCGAATGGCACAGCAAGCTGGATACGATGCTGCTATTATACACAATGTAAACAGCAATGAATTAGGTAAACTAGCTGTATATTAATGGTCGTAACAGTAAAATGCTATCTACGTCAATGAAGATGTGGCAAAGAGATGGTTATCTTCTTCCAGAACCTATGTCAGCAAAGGATTCCGTAGGAATTTTGATACCATCCGTGTTTGTTAGCGACATTACGGGAGTTGTTATCAAAGAAAATTATTTATACGATCAATTGTATTTTGTACTGATTAACGATGATCTGCCGTTCAATATCAACACTCATTTGCTCTTGCCTTTTGCCATTGTTGTTGGGATATGTTTTTTAATTATAGTTATTTTTATGGTAAGTCGCAGACACGATATCAAGATACCGTACGCGTAATATTTTATCAACTTTAGAAGTGTACTGATTATTTATATACTGTACAGATTGTCAGATGCATAAAGGATAGAAGGCGACAACGGAGGCACAGGCTACCTAACTCTAGCTTAAAGAAGATCCCTACACACAAGTATACAAAGGGTGATCCGTACGAGACATGTGCCATTTGTTTGGACGATTATGTAGAAGGAGAGAAATTACGAGTTTTACCTTGTGCGCACGGTACGTTTTTCTAACAAACTACTTGATATTTTCATTACAGCGAATGATATTTTGTTCCTTTAGCCAGGCCTTTCTCCCGACATCTTAAATGTGTTAAATTATTAAACTATTCGTTTGTAATTTCAGCTTATCATTCAAAATGTATTGACCCATGGTTGACAAAAAATCGAAGAGTTTGTCCTGTATGTAAAAGGAAGGTTTTTGCAGCTGACGAGCAAGTCGTGACCGACGAGAGCGACTCGGATGATGATACAGCACCTCTCATTCGCGACGGCCACCAAGGTGCGGAGATATTTTCCTTTGCGATCAATAAATAATATGCACTTGCTGCGAACTCAAAGAGAAATGTTCTTTTAGGTACACAAGGTGGAACATTCGCGCGGCAGATGGAAAATCCTTTTAGCAGAGCTTTAGCTAGGAGATCACAGGCTAGACAGGATAGTAGTAATTTTAGCGATAATAGCTCCGATTCTGAGCAGTCTTACGTTACCACCGAGGATGGCGTTAGTACTAGTGCTGGTGAACCATCCAACGTCACCGTTTTTATGGTATCCGACACTCATAGTATAAACGGTAAGACTAATTACTGACTGTATATATAGCTATAAAATCCTGCATATATAGCTATGAGAAATCCTTAAAACGCGTTCGTTTTTTACTATCTACAGGTGAATCACAGGAGTTGGAACGTTCGACCAGCAGTACCGATCCGCATACGGTGAGTTTATACGCGGATGCTCAAGAATTTCCAGCACCTGTTGTTCAAATCGCACCGACACGACGCGGGATCATGGCAAATTCCGTGGTGTCGAATTCCGATTATTATGTCGAGACGTCGGATAATGCGTCGGTGATGGCCAGTAGTTCCAACAGAAACGATGTTATTACGTAATGGCCTGACATAGCTGTGACTATCATTAAACGTTACGAGTTGTTCGTGTCTCGCGGAAAGATCTTTTTCTTTTTTCTCGCGAAAGATGCGTTGGTGCGCACGACATAGAAGCGACGTAGGATGTAATGAGGATGAATATATATAATCCGGAAGTAGATAGTATTTTTAATACATATAAAAACTATTAATTTCTTTTTTTGAATAATGATATTACGACTTTGCTTTATGACAAATATTCTTTTGCACTAATCTGTCAAGTATGTATTTGGTGAATTACGTAATAATATTATCGTTTCCTTTCTTTGGCGATAGTATCATGTGCAGTGATGTATTATGGAAAGAGATTAATAATTCCATATTTTATATATGATTGCAAACATAAGAAGTATTTTAAATTTGATTCACGTACGAAACAAAAACTTATGTATAACGAAATGTATATACTAATGTATACTTATTCGATCTGTTTTTTTTTTATTTTTAAGGGCTATACATTGCATTATTGCTTGATTCCTTGACTTTTAATCCTCGACACCGTTTTCAATAAATATATATATGTATGTAGGTAAGACTGCAAATTATAGTTTATCATTTAACAAAATATTACTTTGTACATTAGCTTAGAAACTTTATGTGTAGCCTACTTTAATTTACACTTTATTTGATTGAGTTTATTCAAAATTGTACGCTATTGTCATTTGGTTACCAAAACTTAAGTATGATGTAATATATGCTTAGATAAGTTTACTTAGATTACGTTAAGTTGCTGACAAATGCTGGTGATATTGCAAAATGACGAACATAGTGTTTTTGCCGATATCGGATCTGTACATATAAATACTATCTATTAATACATCTAACAGTCAAGAGACCAAAAATGCGCAGATTCCTTTCAATGCAGGACATAGAATACTGTGAACCTTTAAGTTTAGACACTAAGTTGATGAAATTGAATCTTTAACCGCGTTAAGTTTTACGGAAAATTTATTGTTATTTAAAGTATATTATGTGAACTAACTGTACTGTTTTATAAAAGATAGATTAATACTTATATATAAAGTGGGCTGTATATAATATGACGTGTCGATAATTATATGTACATTTCGCTACTCTCAAATAATATATGCTTAGTGTTTACTCAATTTCTCATAGATATTAACAAAAGAAATTGAAATTATATGATCCTATAATATGGAACAATTATTTCTGCTTTAAATCAAGTGCGGAAGGATATAAGCATAACTCTAACACATATTAGTGGTTCTATTATTTTATTGTAAGATTGTGATTGATAGATCTGTTCGAATGGAGTATTGATAAAAATCACGAGTAGCCCAGTCAAATAAGAACAAATTTCGACGTTTGACGGAAATAACTGATAAAGTTTTGAAACTTGGCAAAGATGTTCATTCAGGCGTACTATTAAACATACTAAAAGTCCTGAACTCTCAATCTGTTGCGCTCGAGCCGCCATACTGGAAAAATGGCGCTCCAATTCAGTTTTTTGCTTATATCTCGCTAACCATTAGCAATATCGGAATTATTTTCATACAAAAAATAAAGCTTATAAAATTCTCTACAAAAAAGTTATATATATTTTTCCCGTATCTATTTTTGTTATTAAAATACACTTGTCAACAAAATTATCGCAACACTCAATTTTTATCAAAATTTCGCGTAATTTCAAATAAGCGTATCTCCGCGAAAAATTGTCGTATTTGAAAAAATTTTGTTTTTGTTTTAAAGAGTAAATAAAGTCTACTTTAAGAAACTTTTGTTAGATTTTGATTTTATCCTCCCCCTCCCGGCATCTCTTCAAAAGTAATGACGTGTTTCTTCTCCAAAACATTGCATAGTTTGACGCACTTTGCGCGGTGGAATAAATTGTTTTTGCAAATTTTATAACCATCGTAAAATATGGACTTTTACCTATAGAAGCTACGTTTAATTTTAACCGGCGCGCTTAAAGATGGCTGCTGGTGTTGGAGTAATCTTCCGGATAAAAGATCTGAGATAAACGAGGATAAATAATGAGTGTTAGAAAAGAGAGTCGGGATCGAGCGCGAACACTGTTGCGCGGTTTCATTTAGCAATCTTCGTTGTTGGAAGGAAATAAATAATTCTATTTGTATACAGTATACGTGATCAAAATTTATATTCTTTAGTTTCCATTTCGTATTTCAAATATTTATAATTATTTGACACTTAATATTTTGTCCAAGTTTAATCCTATATAAATTAAAAAAAATTTGAAGTACGATTTTTTTCGCGGAGTTATGGCGTATCAAAGGAGGGTGGGTAAAATAGGCCAATTTTATTTTTAATTTAACTGACTTATTCCGATCCCTTTAAAGCAAATTCTGACCACTTTCCCTCGGGTTTAGACGGATAAAAATGCTACCATCCTATATTCAACGACCCAAAAAACATATGATTACATATATAACTTACGTTACACTTTTTGGAAAAAAATCGGCCTATTTTACTCACCCTCCTTTGATACGCCATAACTCCGCGAACATTGGAATTTAAAGTGATTATGGCCCGTGAATATCTTCTATCACGCGGAAGTAAAACACATGTTTTTAATTTATTAAAATCACGCAATTTTAAATTATATTCCTAATATTTTTCCTTTAACTTCTAAATTTTTCTGAAAGAAAAGATTTAAAGAAATATATTGTGTTAATAATATATTTTTCATTTTTTAATAAAAATAAAACTATTATTAAATCTGTCAAAGCGCAATTTATGATGCAATCAAATTTTTAGATGTACAGTTACACACGGGCAGTTCCAGAATTAAGCACTTAAATTAAATTCACTTAAATTTGTTTTTCTTAATTTCAACATTTTTAATAAGTATAAAAGATATCACCGTAGGCATTTCATATTGAGAACTATTTGTTGGAAGAATTTTTGATGTAAATTTATTGTCGGGGATTTTAAGAGTTTTAATTGATTAATATTTAGGATCGTGTACAAGATTGTCTTTATTTAATTGGTTGTCATGTAGACGTTTCATATTGTCCACATATGTTACACTTATTGTTAGCAGACGTACGGAAGGTGTCAGCTATATTATTATTACCCTTTTAATAGGGTCGGCTTAATATACATGTATATATATATTTCTTACAAAATTGATGAAGTGTGCGAGAAGTGTATCGGTAAGCTGCATATACTCTTTACGAAGCGTTTGGGAAGCGTAGACGAAGTGTCAATCAGTGAAGTGTGCGAGAAGTGTATCGATAAGCTTCATACACTCTTTACGGAGTGTTTGGGAAACGTAGACGAAGTGTCAATCAGTGAAGTGTGCGAGAAGTGTATCATAAGCTTCATACACTTTTTATGGAGCGTTTGGGAAGCGTAGACGATGTGTCAATCAGTGAAGTGTGCGAGAAGTGTATCAATAAGCTCCAAACAATCTTTACGGAACGTTTCGGAAGCGTAGACGAAGTGTTAATCAGTGAAGTGTGCGAGAAATGTATCGGAAAGCTTCATACACACTTTATGGAGCGTTCGGGGAGCGTTTGGGGAGCGTGTATGGGTATTCGAAACAGCAAAGAGTCAACGGAAAATCATTGGAGTGTCAAAGAGGCGTTAAATCTCTTCATTTACGCTTCTTTGACGCTCCGAGAGGCTTTCTATTTTCACCAGGGTAACGCTCAAGTATCGATACTTTGGGGGCGTCCAATATATCAGCAGTTTTGAATTTCATGAGGCGTCTGATAATTTCGCTACTATAATGAAGAGAATTAGTTGAATCAGAGCCGTTGGCTCGTTTCGATCAATATGAGAATACTACAGGTGTTCGGATTTTTCTTAATTCTCTGGCATGGTCGATTTGGTAAGTTACCTAATCTTTTCAGTATAAAATATAATAATAAGTGTTTTATTACATACATTTTTTTACATTCAGTAATTTAGCAATTAAGCGCATGTTGTCACACACACACACACAATCATGTTTCAAAATAATTTTTATTATTGTAAAAGTTTTTCAGAAACATTCCAATAAATAGTAATGTTCTAATAATTGGATAAATAACAATAGACTCTTGATAATAAAATTAACAAATAAGAGGGGGCTTTGACAGTTCAACGCGGTTGACGATGCGTAAGTTAACGTTATATCGATCTTTAAGATAAAATTATTATTTTTAGATCACAATTTTTTACTCACTTATTTCTCGCCAGAGAAGGTGAGATTATTTTGACTTAATTATTACCGCATCGTTGAAAATAATTCAAAGCGGAGTCTTAACGTCCAATTTATATTTATGTAGGTATCTTATTAGTTATTAAGAATCGATATAACGTACCGTCAACCGCGTTGAACTCTCAAAGCGCCCCTCCCTTTTTACTTGTCACTTGTTAAAAAAATAACATTTATATTGAAATAATTGGATTAATCACAAATATGATATTATATTAATTAAATCTTAATGTAAATCTATATTTTCTTTCTTAGCTTTTGTTACCAATATTGAACCCCGTATAGACACAGTTGTAACACGAGGGTGCAAAAGTTTGGAAAATACGACACCGCTGTTGCGTCTTAAAAAGTATCTTTTTTGCGATTATGATGTTACTGTCCGTCCGAATCATCATAAAGTAGTTACCAATGTAACTCTCAAGCTGATGCCGAAATTAATGGAATTCGTAAGTGCATCATTATAGATAATATAGATTGTATTACGTAGATTTATTACATGATTGTAAAGATTGTATAGATAATTATAATGCGCTAAGTACGTCACATTCTATATAAGATTTCGAAAAAGAATAATGTATTATTTTTAGCGGAAACTTTGTTATTCGAATTATCATATTTTAGCAATCTTACAACTTTTATTTTTGGCCATAAGACATCGCATGTCTTAATTTAAAAATTAACTAAAAGATATTTTATGTCAAAAATAAATTACTTTTATTTGAAGTGTAACTTATATCTTTCCGGTTTATTTTGCAATTAAATAATATATAAGAAAAATTAATTAATTTTATTTACAGACCAGGGAGGGTGTACTGACGCTTCATAGCTGGATGTCATTCGTGAGTCTAGAATACTTTACTTATTGCACCACATTCCTATTTTAATAAGATATTTAATTAACAGACTTGGACGGACACGCATCTTACCTGGAGATCGAGTGATTATGATGGAATTACTTATATTC
The DNA here is from genome assembly GCA_035220615.1 of Leptothorax acervorum. Lineage (NCBI taxonomy): Eukaryota > Metazoa > Arthropoda > Insecta > Hymenoptera > Formicidae > Leptothorax > Leptothorax acervorum. The sequence continues at coordinate 13,272 of JASTWQ010000201.1, forward strand.
ACGTTAAATCCTACGATATTTGGTTACCTGATTTGTATGTCTACAACTCGTAAGTTATCTTTGTATCATTAATTATTAATCGCGTTACAGTTGGCTACACTAAATTGGAGAAAAATTAAAATAGAACACGTAACGAAGGAAATATTTGTAAATCCAATCAGATATAAACAAATAATTTGGAGAATTGATCTAATTTATTCTTCTTTTTTAATTACAAGAAACTTATATTCTAATTTAGATTTTTAATTTCCATTTTCTCTATTTTTTAGGATAAATTATTTGTTATTTAAGATAGACTTTTCAGTTCTCATTTTTATATTAGCACTCAATTACGTAATGCGACTAGTTGCGATAATTATTTCTTCGGTTCTTTTAGTGGCGATATGTCGAGTGATGACTACGAGACAATTTTCAACACGGAATGTTTGGTCTTTAATACGGGTTCTGTCATTTGCGTGCCGCCTGTAAAATATGTTTCAAAATGCGATCCCGATTATACTTATTGGCCTCACGATCAGCACACATGTCGTATCACACTCGGCTCATGGTCCCATACAGGAGAGGAAATCGATGTCCATCTAGACGGAACCGGAGTACGTAAATGACTTGATTTATAAAACTGCAATGATGAATCTTTTCCATAAATACTTTTTTCCGAATATTACTTTTGATGAAAAATTGTGCATTATAAAATTAATTCAATGCACCTCGAGTTAACATACGGGCAATATATTGCAAAATTTCTGGTAAAAATTTCATCTATAAAAAATTATTAAATTAAAATATCTCTCTTTCCCTCTTAGTTTTAATTTAAGATACTTTTGAGAGATCTGTTCTCTCGCAATTTTCGTCTTTCTTCCCTTTTTCATGTTTTAAAAAATTTTATTTATGAATAGATTTATATTTTTATTGTTATATTGAAAAATAAAAGATAACTATTTAACTACATTTATTTCACAGGTTAACATGAACGGCTACGAGAATAGCACAGAGTGGGATTTGAAATTGTTAGACGCAGTGAAAATTGTTAAAAAATATAAATGCTGTCCGAACGAGACTTTTCCGAATATCGATTACACATTTTTATTGACACGACATAACGACATAAATCATAGGTCTTACGTTACACCAGCCATCAGTAAGCAATTGCTTGTAAAAACAAACTTGCATGGTAATTGTATGTATACTTAGATCATGAATGCCTTTTCTAGCTTTGATATTCCTCACCCTAACGGTGCTATGGTTGGATTCAAGATCGGTTGAACGAGTAGCAATCGCGAGCGTAAATTTTATTTGCCACCTACTCTGCATGTCCGATTTGCACGGGGTGGTGCCGCACAATGGCGTTAATCCTCCTAACATAAGTGAGTATCAAAACCATAAAGAGTGTAATTAAAAACAAAAAAAAAAATTCTAAATAAAATCTGAAAGAAAGAGATATTTTAATTTCGTAACTTTGAGATGAAATCTTTTCGTGCCAATAATTTTGCAATATAAGTATTGTTCAAATATTATTTAATACGATGGAAGATAGTATAGAACATTAGAATTAATTATTATATACAATACTCACACGTAAAATTACATGATTTAAATTACAAATAATAAGTTATATTTCTTATATATTCATCCTGCAGTGCTGTTTTACCGCGAATCCTTGGCATTGGCTACCTTTGCGTTAATTCTGACGGCCTTGTTACGTAAACTGCAAAACATGAGCATAGAGATGCCAAGTTGGATGTATTCCACGACGACGTTCATCTTGAGCAACAGGGCTGGTCGATTACTGGTCCTGAACGACGAGGAATCTAAGATAGGTGGAGGTATAGTGACTGAAGACAGCTCGGATCTTCCAAAGTCCGGGATGAGGATGAAAGAATCATCCTGGAGACATTTCGCCGCTATCGTTGAGTGGTTGTCATTCTTCTGTGTGGTCCTCACCTATGTCATCATCTTAATCACTCTTGTACCTTCGGGAGCGAATTAATCAATGATGCAATTAAAACATTCTCCGTAATGTTTGAAATCCTTTTAAACAATATGTTCTGTTTGCTTCTTTGTGGAAAATTAAAATAAATAATTATTTGCATTTTTAAATAAAATGTATCTCGTCTTTATTCCTTCCTTGTTAAATTTCGTTATAGTGATACTCTTTTATTCAAGCAATTTATATAATTTAGGATATTTAATAATTACATTTGCATATAAGTATATTAAGAAAAGTATAGTATCGGGAGAGCTATTTAAAATAAAAGAATAATGTACATTAAGCATGCTATACCTAATAAGAAATCAGTAAAAATAATTTTATTAATATAAAAATAAGTTACAGTTTCAAATTCGATTTTGTGAACAATTATAACCGTTTTTGTACCCATTTTATTCTTATCTATTTGCTTAAAAATTATATATATTTAATATAAATAATAATAATACTGTCACAATGGTGGTATTATTGTCACAAATCTTCAATTTAATTGTTTTTTAAATTACAAATATTATATATGCTACATTTTCAAGCTTGAAGTTTAAAATAAATAAAATAATTTAAAATAATAAAAAAATTGATAAAGTTAAGATAATTTTGTGCTTCCGGAAAGTGTGTTTGTAGCATCCATGACTTAAAAAAAAGATAAAACTATTCCCATCGTCGATAAGAGCTTGTTGAAGGGGCGGTCTTCGTGGCCTGCAGTTTTACATTTCACTGGGCGTATAATTATCGTTCTGCTTTCACATAATCCATCGCTAAGCGATTCAGTCATTGTAGCTCCGTTCGTCGTGTAGCTATTCAACATGGGCAGAAACGGTTTCTTTCCTGTCCTGCTGTTTATCCTCGATATTGTGTGCATCGACGTGATAGCGGAAAGCAGTTGTAGGACCGAGACCAAATCAACGATGGTGAAATTAAAAAGGCATCTTCTTTGCGAATATGATCCTGATGTAAGACCGGTTCAGAACAATAATAACATTACGCGTGTGAATTTTTGGCTAAAGCCATACTTCTTTGAATATGTAAGTATCTGCAAAGTCTTCATTAAAGGCACTTGGAAATTTTTCTGTATTTTAACGTCAGCAAACTAATTGTCTTTCCTTCAGTTTCTTTATCAATAATTGACTTTTAATTGTTATTAATACAAAATATTTGTCTCTATATGTTATTGATGATTAAAAAGATCTAGAGAAAAATTTTTCCTTATTTTCATGAAAACGTTTGTAAATTTATTTCTCTTGAGAAATCGGCATGGATTTCACTGGATACACGACGTTTCTAAACGTTTTGATTTAATTCCATTATCTTTTTACAAGTACAGATATCTTCTGTTACATTAATGTTTTCTCAACTGTTTTCTAAGTTATTATGCGTGTTTTGAGTTCTGCGACGTTAGATCTTAAATATGTGGCTTTTCATATACATTGTAAAAGAAAAATAATATCTGCCTATACAAAATATTTAGAGAGGCACTGTCGAAAGTGAAACCTTCGTATTGCATGCGTGGATATCAATGGTAAGTTTATGCATATATAAATAGTACTTTACAAGTTTCTAAACATAATGTTTGAGTTTTACATGAATATTTTGTTTGGACAGTCATGGAATGATTCGCATTTGACGTGGAATCCTGCAGAATTTGATGACATCAAATGGATGCCTGTAACTGGCTATCAAATTTGGGTGCCTGACGTATTGATACATAACGAGTAAGTAATATACATATTAATATATATTCCTATAATATCTTAGTAACTAAGAAAAAACACTATAATTTAAATTTATTAATAATTATATTAATATCGATTTTTCTCGTATAAAAAAATATATATTATTTTCTAATATCACAATCTGAATTCAATTTATCTACAATTATATTTTAAATATTAATAAAATACAGCAAGTAATATATTGTTAATTAAAAGATTTTTATTAACGTCTCCTAATTCATTTTACTTACAATTGTTAGAGCTAAACGTACGCGATCTCAATAAACATTAATAAGATTACATCGGAAAGTTAAAATAAATCTGAGATGTGCACAAAATATTTTGATATTTCCTAATTTCTATGTCTAAATTGCGGAATGGAATTTATCAAATTGTATTTGTATGTTTAGACGAATTGGAGAAAGTTCAGCGGATTATGATGCTGCTGTTTGTTGGGTCTCGAAGAACGGGATAGTTAAATGGTTAACGGCAGTAAAGTATGCTACAAGTTGCTCCACAGATAACACGTGGTATCCATATCAAACCCTGAATTGCACAATACAATTCGGATCGTGGTCACATTCCGGTGATGAGATCGAGCTTGTTTCCCAGCAGAATGTGGTATAATTTTTTTCATTTTCCATCAAAACAGATTTACTTCGTATCTGAGATAAGCAACATGGGCAATATTTGATAAAACAATTGAATTTTTTAGTAATGTTTTCATAAGTTCTCTTTTAATTTTCAATCCGTCAATTTAATAAATGTACAGTCACAGGCAAGTATAGAATCACAGAATTTCGAGTGGAATTTAGTGGAACTTCATATAACGAAATGGGAAAATAGATATAAGTACAATTCAGGTTCGACCGTCAAAATGCTTTCCTATCACTTTATTCTGAAGAGTCATTCGGGCATCGTACGCATTGCGTTCATATCACCTGCCATAGGTACGTATTGCGCATTTTATTCATTTTTATTAATATTAATTAATACTATTTTATTGATATCAAAATATCCTTTTCTTATTATTCGAAGCATATGTGATAAAAACTCGCGATTATTTTTTGTAAATACAATTTTTTGACAATTTAAATTTAACATATATGCTGATAGATGACAACTTAATTTTTAACGAGCAAATAAATTACCTTCAATTTACTTGCTCCTTCTATTAATTTTGATACATTGCATTTTACATAATGTTCACAGTGCTAATGGTGATGACTCTGATGACACTGTGGCTAGAACCGAAATCCTTCGAGCGAATGATGATTGCTAATCTCAATTTCATTTGCCATTTATTGTGCATACAAGACGTGCATTGGGAAATGCCAAAGAGCGGCGTTAACACTCCCAAAATACGTAAGTATCTAACAAGATATAATTTAATAAGGTATAACAAAAAAAAGAACTACTTGCTATTTATAAGATCATTCATCTTAATATTCTTCGATTCTCAACAACTAATATTTCAATATTAATTTCTGTAAAATTAATTCTCATCCAATTATATATTTAATTTGTAAACGTTTAACTTATTTATCGCTAGCTTTGTAGTTTATTTCTTAGTTTTACTGTGCATTAGAAGAAAGGAACAGAGCAAATAGAAAGAGGAAAATCATAAATATATTTTTTATCAGTTTTCTTTTACGAGAGCTCTCTCGGGATAGCAACGTTCGCTCTCATCCTCACCAGTATCTTGCGACACCTGCAAGAATTGACTACCGAGCCACCCATATGGATCTCAGCCGGCACAACGTCTATTTTGCGCAGTCGAATTGGACGGATTCTTTTAGCCAGCATTCTGGATCCAGCTGCGACAGCCAAGATAGAAGCAGATGTGGACGACAATACTGACCTCGTGCAATCAAATAGCAAAAGATCGCCATGGACATATATTATAGTGCTTATAGGATGGTTGGCATTTCTAAGCGCGCTTCTCGCCTATATTGTATTGTTAAGCACGTGTTTCCCTACGAACTAAACCGTAACATACTTATTTACATACTAATTCTCTAATATATGAGAAGATTGATTTATTTCGAATGGCGTTGCTAAGGATACTTATATGTATCATAATGTTTGTTTCTATCGTATGTCCGTTTCTATCGTGTACATTTCGAAAAGATGTGTGTGTAATGTAATTTAGGTATTTAATAATTACATTTGTATAAGTAGATATATTAAGAAAAGTATGGTATCGGGCGAGCTGTATAAAATAAAAGAATAATGTACATAAAATTTGTTAAGCATGCTATAGTGAGAAGTCAATAAATATTATTAATTTAAAAATGGGTTACAATTTTTTTAAATTCGATTTTCAAGATAATTATAACCGTCTTATTTGTTTCCATTATTCTTATCTATCTGCTTAAAAATTTTCTTTATTTAATATAAATACTAAAAAGAATATTATTGTCTCTCACAATAGTCTTCGAAATTGTTTTTTATTACAAATATTATACGCTATATGCTACATTTTCAAGCTTCAAGTTTAAAATAAATAAAATAATTTAAAATAATAAAAAAATTGATAAAGTTAAGATAATTTTTTGCTTCCGGAAAATGTGTTTGTAGCATCCATGACTTAAAAAAAAGATAAAACTATTTCTATTGTCGATAAGAGCTTGTTGAGGGGGCGGTCTTCGTGGTCTGCAGTTTTACATTTCACTGGGCGTATAATTATCGTTCTGCTTTCACGTAATCCATCGCTAAGCGATTCAGTCGTTGTAGATCCGTTCGTCGTGTAGCTATTCAAAATGGGCAGAAACGGTTTCTTTCCTGTCCTGCTGTTTATTCTCGATATTGTGTGCACCGACGTGATAGCGGAAAGCAGTTGTAGCGCCGAGACCAAATCAACTATGGTAAAATTAAAAAGGCATCTTCTTTGCGAATACGATCCCGATGTAAGACCGGTTCAAAACAATAATAATGTGACGCGTGTGAATTTTTGGCTGAAGCCATACTTTTTTGAGTACGTAAGTATTTGTGAAGTATAATATCATTACTCCTTTGCGACTTCAACTTCAAATTAGTCAAAAATATCCTGTAATTTACAAAAAAAAACATAGAGAATGAAATTTAAAACTGTTAATTTATTTTTTAGACTTTCGAAAGTGAAACCTTCGTATTGCATACGTGGATATCAATGGTAAGTTTACGTATACAAATAGTACTTAATTTACAAGTTTCTAAACATAACGTTTGAGTTTTACATAAATATTTTGTTTGGACAGTTATGGAATGATTCGCATTTGACGTGGAATCCTGCAGAATTTGATGACATTAAATGGGCACGTGTAACAGGCTATCAAATTTGGGTGCCTGACGTATTGATACATAACGAGTAAGTAATATACATATAATATACATTCCTATAATATCTTAGTAACTAAGAAAAAACACTATAATTTAAATTTATCAATAATTATATTAATAGATATCGATCTTTCTTGTATAAATATATCAATTTTCTAATATTAGAATCCAAATTCAATTTATCTACAATTATTCTAAATATTAATAAATACAGCAAGTAATATATTGTTAATTAAAAGATTTCTATTAACGTCTCCTAATTCATTTCACTTACAATTGTTAGAGCTAAACGTACGCGATCTCAACAAGCATCAATAAGATTACATCAAAAAGTTAAATAAATCTGAGATGTAGAAAATATCTTGATATTTCCTAATTTCTATGCCTAAATTGCGGAAATGATATTGGGTTTAAATGCGAATTTGTCAAATTATTTGTATGATTAGACGAATTGGAGAAAGCTCATCGAATTATGGTACTTCAAATTGTCGGGTCTCAAGGCACGGGACAGTTAGATGGTTCACGGCAGCAAAGTATGCTACAAAATGCTCCTCAGATAACACTTGGTGGCCATATCATACCCTGAATTGTACTATACAAATCGGATCATGGTCACATACCAGTGATGAAATCGAGCTTGTTTCCCAGCAAAATGTGGTAAAGTTTTTTCAAGCAATACTTGTGCAATATGTGTATAAAACAATTGAATTTTTTAGTACTGCTTTTATAAATTCTCTTCTTGAATTTTCAATCTGCCGATTTAATAAATTTACAGACAAATATAGAATCAAAGAATGTCGAGTGGAATTTAGTGGAACTTTATATAACGAAATGGGAAAATAGATACAAGTACAATTCAGGTTCGACCGTCAAAATGCTTTCCTATCACTTTATTCTGAAGAGTCATTCGGACATCATACGCATTGCATACATATTGCCTACCATAGGTACGTATATTTTTTTCTCATTATTCAAAGCATATGCGATAAAAACTTGCGATCAAATTTTGTAAATACAATTTTTTGATAATTTAAATTTAACATATATATGCTGATAGATGACAACTTAATTTTTTCAACGAGCAAATAAATTAACTTCAAATTACTTACTCCTTTTATTAATTTTGACACGTTGCATTTTACATAATGTCCACAGTGCTAATGGTGATGACTCTGATGACACTGTGGCTAGAACCAAAATCCTTCGAGCGAATGATGATTGCTAATCTCAATTTTATTTGCCATTTATTGTGCATACAAGACGTGCATTGGGAAATGCCAAAGAGCGGCGTTAACACTCCCAAAATACGTAAGTATCTAAGAAGATATAATTTAATAAGGTATAACAAAAAAAAGAACTACTCGCTATTTATAAGACCATTTATCTTAATATTCTTCGATTCTCAATATTAATATTTCAATATTAATTTCTGTAAAATTAATTCATCTAATTATATATTTAATTCGCAAACGTTTAACTTAACAATTATCGCTAGCTTCTTAGTTTATTTCCTAGTTTTACTGTGCATAACAAGAAAGGAACAGAGAGAAAAGAAAGAGGAAAATCATATATATATATATATATATATATATTTTTTTTTTTTCATCAGTTTTCTTTTACGAGAGCTCTCTCGGGATAGCAACGTTCGCTCTCATCCTCACAAGTATTTTGCGACACCTGCAAGAATTGACTACCGAGCCACCCATATGGATCTCAGCCGGCACGACATCCATTTTGCGCAGTCGAATTGGACGGATTCTTTTAGTCAGCATTCTGGATCCGGCCGCGACAGCCAAGATAGAAGCAGATGTGGATGACAATACTGACCTCGTGCAATCGAATAGCAAAAGATCGCCATGGACATATATTATAGTTCTTATAGGATGGTTGGCATTTCTAAGCGCGCTTCTCGCTTATATTGTATTGTTAAGCACGTGTTTCCCTACGAACTAAACCGTAACATACTAATTCTCTAATATATGAGAAGATTGATTTATTTCGAATGGCCTTGATAAGGATATATGTATCATAATGTTGTTAAATGATATAATTATATAACAAGTAAAAAATATAAGATATGTACATATATATATATAAATTTTATGTATAATATTATATAGGATAATATCGATAGATTGAATCCTGATGTCGATGTTTTTCGATGATGGGATAGTTTTCTCTTTTCTTCTTATAAATACCTTTATTTTGTAAAACAGGTTTGCTTTGGACACTTATATTAATATCCTTCGTTTTTGTTTATTCAACAACAGTGTCAATTGCAGCTTAACCCTACGCATCTTATAATAAATAAAGAACTCAAGAAATATACGTAGAGCGAAAGTAACTGCCCGAAAATATACCTAATTTTTATATATGGCTTTCATTATGTCTCACAAATGGTCATTTCCGAATGATACTTATATTTAAACTTTCAATATGATTTCGCTGAATTTCTCGATTTTGCAGCGATCAACATTTCGTTACACTATGTACACATCATGATTTAGCATTTTCATCCCAGACAAATCTTCAAAACGCGTGAGTAAAAAAAAACTTTGTTATGTAGATGTCAGCCGTTTCTATCGTATTCTTTTCGAAAAGATATATGTGTAGAAACGAATAAATTCGTACGAACGCTTCGAGTCGACATATGTACCGGCAGTCTTCGATAATTAATAGAACATGTATAACGCATATATCGTACATACCAAACACTGAAGATATCACTGGGAAAAAGGTATAGAAATTAACGGGTACTGTTTCCTAACCATATATGCAAAACCGGAATGAGCTGATTCTCACTGTGACTGATATAACAGATAGTCCTTCAATAGTCTCGGCAAAGGGAGCAGATTGACTGCGTTTCTCTTGGTGTATTGCAATATTGCGTCACGGCATGCACTCTGTAGCGTTGATACTGCTGCAACACACAGAAAGCGCGTTCAGAAAACAAACAAGACTTACTAGAACTACCGGAGATTAATCTATATTTATTTCTATCGAAGAAATCTTAGAAAAGAAAGGAGAAAAAGAGAAAACAAATTAATGAAATTAATTATCTATATTCAATAAAAGTTATGGAAACTTTCAGAAATTTAGATGTTTTAAAAATGAGCAATAAATTATTAAAAAATGTCAAACAGGTCATTTTGACCCCCTTGGCAGTTCTAGTGTGTTAATGTAATATATAGATTTATAGATACTCACTCCCATACAGCTGAACTATCCGAACTTGTTTCGTGGTACCATAGACATCCACCACTGCGCGCAATGGTCCCGCCTTATAAGGAATATCTTTTCCGCATACGCCCTGATCCTCGCCGTTAATGATGAAATGCATTTCTGCCTTATCAGGGCAACCAGCTTGCGGCACGTACATGATACCGATACGACTGCCCGCATCCGTAGGCAGGATGCACTGGGAAGAACCGTCTATATTTGGCTTGAGAGCATTGAAGGGAATAACACCGCGCGACGTTTGCACGTTGATTCCATCTGTGACCAGTTTCTTCTCTCTGGCTGGTATTCCTGGTGGTATACCTTTGAAAATGGATAAGCATTCAGCAAGCACATAATATGCTACAAATTTTGAATGCATCTAATACCTATATGTGTCACACACACACACACACACACATTATTGTTAATGCTTTTATTATGTTCAAGAGATACTTTCATAATTTTTTGTATCATGGTGATTTTTGTGTCAATATTATAAATATATATAATTTCTAACAAACTTCCTTTACAAAGTTAACAGTAACATTCATAAATAGAATTCTGACAAGACTGTCATAATAATATAACAGATATTAACCAGTGAGAGAGGTGTATGTAGATGACAGACCACCGTCGAAGTTGTCCCAGATAGTTTGATTCCTAGTTATAGCGAGGATCCATGTGTTGCCCAGTCGAACCAGATTAGGCATCGCGTATTGAGGCAGGTTGTTGTTGACCGAAGCTGGATCGATCAGGGTGAGACCCAGCCGCATGTGTCCGCTCCATCCTCTCTCTGTCTTCTCGATCTCCACGAGGAAGATCTCCCCTGGCTGCAACGGCTTCTCGCTGAAGGCCACCGAGTTGGCGAAGCTCGTGGTGCGTATCGCCACCGTGCTATCCTCGCACAGGAGGATGTTTTCACCGTGGATAGGGTGAAACCTGGTCACTATCTTCCTAGATTCCTCGCTCATGGTGGCGCGACGTAGGACGAAAGTACGCACACCCGAAGAAGATCGCGCGCGTATGTTCGCACCGCATGCACAAGGTGCATGCCTAATCCTGTCAGATCAACCAACGCGAGCCGCTCCTACGACGCACCGTCATCGAACGGAAATCCAAATCGTACGAGATCCGCCTTCGTGGCGATTCGCCGGGGACACTTGACCGGGCGGAAACGCGGAGTACGATACGATCTCGCCGAGAAAGAAATCGCGAAGGACGGCGCGGTGCGAGCGATATCAAAGTTGATGAGCAAGCGGATCACGGAGCAGACTATACGGGAGTAGTGGCAGCGGCGGTGATGCCGACCGTCGTAAGACTCACCGTCGAGGAAGGGCTTCGGAAAGGTTAGGTTAGGTTCTCGCTACGGGGCGGTCGCGGCGATCGCGGTGATCCGAGAGACGCCGGTTTCGCGGAATTCACATGTTGACGCGGGCGACGATCTAGCCGGGAATGTTTCCGGATCCTCCCGTGTTTACGAAGCTACGTACCACCATTACAGAGATTGCGGAATCACTATGGCGCTCCCGGAATCTCGCTCTTCGGACTTCGGAGTAGTCCGGAGCAGGGCGCGTAGCGCGTGCGCAAGCGACCATGACGGACAATTATCGATAGTATCGATACCCTTTAGACTTTAAACACATATTATTACTGTGCTTTAAATGACCTCTCTCTCCCTCTCTCTCTCTCTCGCATACGAAACGCATATTTTTTTGAATATAATTATTATTATTTGTAATCAATACAATTTTATATCACGAGTAAATACGATAAAGCATATATAGCGATATCTTTTGTTAGATATTGATATGTTACTCATTTATTATTCGCGTACACCTCTTAAATAATAAATCCAATTAATGTGGGAAATCTTAGGATCTGTGCTGTATACCAGAAGTTTTCCGGTTACTGGATAACTTTCCGGTTCTCCCTTTCCGCTTGATATTTCTTTTAAGCGAACGACGATAGGGACCACCTTGCGATATTTTCATAGTAATTAATAAATAATCTTATAAATCTTAAAAATTATATATAAGATTACATATGGAATTGAAAAATAATTAACAAATAGTCTTATAAGATTTTATTAATTATAAATTATTAATAAGTTAACTTATAAAACACTCCTTCCTTTTCATGATTAAAAATGTTTTATAAATTACTTATACATATATTAAAGCTGTTTTTTAAAAAGATGAATAAACATTTCCAATCTTAGAGATTATAGATATTATTAAAAAAAGATGATAGAAAAATTTGTAGAATTACCTGTTTTGCTTTAATTTTGTCCAACGACGTCGTCGTTGCAAAAGCTTCGGGATTGTCCAAGATAAGCTCGAAAGATTTGTTTTCTCTAAATATGTTTTTGAATGGTATAGAAGCCGGCGCACTGGCGGTAACTGTATACGGTCCTTGAGGTTTCGGTAACGAATACGTGCCGATAAGAGGAAATCTGCATATAAACAATTTAGACGAAACATTTTCCGTATATTTGCCTTATTATATTCTGACTGCGCATTTATTTAATAACAAAGCAATTAGCAGGACAGGCTTAACTTTTTGCTCTCCAAACTATCTCTCACAAATGAGCTAAGATCAAGTATATTTCGTTCTCAATTTTTATCTAATCGGTTAATCTATATAGGTAAACAAAAAATTTTTTATTATTTGGAGGAATTTCTGGAGATCCCAAAAATATAGTTTATCGATTACAATCGCATACAGATTCGAATGCATGAAGAAATACGCGACAGCTAGGCTGTCGCAACACATATTATGTCGAGTTTAATTCGACGTAGGACCGCAAAGGGTTAAGCCATCTTAATTGCGAATTATCATACACAAATTCGCCGGCAATCTCGGATGTGGCTGTCAAAGTGGCGGAGATGTTGTCGACGTCGTAGGGCTCGTAAGTTACATCGAATGCTGCACTCTTCAAAGCTGGCACCTCGACGTTCTCCGGAGTCGTAAAGCATTCGTTATTTACCTAACACGAGAATGAGGCTTTTCTATCGATTGTTGTGGCAAAAAGAAGAATATAAGAAGAAACGTTTTATGCTCACCTTAATGGCGAACACCGCAGTCTTCCGAGCGTGATTGCTTACGGTCAGAGAAAAGGTAGTGGAACCGCCGAGCACCGCGACGACGTGTGTCGTTTTCTCCGCGGATGCTGGTATCGCTCGCAATCGCAACTCGTAGGGAAACAATCCGAGCTCCTCGCAGTTGATGTTCAAGCTTACCACGGTTTCCTCGGCGGGGTGTAAAGGACGATACTCTACACCGATGGTTTCCTGTCACATTCACGGCGATCGTTATCGTTGTTTGTTTGCCGCGATTAAATTAATTTTGTCTTTAAGTTGCGGACATAATCTCTTAATTATTAACCCTTTCCCATGTTGATATAATGTATTGCAATAGCCTATCGCATATATAATTCTTTAATTAGCATAGCATCACTCAAGTCGCGATTATAGCCGGTAAACTATATTTTTAGGATCTTCATAGATTCCTTCAAGTAATACATATTTTTTTATTTATGTTAGACCAGCTAATTAGATGAGGTTGAGGACGAAATATACTTGCCTTTGCTTATTTGCAAAAAAAAATAGTTTGGATTGAAAAGGGTTAATATTTTAATGTACCTTCAGAGAAATTGAACTTATTTGGGTACAACTTTCAGCATATTATTGGACAAAATCCGATGACTAACGCTGTGTAAGGGTGCCACGAGCTTTGGTACGTCGTAGATCGTGATGCAGGGATGCTGACATTTTGCCGTATATGTTACGTACTGCTCCTTAAGCGGATTATCGAGTCTTAAAGCATGGCACACCGGAGATCGTACCGCGGTGACCAACTTAATCGATTCAATCTCTTGTGGTCTTGTAATATCGTATTGGAGTTCGTAAAATTGATATTCGCCTTCTTCGTTAGTGAATATTACCTGTACACGCCCGTGATTCTAATTATTTTGCAAAATATAACTTTACACAACGAACGCACAGTTAAAAACAGTTATAAAGTTGCACTTCACCTATGTATCATTAAAATCCTTTCCGAAAGTAATTTTTAAGTTATTTGTGTTTTTCGACAATTATTTACCTTAAAGTTATATTTCGATTCTTTGTAGGAGTAAAACTCGGCGCGATAATCTCGCTGGCCGTTCGCCGGCACGTCTATCTTGCTATTGCCGACAAAAGTGAATACCTTGACATTCTGAAAAAGTAAATTAAGGAAAGAAAATACAAATTTCATTATTGCGTTAATATGCATTAATTTAATCAATATTTCAGAACGTTCTAAATTTCTCGGAAAATTTCTAAACCTCGACGGGCTCGTTGCCGTTCGTATTCTCAATTTTGCATTCGAATCGTTGCTGCCTGCTCAGCCAATTGTAGACAGGTAACAATTCGGTGTACTTCGTCTTTGCCGGGAATTGACGTGTAATCCTTTGGAGAACTTGCGGAGGTAGACTCAGTCCTCGAAGACAGTACACCAAAGGCGCTTTGTCATCCGGCAGCTTTAGAAGCAACGTACCCTGAGATAGTTCACGGAAATATCACGTTTCTAGACCTGTTGCTTTCATGTAGAATTATAAAGCTGTTCTATTCGTTACTGCGAAATTATACGATATCATTTCACGAGAAATTAGCCAAGTTTTCTTTTAATTACTTCGTGAGGATTATTCTCGCTGTTCATGACTAGAGGAGCGTAGGTGACAGTGCAGGTAGCAGATTTTTTCGAAGAAACGTGCAAGACCTCGTCGACGAAGAAATAGTCGCCGGTGATCTCCGGTTTCAATTTCCAAGGAGTCGCGGTGTCATTTTCGACGTTTAGAGACCTCATTATTTTCTCGCGAACGCGACACGAGAAGAACAGAGTGTCAACCGGGTCGGGTAGCTTGCAGCTAGCTCCGGTAATTCTTACGCCGAGATCTCCATATTTTTCAATTTGAAGGGTTGCCTGAGAAAAAAGTAAACTATTCTTTCTATCCAGGACTATATCTCATTGTAAAAATATCAAATTTTTGCAGGGTTCTACTATTTTCTTGCACTCCAGATAGTCCAGATAAGATTAATATCAGATTTAATATAAATTAGATTAGAGTTTGCGTATTGGATACTTTTTCAAAATAACTATTATTATTTTACGTTTATAGAAATTAACATTAAAATAACTTTTAAAGGAATTTATTAAAGTATAGCAAAGTCTCGAGAAATATATGTTAGGCATGTACACAAGAGTCTCGTTTTCAAGTTTTGAGAGGAAAAGTTACTTCGAAAAGTTAACTACGATGTAGAAATATGGTGAAAGATATACTGTATTGCCCAATAAACTACTTTTGTGTTTGGCATATATTGCACGAAAGGTACGCAAGATTCTCGCCGAAGATCGAGAGTATTTGTGTGCATAGGTACAATAAGGGTAGAAGTTGTATACGCTTACATTGCCCTCAATCAAACTGTCATGCCGAGTAGGTCGGAAACTGACAACGAAGTTGACATCCATGCCGGGAGAGCAATAGCCAGCCGCAGGAGCGATGCTAAAATCTCCGGGCAATTTCGATATGTTCCACTTGAATCTGGAAATCGATAAAGCATACATTGTAATACGACATTAATGAATCTGAATAATTAATCTTTATTTCGCATCAAACTAATGAAAATTACATGTAAAATGAATATTCGTAAAATATATGGATGAGAACCATGTAGAAAATAAAAGACGCTTAAATCATTTGTTAGAGAAAAGACCATATTTTTAAGAAATTAATGTCACATTTGCTAAAAGAAATTAATGTCCAAAGATATTTTAAAGTTTCCTAATTTCATTAAATTAATATAAAGTCTCACATTCTTTATTTGTTTTTTATTTATTATATTAGTTAGTTAATAATTAATAACACTAACCTTGCACCAATATCTCCCGTGTTTAATAGCACTATTTTTGTCTCACTGAGACAACCTTGAACCACTATACCGAAAGGAACATAGGTCCTGCTCAAACGAAACTCCGCGCCTATACAGCTTCCACGCAAGATAAATAACGGCTGGATCATGGAATTGGTTTGGTAAGCCACCTTAGCGACGAAAGGACGCATCCTGCGCGTAGATTTGTATTTCACCACGACATTCGTAATCTTCCCCGGCTGAAGTACGATCGATTCTGCCGGCTCGATCTCCAGAACTTCGGACAGATCGGATTCGACGGTCTGAAGAGCCACGTCAAGCGTATGCGAACGTTTTGTTTCAGAAATCGATGCTCGAATGTGATCCTTTTTGGAGTTTTCCTGGTCGATCTTATCCGGACAAATTTGAAATCGTTCGCGAAATCGATCGTAACCAGGTAGATTCTTCATGAGATCGAACTTTAACTCGAGCGCAGCACGTCCGTCGTTAATCACTGGCACTTTTCTGGTCATCATTTTATTAATTGATAGATTACCAAGATCCACTGATTTGTCGCGTGGATTTACTAAACGAATCTGCCATAACAGAGTACAAAATTAAAAGTAATTCTGCAAGCATAAATTTATCCAAAAAATCAATTACAGTAGTCTGGTATTAAACGAAGTAGTTAATAAATAACTCGTACTATAATATATATAAATTTATTTTTAAATTATATTTATACCTTATATATAATTCCTTCGCCAGTTATAGTAATCTTCTTTTTGATCGTCGAATTGATAATAAAATGCAAATCATCACGATAGTGCACCTGTTCCAAAGGTCGAAATGTTATCGGGACGATAACGTTTGACCGAGCGATTATTGTCTCTGATAGAGCGTCAAGATTCACAGAGATGTGTGGTTTCTTCTCGAATTTGCATTCCAATCTAAGAAAATTCATCGTTTTGTTGGCTTATCTCTCGACTTTCTGGAAGTAATTAAACCAGCTTACATGTATGGAACATCGTCTGAATTCGTGATGCGTAAGTCGATGTGATACGGAGCCGCGGTGACTTCTCGAATGTAACAGGGTCCAAAGTCATAATAATTAAAACTGAACTCCAAAATCGGTTTATTCGCGGTTGCTTTCAAGATCATTCGGTAGGTCGGTCCTCTAGAAATCTAAATAAGAAAAAAAGGCAGATTTGTAAAAATTTCGGTTTACATCTTTTAGAAAACATAATGGTATTGACATTTGAACAAGAACGGTACTTTCAAGAGGATGGGATGATTCTTTATCACCGTCTTTTGTAACGCTGTGACAATGAGAGAACAGTTGGAACGCGATTCGCTAAGCACATAATCCTGCGTTTGAGGCATTGCAATCGTGTACATATTTCTGCTAATTATTTCCGGTGTCATGCCGAGGTCCCAAGAGTAATAAAGCGTCATTTTGCTCGAGTTTATTATTTCAAACGTGATAGTAATGGGCGTTTTTAACATTAGCTAAAAATTAAAAATGCTTAATATTGTTAAAATTTATTTCTCAATTTTAAAACAAATTATATGCGTATACATACTTTTCCATAGTCGATAATATTTTCTTTATTCTGATTTAGTCGCACTATCTGACCGTTCTGATCGACGTACGTAACGGAAACGATAATATCGTACGTCGTCGTCGTAACAAATATAGTTAATGGTGCCTTCATTCTTTTTACAACGCATTTTACAGAAAATTGAAATTCGCCAACAAGCGTGGGCTGATACTCGATCCTACGTAATAAAAGGTGTTTAATTAAAATATTTGAAAAATTTTAGAATGTTCAGAATTCTTGCTTTTCCTTTGTTTACCAAAATATCTGTTCGCTTTTCGCTGGCAAAATGCCACTCATAGGAGTTATCTTCAAACACTGAAGGCGTCCTTCGGAATATAAAGAATCCCGCGCGATCTGAAAGGGAATCTGAAATTCCTCGTTGTTGATTATGCTTACCGATCCTCGCACATTGATGCCTGTGGAGAACATAGATGTCAATGTATAAATATTGTAATAAAAATTGTAAAATATTGAATTTTTCTAGTCTCTTTTATCTAACCCAATACGGTTGGTCTCATTTTCAGGTGAACAACCGAACAGTAAACCGACGGTTCTTTGACCATTGCGACGAACAGAAAGAAACACTCAAGATTGTATTTCTCGACACGGAACAACCAGAAGGATTCGAAAGTACCGATGTCCTCCGCGAGAAACGTAAACGCGAAGTCGACTTGTTTTCCTCGCTCAGCGATTCCTTCCGGAAGTGTACAATGAAATTTCGGAATCTCGCTTTCGGCGTGACGGGTTCGATCCTCCCAAGCGAAATGATAGTCGTCCGATGTTGGATTTATCATTCGGAACTTTCTGAAATTTCCGATAACGCATTCGTGTTTGTGCCGCTATTCGGTTAAACATATTATTTACTTTACGTGAGACCCGCCGATTCCGATCACGTCGAGCTCAATCACTCTCGTGCCCTCCGGAAGAGAATTATCATCCGATTGGTAACCGATGGGTCCAGGCAGTTTCGCGTTGCGTCTATCACCGAACAGATAGTCACTTTCCGGTATATCGAAGTGGCAGTACGGCAACAAACTTCTTCCGACGATAGGAATAACCAACTTCGGCAGCTCCGGATCGAGATTCTCCATTCTGTTCACCGGAAAAACGGAAATGCGCGTATGCAGATAGCGTCAAGAATTTATGAATACGATCAATCCGATGAATAAACGGATAGAAATACACGCGACGCTAGCGGTAGGCTGTAGCTTTTGTATTTATTTTATTTGGATTTTAGAATTATTTTTATTATTAAAACATATTCGGAAACATCCGATGTCAGTTGCGCGCCACCGAAATTTGTATTTAATAAATAATATGCGTGATTATTTATTAAATACAATTAATTTCATTTAATTTAAATAATTACGCATATTGAAAGCTTCATTTATGACAAGAAAGATCCGGATATATGTATAAATTAAATAAAGCAACCCTTTTAGAAATTTAATACTGTATATGATTATTTGGCTATAGTAATTAATTACTTAATTTGAGTATTAAAAGCACTGTTAACAGTGCTTTTAATACTTAAAATAAGTAATTAACGATTAGCCAAATAATCACTCACAGTATTAAATTTTTACTAGGAAATCAAATCAGATTAAATTAAATGATACCGAAATAGTCGCAATAGCGATCGTACTTGCACGCAAGATATGCCTTGTAGTCGAACACATCCATTGGGGAGAATCGCAGAATGCATTCCACGGATTCACCCGGCGATAAAATGCCCTTCTCGGGATGAATTCCAAACGGCAGATCGTCGCTCTCTAACCAGCTGTCGCTACTTCTTTCCGTCAGTCCGGCACTGCTGCTGAAGAGATCAGATGGACCGCAGTGGCGAGCAGTCGGTTTCACCTCGATGAGATTGTCTATGGATATTTATATTTTATATTTGAATCGAATATGCTTTTCTCTTTTTTTTTATAGATCGGTAATCGTTCGGGAATAGAGTTACCTCGAGACGACAGAAGCTGTCGACGATTCGACTTTACACTCCCGACGAAACTCGGATTGTGTCGTTGATGATGCTCGTATAAAGACGTTAATGAGGTAATTTTAGATGGAGCATCGTTCCTTCGCGTTCTTGACGTGGCTCGCGAATAATTCGCGACCGATCTCACCGGATACTGCTCATCCATGTTTATCTGCCACGCGTATTCGATGTCGACGGTGCCGGTATTCGAAAAAGCAAATGCATATTCGCTTGTCTGTCGATAAAAAATTACTAGTTACATTTCATCGTATTTTATATTGTTAACAGAAAATTGAGAAAGTAAAATTTGCAAGCGATCGAGGCTTGTTTCTTTGTATATGTAGGGTATTTTTTTTGGGAAGTTGGCTCCTTTTAGGTTTATATGTACAGATGTACCTATATTGAGAGTTATTTGTCTCGCGTTTCCGAGAAAAACGCAAAAAAGTATTTTAGGTAAAAGTATTTAGCCTGGCGAACAGCGAGAATATAGCGCGCAAGAATATAACGCGAGAGAACGTTATATATATTTCTTTACTGTTTACTCGCCGAAGCTCCGAGCGCAAATGCGTTCGTGTCCTCTGTCCTCTCTCTACGCACGTAACGCACGTACTCCACCTCCCCCACCCCCCAATTTTCGGCTGAGCCGCGCGCTGCGTGGGTGGGCGCGTGATCACGCGGTGACCGAAGCGGGCCGAGCGCGGACGAACATAACCGAGCGTAAGGGGTTACTCGCGGCGGAACGCAGGGAGCAAGTCGCTCCGATATTTTCGCATTTTTAATCGGGCAAAAGTGAGTGTCGCGCACAAATAAATGTCCGAGGTGCTTCGTGGGACAGCAAGCGGTGATGTGGGATATGTGTGAGACGTTGAAACCGTAAGTTATTCCTCCGTTTTATGTGTTATATCCGCGATCGGACGCCGCGAGTCGCCGTTCGAAGGATGGCCGAGCATGCGCCGCGCATACGGACGACGGACCACGGACTGTGCGCGCCTTTGAATAAATGTCGGTCGAATTAATACGCGTCTGTTCGATGTCTCGGCCAACGCGACGAGGAACGGACGCGTATTTGCCGCTCGTGATCTTAACAACGTATCGCGGAAGTGGGTCCTGTGCGACCAGTGCAACGCGTAGCAAGAATTGCCGTCCGTCTCACGTCGTTCGCGCTGCGTCGAAGGGTGAGGGTACCTAATCGCGCTTACTGGGAGAATTACTTTCGGGCCGCGCGGATTCGGAATCGGTGACGGATAAAACGGCGTTACGATTTACGTTGTCTCGATTACGGTTCGCGCACGATGACAATAGACACGGTGCAACGTTCTAATATTTGCCGTCGACAGGCAAGTGCCGCGCAATTCGCGATATTCGGCGTGCGTGAAAAAGTCAGTGAATTGCTCATTCGCGTCTATTAGTTCCCACGCTCGATCCGAGTTCGGTTAATTGTAAGTGCGTTGAAAAGTGAACGTCGCTGCATGTCGCGTCGACGTGAAACAAGTCGCGCGTTCCTTCCCGACCGTGAAAGTGACGAAAGAGCGTCACCGGGAGTGCCGTGAAAAGTGGTCGCGCGATCGTCGTGTGGCGTTAATTGCGCGGGATTGCAATTAGAGTTTCTTTTTCGCAGTTATCCGCGTACGTGAGTGAAGCTCCATTCTTGTGAGTCGAAGCCACGCAGCCCCGACGTGATGCTGCTGTCCGTGGAAATGCAGATAATCACGGCTGGTGAGTAAATCAATTTATCCTTTGATAGAGGTATTTAGTGATGTATAGTAAATTGCTCTTTTTTTGAGATATTATTTGTCTGTGACAAACTCACGTGAAATAAAAAAGTTTAAAGAAGTGTTTAATTTATTTCATTGCATTTATGGAAGATCAGTATTAAGAATTATAAATTCTATGTTTCAAAAACTGCATAATATACATAAATATAAAAAATTTAGATAAACATTTAGAAAGATGCGTATAAATAAATTATTAATATAAACTTATGTAATTTTGCAGGCGCAGTTGTGTAAGCAGATTGCCGTGATCGGTGAGTGAACTTATTTCAAGCTTGTAAGAACTGTAACTGATATCTTTTGCAGAAAAAGAGAATTAAATATATAAGAAAAATAAATGAAAAAATTAAAATTAACTTGAAGGAATTATTTTTATAGATATTACAAGACAAAAATTTATAAGATACACAATAAATAAAAAAAGGAAAAGATATCAGTTATTAAGTATGGTATTATCAGCTTATTCAGCTAATTTCTGAGAATTTGGTACTGTTTTGTATAATTTACAGCTACAACCATTTAAAATATTATAGGTTTTCTTAATAAAAATAATTCAATAAAAATAATAAAATTAGTTTTTAAAAATACAGTACAGCTATCTTTATAACTCTTTAAGATTATATTTTTCAAACAAGATCTCTCAGTTTCTACAAAATAACATTGATATAGATATATTTAGTAAGGTTTAATAGAATTTATATGGACTGATATAAATTTCTTTCACATAACACATGATTAAATTATTAAATACAAATTTAAATTACAGTATCAAACGATTAATGTGTCGTATAAGTTCGCATGTTGTTTAGTATTGTCATTTTTACTGCGTTTTGATAGTGCGTCTTTTTAGTATATAATGTTTCAAACTGTGCAGTATTGCGCAAATATATATTAAAATTGCTGGTAGCAGCAGATAGCAGCAGATTTTAAATATCTTTTAAAAATATATCGAGCTGGGGGGATACAATTAATGTATAATTCAAAGAGAAAACCGAAAAAAGCAAATTTTTACTCACCATCCAAGAGATTCATATTTCTATCTAATCTAATTATAATGAGATCGAATTTTATACCTTGCATTTAAATGCGAAATCAGCCTATGATTACTTCAGTATAATTGATTTTGCCATAGCTATGCCAAAAATAATTTATATTTAAAAGAATTTCGAAATATAATACAAGAATATTCACATTTAACACATATGTATATAAATTCTAAATATTTTTTTTAAATTTACAAAAGTTTGTAAAAAATATTCGTATTTGCAATATTTTTGAATTCTCAATTTTTTCAATCTACGAATAATCTCTTATATTCACAATGTCTAATTTTATAATATTATAATTAGATCTATTATCTAAATAAAGTAATCGTAGTCTGATTTGGCATTTAAATGCAAGATATAAAATTCGTAATTGTAGCATACAACCTGGAACATTAGGGTATTCCTGAAATTGATCTCTTTAATGGGGCAAGAATATTTGGAGAATGCCACGGTGGCGTTAAGTAACACTTGAATGCACTTTATCGTGCCAGGTACGATTTCGTGACTCGGTTCGTTAACGGGCTCGACTGTTTTCTTGGCTATTTCCGTATTTGCCTCTTGTTCCCCGGCGTCAGAGTTTATTGCCACCCACCGCACCTCTGTCTCTCGATCGTCCCAAGACGATTCTTTTGAGGGATCGGCGAGTTCAATTGTACAGACCGTACACTCGAGACGCGTCTGTCAATTATCGTTGGAAAATAATTAGTTTACATTTAAGTTCAATGCAACAACACCAAATTAAGAATTGCAACTATCACCAACTTGACAAGTATTACAATATTCTAATGAAAATTTTATTTTAATGCTTTATTTTTTCGTAAAAATTTATTTATTTATTATACAGAAATATTCTTGTTATCTTAATTGGATAATAATTTATATTATATATATTTTAAAGTATCTTGATAATGTAATTCTTTCTAATTATTTTAGATTTTTATATTGATATGCTTTAATTTTGAAAAAATCTTTAGATACAGAAATAAAATATAAGACAATTAATCATGCATAAATGTAAATTGCATGCAAGTATTGATTGGTGATAGTTTGCAAATTGTAAATTTGATAATTTTATATTACATTAACGTAAATCACTGGCTCCGAAGAAAGGAATGTCGCAACAATTTCCTTGCAAGTCAATGACTTGAGATGACCAATGGACGGAGTAAATACAACATTGGGATGATGTGCGTTCCATTGGAAACGCAAGTATTGATTTATTGACTTATTGACAATTTTGAAGCTCTTTCTGTATATTTTATTAACGAAACAGTATCCATAATCCAGCTTATAAATCAATGAAATTGGGAGCGTTGTCGGTGTTGAAGCTGTCAAGATATAAATATTATAAATTATGGAGGAAACAATAATAAAAATTACATAAATTATACTTTGATGAGAATTTAGGATATATAAAATGTATCGTAAATTATATTATTACTTCTTAAGAAATATTTTTAATTATTCTTGTATGCTTTTTACTATTTTGATTACCTCCTGTTGTACTATGTGGCTTTGATGATCTTCGCGATTTGATGGCATTAGATTCCCGCTTTTCATTGACAGAATTCAACTTTGTATTCATGAGCTCTAATCCATCCAATACGATTAATTCCGCATACGCTTCGCTCTTTAAATCAATTATTAGATTCTCGTAGGGATTATCAGCGATAAATAGCCGCACTTGACTTTCGTATTTGCCGATCTCTCGCGGAGTAAATTTGATTTCAAGCGAGACTATTTCCTCGGGAATTAAACGAACTACGACACATTGATCGTTCGATACTGTAATTTAATAATTTAGCCATGTGTTATGTGAAAGTCATTTATATAAATTCGATTGAATCTTACTATAAATATATATATCTATATCAATGTTATTTTATAGAAAATGAGAATATGTTGGAAAAATATAATCTTAGAGAGTTATGAAGATTGCTATACTGTGTTTTTAGAAACTTATTTTATTATTAAATTATTTTATTGGTTGTAGCTGTAAATTATAAGAACCTGCATAAAATACAACGTAACACTGATAAAACAACAGGTATTTTAAGATTTTTAATGTTTATAAAAATTTTCTTACAAAGATTTATTTATCTTTTTAATTATTTTAAATTTATAAAAAGAAATTGAACTAATGATCAACTTCATAATACCAACCACTTGACAAGTTTCTTGTACCCTCGCAAATATTGAAAGTAAAGAGAAAATTTGGATCCTTATAAATCTCGACAATCACTTTAGCTGGTATTACACCAATGTTTTTAAAGGCGAATTTTCTTCCATTAGAATCGTCTATAAGCGTACGACCAAAGTTTAAAACAGCTCGTTCTCGTTTTCCACTTGGTGGTTCAATAATTGTCACTTCTGGCACGCAAGCTTGTCCTATTAATTTAATAAAAAACTTTTCATCCTTCAAATGCGGGGGAAGTTTGACTGCTATTTCGAAGACCGCGTAACATGCCTATAATTATAATGTAAAACAAAAGACATAATGACATAGTCGTATCGTACGTAGTACTTGATCTTATTTAATGTTGTATAGATAATATAAGTGTAAGTTGTTGTAGATATTTAAAATACTTTTTTAATCTTTTCTATCCTGAAATTTACATTTATACATTAAATTTATATTATATTTACTTTATAAAGTATATAGCTTTCTTTAATAATAATACTAATCGACAAGATTTCTTCAATACAGATAAAAACATTAAATTTTTGTTAATTTGCATATACTAATTAAGTGCGCGCAATCAGTATAACAATAAAAAACTTTTACGTCACATCCTTTTAGAAATTGATATACGTTTTAGTTTTTAAAAAGTAACAACTAAATCCAGTTCTTTCCTTTAAAATGCTTCTTTCACAAATAAACGGCATTTGCGTTCTTACTTGTTTTAATATCTACGTTCTTTGTTACTAGATTGAATTGTTTTTTTTTTAATTTCAGAAAATAGACCCAATGCGCAATTATTTTTTATAATTATTAGACTTCGTGATTGTTATTCCGCATTTAATTTTTGCGATTAACTATAGTGGATTTAGGCAACGGCTTTATATTTATCAAAACAAGTTTTTGCGTAAACTTTTTATTAAAAATAGAAATTAACGGAATGAAAGTCGCAAATTATAAATTATTGTTTTGTCGCAAAATTTACGGATAATTCTTTTGTTAGTAATTCTTAGATTTGAATAAATTTCTCGTTGCATTGTAAACTTCTCGCCGATTTAAACGTAATATAGAATTCGTGATTATCACTCCGCGCTATAATTTTCGTGATTAATAACTCGTAAACGGATTAAGGCTATACATTTGTCGAAATAGGTTTTCGAACAATTTACTTATTAAAAGTAGGAATAAATGAGATATACTATACGCAAATTATAAAGTATTGTTTTGTTGCAAAATTTACGAATAATAATTATTTCGTGTCAATATAATCTTTCGAATAAATCTCTCGTCGAGGTATAAATCTTTCGCTGCTTTAATTGTAATTTGCTCATTGTTATCTGGCATTGAGATACAAATTAATATATTGATTAGCATATTAATTATACAAATTAGTATATTAATTTTTAATTCTAAAACTTATTTCTTAAAATGTTCTATATTATTCTTATTTCGATTTGAAAACAAGCAGATAACGTTACCTCTATAAGCGACGGATTGAACGAAATTGCGAATCTCTTGTGACTCATCGGCGGAATGCGTTCTCTTTCGGGTGTCAGAATGAAAGTGTCAGGTTTCATAGTTTTCGGTGTAAATGAATCCGGGAGTATGATCAGTTCCACATCGGCGGGTATTACGTTCCGATTGTAAAGCACGAGGTACGTCGTGTGGGTGTGAAACACGCTGACATAACGAAAATACAAGCATTTTTCTTGACGAGCGAATACAGTATGTGCACCGATCTACAATAAAAGATAGTCTCTTTATCTTATTTTTATTTAAAATGTGAGTACGAGATTGATTTGTCGAAAGAATTTAAATACTTCTTTTGGACAAGTAAAGTCGTCAATGCTATTCACAATGTGATTTTCACGAAATATAGCGTCGAGATTTTGAAGATCGATGCTGGGTATGCAGGAATTAACGGATAGTTTTATTATTTTGCCATTTCTGTCTTCGGGAACGCTATCGGGCACGAGAATTATTATATCTTCTTCTTGAGAACCTACGAATTCAGGATAACACTCGATTGTTATGGTATCGATCTCTCCGGGCTGAAGGTTTCCCTCGGTTTTTGTCACAGTAAAAGGGCCAATTTTTAACATAGACGTAAATTCTTGCACTTTCCTATATATAGAGGATAATGAAATATTTTTAAAATAAAACAAATGTTCTATCTATAATGATGTTAAAATTATTCTTTTGAATATTCAATTTACTTAAATAATAAAATTACTTTATTTGATAAATCGATATATCTTAATATACGAGTATATTAAGATATATCGATATCATAAAATTATTAATTAAAGAGATGAATTTTAAAAAATTTACCTGTCATCTGATTTTTCGATTCGCGATTTATCTTTTCTCGATGACCTATCTGTCGATTTATCATTAACCTTTTTTATTATGTTTTCTGTCTTAATTTCTGTCATATAACCAACGGATGGATGTTTGATAGGTGCTGTTTTGATGGAATAATGAAGAGGGAATTGTCCAATATTTTCCACATTAAGATACAGCGTTTTTTTCGTGCATATGCCAAGCGAGGCAAAATTTATCTCATTGTAGGGATAAACGCGAAACCTATATTTAAAAGAGATAATGAATACAATTTAGAATAATTATAATCATTTTACAAGACTTATGAAAAAGAAATTGAGAAAAGCATTTCTATAACTATGTTATAATATAACTTTTAATATGAAAAGAATGCTTCTCTCTCTAAATTTTTGCATGATTTGGAAAAATTGTTAATTAGCTTTAAATAATACTCCACCTAGTGTTATATGCAATTAGGGAAACTGTGAGAGGAAATTCTGCAATCACAGCAGCTTGTTTATTCATATCGAGAAGATGGCATCGCAACAACGGACTTTCTTTTAGAGTAATTTCATTTTTTGGTACGAAAGTTATCTGCAATTAAATAAAATTTTGTTTTAGCTTAATTAAAACTTGAAGTAATTTTTATTCACATAAATTTATTTGCAATTATCTATTGTAAAACATTTAATTTAATATATTAAAAAGATAGAAATAATTGGTTTATTTTATTTTTTGGTGACGTAATGCAAGAAGTTAAGAGGAAAAGTATCTAACAACATACTTGTATAACAGTCTCTTTTTTTGGTTGAATGGAACCGGAGGCAGGACTAATTTCTATGTCCTCGTTTAATTTTACTGACAAACTCGGCGCGATTTTGGCTAGCTTGTTTTGCTCTTCCAAAAGTACGCTAATCATAATCACTAGCTTAATTGGTGTAGCATACATATTAATAATATATATCATAAATATATAACATTAAAGGAAATTATAAAGGAACATTTTGCAATGTATGAAAACATTAATGTTGCACAATTTCAATGATAACAGCTCGATATGAATATAAGAACTTGCTGCATACATTTTTCTACTTACGTATATTTAACTTCATGATTTCCCCGATTGCTTATTGTAAAATTTGCGCTCGTGGGAAAGCCAACCTTCACGACCTTTAAGTCAATTGGATTTGCATAATTAATGTCAACAGCAACATCGTACGTTTCGCCAGATAAGGTGATGGTTTCCACAAAAATAGATTCCGTGTCATCTTCGTGAAAGAAAGCTTTGAAAGTCAAGCTCCCCTCTATCATTCCGATCTAAACCGAAAATCCAAAGATTTCTCTTAATGATTTTTACATTCAAACTATTTAATTTGGAAATATTAAAACAAGATATTTGTATCAAAAAGATTAAAAAATTACATTTAATTAAATAAAATTTAAACATTAACGTTTTTTTTAGTAATAATAAGTATATATTAGTATATTTAGCGCAAATTTAGTTCGGTCTTTTACTTTGTTGGCGTGATAACAGAAATCAATCTTTTGATCATTCTGGGCCTTGACAATTCCTTTAGTCGGTGTAATTGAGATTTGAGGATCTAACGGTTTATCAGAATCCAAGTGCCAGAATATTTCGATAGGAGATCTATTTCGGATAAAACAAGAAAGAAAGCTTTTTCTATACAAGAGCACTTGACCAAAAGATAACTGTTTTCCCTCAAATTCTATGTCCAATTTCGAGCCATTACATCGAAGCTGAAATATTTCGGGTTTAATAATTTCTATTTTATATAAATAATACAGTACCTTAATTTAGTTTTCTTATCTAATTACCTCGATTATCTCAATGTGCGGATTATTTGTGATACATATGTATAATTTGTCGGTAAATGAACCGAGCTTTGTAACGCCTGCCGATATTTTTAGCAATTCACACTGTCCAGCCTATAAGTTAAATAGCAAAAAAATAATTTTTAACTCTGCGTATTTAGACAAATATATTTTAAATCAAATAATCGAAAATAACATATCTGAATATAAAGTTTCTCTGGTTCTATAATAAAAATATCTGGATTATTTTCCTGGAGAGAGAAGGATACTTCTGCATCAACTTTGGATACATTGCAGAACTTAAATTTTGCTTCACGACGATGAGCGCTGTTTGTAAATTACATATCTATAATATGAATTGTGTTTATGATAAAATCATCAAATCAAACCTTTTATCCTTTTGAAACACTAGTAATGATCCAAAGTCATAGATACCGACGTCGAAGTATGTGGGATCGATTATATCATTCACCTTAGTTTCTTTGATCTGAAACAAGTTTTATTAATTTCATAAAACTTTTGTAGAAAATATAAAAATACGTTAGTAATATTTTAATAAAAATTATAAGTAATTTACCAAATCGTTTAATATTAGATTAAATTAAAAATAATTACGTTTTTGTATCCATTTTAATATTATACATATTAAAAACGTTATTACCTTTGAAAAAATAGTGTTAGGGTCCATATCCAGTCTCGGAATATCTGCGACGCCATGAACATTGATATCATAAGTGATATCATTGCCATCGAGGATGGATAACGCGTACGTTTGTTGGTGAGTTCCTATTTCTTCGGGTTGATAACGAATTTTGAATTTCTGAATTTCGTTAGGTTGCAAAATCCATCGTGGTTTTAATACTTTCTCAAAGATTGTATTAATATTAAATGCATTAGTATCCGTGCTCTCTACCGTAGATGCATTTAACGATATTGTTAATGATTCTTTATTTTTGTTGAAGATACGTTTCTTGCGCTTTGTATTCTTTACAGAATTTTCTTTCTTACTAATCACACTAGTGTACGAAGAATTGGTTTCCATAGTCATGGGGTTGGGTAGTACGGATAATGAGACAATTTGAAAAGCCTCTGATTAATAAAACAAGACTGCGATTAATACGACTTTGCGATAAATATATTACATATTATCATATAGTATATTAATAATACACTTGCCATTAAATTTAATATCTCGTTTTCTTATGTTTCTTGGCTTAAGAATATAATATTTTTTCGATTCAAGATCCATTGTCGGCACGATTTTAACAGCTTTAACAGTTTTAAATATTATTATTTTATGATTTTTATAGAAATTTATTTAAAGAAATGCATTACTTACGAAGACCTTTCTTGGCTAAGCTATTTTCGCTCATTTGATTTACTATTACGTCATACATTGCTCGATTCCATGGATCCGTGGCTTTTACGTACCAAATATGAAACCCATTTGTATAAGTCTATTAAAATAATTTTGTAGATATAGAGTGTGTAGTAGAATATTTTTATTATATTATACTATAGAAATATTATTACATAAAGAATAATAAATAATAAATGGTCATTTTTTACTGACAAATTTTATAAAAATTTATAAATCATTTTCTGAATTGTTAACTAAAGTCTATATTAATATCATATTGCTTTACTAACATCAAAATGTTTGTCTTTTGTATCTATTGGTCTATCAGTCTTCAAAATTTTGCTTTTTGGCGTAAATAATGCATCCTACAAATTAATAGTAATGACATATGTATAGTTAATAATAATGAGAATTTTTAAATATTAAGAAGAAACAATTAAAATTATGGAGGATGTTTGCGGATATTTGCTTTTTTAAGAAAATCCCAATTTTTTATAATGTTTTCTAAAGCTGAAAGACGGCTGTAATAATCATTCATAGCATTAGCAATATTTTCCAATTCTTTTGATATTTCTTGTTTTCCTGAAACCGTATATAAAATTACAAGTAAAGTAAAATTTCTTCTCTTATTTCATTAATTGCTCCATATTTTGTTTTACTGTGAATATTATCGACTTAGAACTACCTTTACTTTCGAGCTCTTTATGATCTCGAATTTCTTTTTTGTTGGTGAGTGTTTTAAAAGTTTGGGATTTCTCTTCTCGACTGCTGACTTTTTCATTTCTTATCTTTTTACTTATTCTTTTATTTTTACTGATTTGAGCGTTAGATACTTGCTGCGAAAATTGCTGTGGAATACGCATTACTGATAAGGAACTTAAACATTATACGAATATAATTAGGTACATTTACATTAATATTGATATAACAGAATCATGAAATTATAATTGACAAAATTGACAAGAAAAGACGAGATAAAAAAATTAGTGATTAAGTACGTACATCTTTTGTATAAACTTTTAAAGAAAATTTAAATAATATATGTACAGAATGTATCGAGTTCTAAACATAAAGTAAATACTTTTCTTTTTCTTAATTCCGTTATTTGTTGTAAAAATTGCATTCGTCTCTGTAGCGCTTCTTGTTTCTTTATTGGTAAAGTCGACTCCAAATAAAACTTCTTGTCATCGTCTGGAAGTAGCTCATATTCCGATAATGACATTTCATCAATTTTCTTAATTTTCTTAGCACCTTCTTCCGCTAATCTTTTTGCTTTATTCAAACATTTCAATAAATTATTCCAATAGGGTACTTGACTACATTTCCAAAAATATTTTAAAATATTTTTGGAAACGTAGTCAAGTACCTTATTAGTGTAATAATTCAATTATTTTGAAAAATTTATTACTTCTCTTTATTATAATTTACCTTCTAATTTTCGCAATTCCTCTATTTTGCGATAATAAGTATCCATTGAGTTCAGGAAAGTTACAAACAACAAATATTCTACGTGTCCAATAATATTGAGTAATGCGAGCAGTATAGTAACATCGTTTTTAAAAAAGATATTGTTTAAAGTTTGCAGTACAAAGCCGCTCTTGAAATCTGGTGACGACAACCTGTTTGTTAAGAACAATAAGAAGAGAGTACGAAAAAAGACTAGAGAAAATTATAATTAAATAGATAAATTATAGAGCTAATATTTATACAGTTATTAAAGAAGATAGTTTTTTTCTTTTTTCTCTTAGTTTATTAATTTAAATAATTACTTATTAATTTAAATAACGTACTCACGTAATTATTTAAATTAATTTAATTAATTAGTTAATATTATACACGTATTTAAATATAATACGTAAAAGATATGAAAAAGAGATCTCCAATAACTCTAATTTATTTAAAAATTTATGCATATACCAAATACTACCTTTCTTCAAGAACTTCGATTAATAAGTCAATCTCAATTCCGAGGAAAGTGTCATCTTGATATTTCTCACTGATTTTCTGTTCAATTGTCGCATAACGTGGAAAGACTCTTTGCAATAATAAAATTGTCTGAATTTTACATTCATAAAGACTTATAGGATCTAAAAGTTTTAAATCTTGTTTTGTTGGAATCTTCGCAAATTCCGTCTCAAGTAAAATCATTAATTCTTGAGGCGGAGCATTATTCTCTGAGTGTATATCGATTTCTGCGGTTTCTAAATCAGATTTAGTTGTTTTCGGTGATTTTGTTAGTTTAGGAGATCCTTTCTTTGTGGTCGTTCCATGATCATGTTCCACGACGTCGGTTTTTTTTGCTGTCGGCAGTTTAGTTCCCAAATGATCTCTGAGATAAAAAATAAATTTAAAATCTTTTATTTTTATTTTAATAAAAAAAAGTGAAGATTCTCTTCTTAAATAAAAACTTTTCAAAACATTTATTTAAAAAAAATTCTCTTAATTTTGTAGTTATTACTTACTTTTGTAGTTTCTCGAACGCTAACAAATATTCTTGATAAGCTTCGTCGACGATCTCTCGCAACCTGACGGAAACCCTATTGTCGCCGAGCGCGATGCCTTCGATAATTACATTGTCTATGCATAGTAGTGGCACTTGTAGTGTCTTGGCGCTTCTGCACGCGGTTTCTTGATATTCTAAAGTAACGCAATTTAGTAAATATGTTCTTTGCGTGTTATTGAATGCAAAATTACCAGTAAATGGCGCGCCGTGAAAGATAATGCAAATTTTCTTGGCCAGTTGCGAAGAATCGAGTTCCGGAATCGATTTTGTTTCGTGACTATCAAACAGTTCCTTTACAGGATCTCTTGTTCTCTCGCAGAAACTGGGATCTTTACGCAGAGTCTCTATATAGCCTTAGAAATAAAAACGGATATAAAAAGTCATACTTTTATCAAAACTATAATGCAATAAAAAAATTGTACTGTAACAATTTTTATTGTCG
This sequence comes from Leptothorax acervorum, assembly GCA_035220615.1. Lineage (NCBI taxonomy): Eukaryota > Metazoa > Arthropoda > Insecta > Hymenoptera > Formicidae > Leptothorax > Leptothorax acervorum. Next base: position 46,435 of record JASTWQ010000201.1, read on the forward strand.
AAATAAAGTTGCTCACAGAGGAGCAAATTGTGAAGTTCTTTGGGATCGCTTGTTGGTAATATCGGAGGTTCGTGAGGAAAGTCGAGTTCGCTAAAAACTGACATGGACGGGCAATCTCTTTTTGTGGTATTCGTGGAAGTGGATGAATACCCGGTCGACTTCTTCCGTTTCCGTCTGTTGACGTTAAAATCTTTTTGCAGGTTTATTTTCGATCTTCGTCGAGTCGGGAATTGTTGGACAGATAATCTCGATGTACTAGACGACTTCTTTCTTGTGCGTATTCTATTCTTGCGTTCCACGTTTAAAAGTTTGTCGTTGTCTATTCAAACATCAATTATACATTGCTTTATATAAATTTATGCACTAATGTCAAATCATATTTGCAAATGTCGCTAGCTAAAGCAACAGTTATTATCTTGTAGAACGTTTTCTCGTAACGTGACAGTTAAAAATTGTAATCGGGGAAAGGAAGCTTATTTTCAAGTATTCTTAATATGTACCATTGAGCGCAGTGACACTTTTTTCCTCGATTGCTTCCGCCGACAAAGCGTACGCCATCTCGCTCATGAGGCTATTATAGAATTCCATTAAAGACGACGGCATTCTCTCTCCAAGTTTTCGAGGCGGTAATAGGATTTCTTTAACTCCGTAATAACGAGTCAGTGCCTCGGCGATTCGCTCCTCTTCTAGAAAAAGACTGCAACGCATTGATTTATTCAATAAAATACATTCCATGTCATTTCATCTATTACTTTTATTTTCAGATTAATCGTGAAATGAGAAAATAACCGTAGGTTTTTTTAGGATAATTTTCACAAAGACGTAACATTTTCTTATTGTCCGAAATAATGTTCTTAAATCGACGTAACTGGCAATCGATCCTGACGGTCATAATCGTCAGGACATTTTTAGACCAAGATTCTGGTCCTTCTATCTAAACGCTTAAATTTAAGCATTCTAAATAATTTTATTTTTATTGCGAAAAATATTACCCCAGCCAGGGTTCAAACCTGGAATCTCCCGCATTCCGTTCGGGCGTCTTACCAATTCGACTACCGGGGCATGTGGTAATATTTATCGCAACAGCAAGTATAAACAATCATAAGATGGAACACCGATATTTTCAGTCAACGGTGTATATTCAAACACAATGAAACACATTTACTTCGCCAGTGTATAATTAACCGAATTAAATTTCTTAAATCGACGTAACTGGCAATCGATTTTCTTATCGTCTTTTCTTACTTTGCTCTTGTCTGCTGAATTAATTTTCACAATATTTATTACCTGTCGAGATGATGCCAGAAAACTTCCACAGGGTAATTGCACGTATTTTCAATCGTGAACACTTTTTCCTGCATCTCAGTAAAAAGTATTGTGGGTGGAAAACTAATGTCGAGATCGCTTATTCGTAGTTTATGCTCAATTCCATGACCAAGCAATGTTACTACTTGCGTTTCTAGGCCCATTTTAACAATGATTTTTAAGTTTGCCTCCACGCGACACTAAATAATTGGCAATTTCAAGAAAACAAGATTTAAAATTTTTAGATCTTATAAGTCTCAAATGTGTAAAATCCAAACAATTTAATTTTATAAATATATGCAACAGCATGTAACTTTATTAATACCGTTTTACGCGGTTTGAAATAAACATTGATGATGTCCGAATGATTAGGCAGAAGAAGATTAGATTTATAGTCTAGATGAAATGGGCAATCTTCTTGTTTTTTACGAGTGGTCGATATTCTTGCTTCCCAATAACAGTCAATAAAGCCTCTGAAAATTAGAATATACATGTAATATCTATCTTCTTATAAAAAGTTTTAAATGTATTTAAATGAGAATATTACTCGTTTTTCACTAAAACGTTCATCATTAAACATTCACCCACGATGACATTTTGAAAATCTAATAATTTCGTATTAACAGTCACAAATGGATAAGTAATGACGCCGTTTATAGTTATCGGAACGGTAGAACCGCGGGATACCTGTACGATCGAGAAGCTATAATATATTTAGTATAGTTTATTAATATTTAAATATCTTACCATATTTATATAATATTATATTTAATGATATTTTTATACTTAAATTGCTGATAAAATATGTCGCCACAATTTTTAAATATGCAAGTATTTCGATTGAATTGACCTGAATTTTATTTAAATGGTAAAATATAAAAAATTAAGTTTACTTCTAAATAAATCGAGTGTTGTTCTCTCGTGCTTCTTCCGGTATATTTAGTTGTTGTCGGTTGCCACGTAATAGTTAGACATGTACTTTTTCCGACAGTTAACATAGCTTTTTCAAATTGCACGAGAATGCCGGAATTCTTTAGTTGCTTTTCTTCTAATTTTTTTATTGTAACGTTCACGTTCCAAGGCCCGTAATTGACAATTGTTGTCGAATAACACGTTTTAAGATCGATCGGAATGTAACCCATGTCTGAAAACATTTGTTGTATTATTAATTATTTCATTAATACTGCGAATTTTGCATTGTAGCTATTTATAGATCAAATTGTAGTCAATTTGAAGTAATTAACTGGAATTAATTAATTTGGCAATAATCGATTTTTCGCGGTATATAAACATATACCTATGATGTATTTAGGAGTATAAAGAAAAGGAATAACAGCGCTTTTGTGCGGAAAGGAATGTTTTATCAAGATAGAAGCATTCTTTTCGGTAAATCGAGTCGCCAGAAGTCTGTCAATCGACATCTCAATGTCGATAATACTGGGAAACATTTCCTCGTACGAAATTAAAACCCATCCATTATCTTAAGAATAATTAATGAAAATTGTTTGAAACATTAGCTCATTAGCGTTTCTTAATTATATGTTCTTATTATATTATAATCAAGGATTTAATTATGTTCCATTTTACTTAATAAGATCCTTTCGTCCCATTCAGGTATTAGGCTTTGTTTCTTGTCGTTGTCTACAGTACATTGCACTTTTATTTCTCTTTTTTTCTATAATGCAGAAAAACATGCAAGGCATTAAAGTAACTTTTTATTGTCACTTTTTGAATGAACTTTCATACCATTGTGATATAGTCCGAATTTAGAAATTGGATTGCCTGGTATCCCAATTCCGCAGAGTATTGCTTAGAAATATCGCGTGAGATGCAAGGATAAATTTGTGGGTAACTTGTAACACCTCTTGCAGTAATTATTAATGGATCTACATTAGCCACCTAAATATTGATAGTAATAATAATGTGATACGCTGTAATTTTAATTTGAGTTGTATCTGTGTGTCTTATATAGATACAATAATTTTCAGAATTATTGTTCCTAACAAAAATAAGAAATTGTAAAGTTTGATGATTAGTATGTTATATCGTGACACACTTGCAGCTCAAACTCTATCTCGAAAGCGCCGAGTAGCATGGGTTGGAAATCGATCGTAATTTTCAATGACGATAGAGGATCTATAAATCCTTTATTTGGCTCGATTGTTAATACGCCGATTGTAGAGTCGCCATTGCCTGTTTTGGATATTAAATTCCTCTTGTTTATCTTGTAATTCAGCAATATTGTGCTATGATTTTCCAAAGTAATGCTCGACCTACACAGTTCGCTGAATAACTGTGGTATAGATCGATAGATTAAATTACTGAACTAAATTGAATATTAAACTAACTCTAAGTGAAACAATAGATTGAATTATTAAGCTAACTGATCATACACACGTAAATTAATTTTTTATTTGATTTTTAATTCTCTTACAAATACAAATTCTAATAAAGTAATAATTACATAGTAAAATTAATATTATCATGATACAAATAAAATTCAGGTTAGTGTTAAAACAGTAACAATTACTGTGCCGCAATCAACAACGTAGAACTACGTCAACTGTCACTATTTCATGTTAAAGTATACAGCGAAGGACAGTTGACGTAGGGCTATGTCAATATGAAGTAGTTACAGTTAACGTAGCCCTACGTCAACTGTTCTTCGCTGTATACTTTAACACGAAGTAGTGACAGTTGACGTAGTTCTACGTTGTTGATTGCGGCACAGTAATTGTTTTTTTATTATATTGGCAAATTTTTTATAATCTATATATATTCTTCAGTCTTTTCTACCCCTATTTTATATATAATTCTTTAAAATTTGGTTGATTAGTTCTTGAATTACATACATTAGAATTTGCGAGGAATACGTATATACATAGAAGCCTAATAAAGCTGAGTCTAATCAACCAAATCTTAAAGCATTGTATATGAAATAGGGGTAAAAAATACTGAAGAATATAATGGAATTAGAAAAGTTGCCAATAATTAATATTAAATTGCCAAAATTGAAAGTGGTTGAGACTTGAGCATAATTATTTGCTTATAATTGTTTGGCTTCCTCATTGAGGAAGCTTTTTGAGACTTTTGCGACTTTCAAGAGGAAATGGGACTATATAAGCTATCTAATGACGTATTAATCATTACTCTACGATTATTAGTTTCGAAGATATAAATGTTCAAAGTGTGACATGTTTTCGTTGCATCTGTGCTCCCAATATTACCCCCTACTTACTGTCGACAAAGACGTAGTTCTACGTCAAAAAATATGTGCCGCAAGTGTTAAAATTGAAAAATAATTCACCTGTTGACCAAAGTCGATGACCTGTTTGTCAACGGAATATCGAACGACATCTGCGCTGGCAAACACATTAATTACTTCAGTAGGCCCCTGAAGAATTTCACAAAGCGCAGCAACTTTGACTTGCATAGGCTCGGAAGCGTGGAAGATAAAGCGCACATATTGCGAGGAGTGTGGAACAAGAATGCCTTCGTGCGGGATGATATCAAGTATCTGATGGATAGATCATTAGTTTTACGGTTAGTTTTAACATATTAGTTTACTGGGAAAATCTTAATATAATTTCTAAATAGCTGAAAGTCTATAATTTACATTCAATAGAAATTAATTTGACTTAAGTAAATTTTATTGAGAAAAAGAACGAACATCATCGAGTAACTCCTTTGAAGGAGACTCGAGATTGGGATCTATTAGAGCAAGAATCTCTGGATCATCTAGACACCGTAAGGATGTATCTGTCGTTGACATAAAAATATTTCTTAATTTTTCGAGCGTTTCCTCTAGCGTTTCCGATCGAATTTCCATTTGCAAATTCTCCGAATCTGAATCTTGCAGCTCTGATATGAAAAAATGCACATAAAATATAAAATCTTGAAATTAAATCACTAAATAAGCTAAATTGCATTGTTAATAATATAAAATATTGTTAACAATTAATAATAATTTACAATAAATATAAATTAAAAGAATATGTAAGTTAATTTTAATATTAAAATATCTTTTTAATAAGGAATATCTACCATATACATACCATATGAAGTTGAAGTTGATAAATCGATAGATTCACTTTCAGTTTCCTGAGTTTCCAAATTCTTTTCGACCTTGTAGGAGCGGGGATTAAATTTGTCATTTTCTGTGTTAATTTGCAGTTGAGAGTGATTTGCGAAGTTCTGCTGAAAAAGCGTATGCTGTTAGTTATTTAGAATTATTAAAAATTATTGGAGATAGTTTACAACAAATAATAAAATATTTGTTCTTTTTTATATTTATATTTTGATGCAATTCAACTCTAACATCATATGCTCCACGTTGAATCTCAATACTCTCTCCAGCCCACAGAAATTTATATATCACAGGAATTGGTCCATTATTAGTTATCCTTAATATTTCTTTGGCGGTTGAACCCGAAACACAGTTAATAATCAAATCTTTGTGATGTAATGTAATATTTGGGAAATTTACCGCACCTTTGCATTGAATTTGGTCCTGAAATTAGATAGGTACAATACTTGCGTTGCGCGAATCGATTTTGTAATGTATATCTTCTAGTACCTTATTAGGATGCTCGTCATATTCAAACCAGAGCACGCCGCTATAATTTCGCGAATAAGGAATATCGGGATTTATATTTGGTGAAAATTTTACTGGAATTGTCGTGGTAGTTCCGTCCATCAGAAGAATTTTCTTTTTATGTACAAGTTTTTTCTTATTGTTCATCAAATAAAAGGGAGCGTCAATGTACAGCAAAACATTTAAACTTAATCGCGATTGATTTTTCACTATTAGTTCGTCTAAAATCAGCAAATTAAAAATATCATTATTATTTTGTCCAGTGTAATGTCATACGAAACTGCATATGTTTAATTTAAATAATATGAAAATTCTAATTGTTTGCCATGTAGTAAACTTTGACGCTAAAGTACCTCATGGATGGCCTTTGGAATATTACATTGCATAACTTTTCTGCATAGTTTCCTCTAAAATAGTTTCGGACATGTTAGTATACAATTTTCTACCTGTCTGTTGCAACTCTTCTCCCTCGGGACATATATCAATGCAAAACGTTAACTCTCTCTTGTTGAACGCAATCCGTGGCTCCGTAAAAGTAGCTTTAAATGTGGAGGTTCCGATCAATTTTCGCTTCCCTTGTCCAAAAATATGCTCGAATATGTACCAATCTTCCGTCAAGATTTCATTTCTTTAATGTAAAAAGAAACATTTTCCGTTTAAAAATTTAAAAAACGTAAATTATAAAGTAAAATCATAAAAATTATGAAAAGATTCTTTCTTTTTATACCTAATATGAAAAAATTTGATTATAAGAATGATTATGACTTAAAAAAACTGATAAAATTGTACAATTCTAATCAAAATTAATATAATATTGTTCTAATCACAATTATTTTAATTAATTCACTATATTATGAACAAAGATAAAAATCTAATCCGAACTTACACATCCCAACATATTTTGCATTGAACTACGTTAGTACCATTAGCTGGAACTTCTACGGTGGACGGTTCAATTTGAAACTTCCTATTGTAATAAAGTTTTTAGTATCCTAGCTAAAGTTAAAACACATACATTTATATGACTATGCAATTACTTCGACCATGTTTGGCTTTTTTGAATGCGCACTTCTGGATCATTTGACCATATTATTTGGCAATGACGCGTCCCAAAATTTTTTATGGTTATTGGCAAACTCAGATTTTGATGGCTGTAAAAATTAAGTAATTAAAAGAATAATATTAATAAATATTTTAAAAATAACTTGTTTCTACCTCGTTATTAAAACGAGTTTAAAGTTTTATCAATATTCTGCTTTACCTAAAGAGAAAACCCATGTCAAATATTGAAAATATTTGCGGCTCGAAAACGACGCTGCAACCGATTCCAGTCGCAATCATATTAACGGAAAACGACCGACTGTTGATGACATGCACGATTATATTATCAGTGTATTTACCAGTGTCGCGTAAAAATAGTTTGACTTTAATCTCCGCAGATTTATTTGGTCCAATTTCACCAAAAGTTGGCTCAACGAGCCACGGTGACTTTTTCTTTGGCTAAACGATATAAGATAATTTCTGTAACACTCTTTTATGTGTATTTTATATGCATTGTGTAAATTTATTATTTATAGTAACTATTTTAAAATTACTTACTGATGTTAATTTAAATTGCGCTGGTATCGGTGAGTCGTTGATTATGTGAAAATCCATAACTGTATTTTGAAGCACTTGTATCTCTCCGAAATTGAGACAAATGGGTTGTACGGATACTACCGGCCCCTGGCCGTTACAAATAATCGTACAAGATGTAATTGGAGCCTGTTCACCCATTGTCAGCATACTGAAATTGAGAAAATAATACAAAGTTCTTTATGTAAAATAATATATAAAAATTCCACGGTTTCTTGAAGTTCAAATTTTTCATAAACATTTTAGAACTCTTTCTTATCAAAATATAATTGAATATTTCTGGCTTTTCAAAGTATTAAACTAATTATTATACTTTAATGTTGTTGTCTGCCTGCCCAACATTTTTGTAATAATTGTGACATCAATAGTCTTCGATTGTCGTGCTTTTAAAAAACCTTGGTAGGATGATAGTGAATATACAATAGACATATTTTCGGATATCTGGAGAACGATATTAATGCAGTTAGCTTAAAATAATTATGTTACTTTTAACAAATTTCTGGATTATATTTACGGAACGGTATGTGTAAATTTAGCTTTCAAAATTAGTTAAAAAATTACCGTCTGCGGTACTATATAAAAGTATCCATCTAAATTGGAATTATTTTCTACATTGATACAACGAGCATACGGAAAGTTGATAAAGGAAAATCGAATATTTATCTCCGCGGGCTTCATCGATAGAGAAGGAATAGCGCCACAAAACGAGAGCGGTAGTATTACTGGATCCGAATCTGAATCCCACATGTCGACTCGCATATTCGTCTGTCCAGTTCGAACTACGTTCGCTATATATGACACCTACATTTTAATATAGAGATTTATATTATTATAAAATTATCATTTAACTTTTCAAAATCGTTTTTAAGTTATTTCAATAAAAATCAATTTTAAAATAATTATGTGAAGAAAGAAAAAAGGCATATTTATGTGAAATTTATATTTAAAAGACGCAAATTAGCTTTCAATTACAGATATTAACAAGTTGTATGTTTAATTTAAAGGCGTCATATAGTTTACCTTTAATTTAAGCGAACTATGTGCCTGTACCACTCCTTTCTGCGGAATAATCGTAAATTCGCGAGGGTTAGTCGGGAAACTTGGTTTTACTTCGGATGTAGCAAACTCTTCACAAGTCAGAGGTGCTTGATCGCCGTCTTCTATTATGGTTACACCGAACGTGACGGGCACCAAAGATAAGTTACGAAGACTTATTTCTTGTTTTCTGCTAAATCCTACAAATACATACATAAAACTACGGGTTTCCTATAACTGAAAAGGATTTGTTATTGTAATTGATATACCTAAGGAAGTTGTGTCAAAATCAAGGCTACTCCTATCGAAATGTAGCGTTGGACATACGACACATCCTCTATAAAACAAAAAAGTTTTATATAACGTATTGTAATAATTTTGTGCTGTGCAATATTAATCAGAAGAAATTATTGTGATATATTAAAGACGTTAGAAATAATTAGTATAACGAATTTACAAATAAAGAAAAAATAGTCTGAGATTTTTTCAATAAGTTATTATAAAATTAATATGTATTTTTACATAATAATATTTGCGATTATTATAAAAATGGTACTAATTCATAAAGTCGCGAGATTTTTTATGTGGTAACGGCGGTCGAGTTCAAATACTTTACTAATAATTACTTGATATGCAAGGATAGTACTTCTAAACTCTCTTTAATGACGAAGTCGATTCGCTCTATAAAGTCTCCCTTCCGATTTGAAGAGAATGATAAATTAAATGACTTATACTCGTCTGGTTTTAATGTTAAAGCATGTGGAGTAACATTAATGGTGCCACCAAAATCTGTCGGTTTTGCTTTATGAACCAACGTACCACAAATATGTCCATTATTTGCCGCCACAATCTGAAATGCAATTCAGATTTCAAAAATTTGTGCAATTTGCTGCTACAATCTTATATCTATTTACTAGAAAGACAAAAAGAAATAAAGTTCGTAGTATTAATTTGCAGCAAATATTTTTTATATTAATTTTAATTACGCGATACAAAAAGAACAAGACATCTTAAAAATTCAATAAAACTGTGACATAAAAGTTCTTCATAAATTTGTATATTTAAATAAATTTATTGAGTTACCTCGTAGTTGTGTACGGAGCACAGGAAGATATTGCTAAGGTCGATAGTGATCACGTTGAGATGGAAAATTGGTCCCTTGCCAGTTCCGTGAAGGCTACCAACGGGACGCAAAATTAGCGAGAAAATTCCGAGGCAAAAAGAAGTTTCTGAAGATAACGTTATATTAGTTTTCTTGTAACCTCAGGGGTATCCTTTCCTCGCGACCCGTGACTTCGAGATAAGCGACACTTGATATCTCGCCTACTTCCATAGCTCGAAAAATCACAGTGATGTCTGCCGAAGATTGCGGCCAAATTTCGCCTTCCTGGAAGTACATTAGGAATTATTATTTTAAACTGCTATTTTTGATATAAATTTAAAATAATAATGAGAGCAACCAAAATAAATAAATTAATAAGCAAACTATCATATAATTAAAACATACATTTATGAAAGGCTCTTAAGTTATCACAAAAGATTACCTCAGGCGTAAGAAGAAAGGACATATGATTGTAATGGAAATTCTCATTCATCAACGAAGCAATCTCGTCCGTGTAAATCCGCTGGCAGACAAGCTCGTGAATATCTGGCAGGCAAATATTGTAATGAACAAGACTAACACGACGTACTATCTCCATACTATGCACCAGTTGAAATAATTTTTCGTACCTGCCATAAAAAATTGAGAAATTACTAAAACTGATAAAAATAAAAATTTTAAACTCGAAATAATTGTTTTTGCATACTCTTCTTTGCGTTGTACATCGGTATCGTTGTCTTTAAAGCGCATCCATTGGAACCTCACGACGTAGTCGCTTCTATTGTGTATCGTTAGAACTTTACTTCTAGATAAGCCTAAATAAGTGTCTTCCATTCTGATACTACCCCTGTCAATTCGAATTGTGATATTTATTGCTGAACTTCGTAATGTCAAGCAGAGTTTCTCTCCTGTCAATAATTCATACAATTATATATTTTTATTATTATTTACATAAAGTTATTATCATAAAATTAATTATTGTATTAAGTAATAGATAAAAGAAGAAGTTGTTCTTATTTACCTGATTCATAGTTAAGAAAAAGATTTGCTTCAAAATCACCGGATTTCTCTGATAAAAAGTTTGCAGTGAGTTGCATTGTTTCTTCTTCCCCTAATATGCCTTTTGACGGTTCGACCGAGAAACATGGACTGAGATAATTATAAAAATATTATATACAGATTCAAAGTAGCTTCGATGCAGTTGTTTAATGTTTAGAAAAATATTTTAAGAAGCGTACGTTTTTTTATATTTGAAATCTTATATACATAAAATTCTATTTTTTTTAAATATAATTATTTATTTTATATATATATAATATATATTTTATTTTATTAATTACAATTTATAAACTTAAGTATATTCAATTTTGATATAAATCTTACTAAATGTGGCATAACATACCTATCTGAACAAAAATTAAAGATTGCCGGCGCATCTCCTATGTTGCGTACCAAAATAGTTTTCGAGGAAGGAATTTTCACGGCAGTGGCCGGTATTTCGATCCGATCGGGAATGTCTAGAATAGGTCTCGGGCCGATAGCTATAACAATATCAACTTAGCCTCTATATTACCTCCGCGTTACGTAATGTAATTGCAATGTAATTTTTTTCTCACCGATTACTGGCACCGCAAAAATTTCGGTATCATTGATAAATTCGACACGATATTCATAATCCCGTTTCTCCGACGGACTGAACCTGACGTTATAAATATGAACGAGTCCTGGAGCTACCATAGTGCTGTAATTTGACCCGTAATATTCCACGGAAAAGAAAAGATCGGGGTCGCGCGAGAGCTTCAGGTGCCGTGACATCTTTGATGCAATATTTAGAAAGTGGAATCGGGGTTAAGCTCGTGAATATTATAGGACAACCATTAAAAGTTAATATAACAGGACGTAACATGTTAGTTACATATTAATGAGATATATGATTTATAATAGAGAAGAGATTTACTTTTGTTACGTTTCGAATCGTGAATGTCGTATTGTATAATTTGCCGGGAATGAATCGTTGAAAGAGGATAATGCTCGGTGAAACTCTAAAGCAGTGACTTTCACAATTGTCATATAAAGATCGTACGTTTATACAGCAGCTTGGCTTCAGCAAATAATTGATCCTCTCTTGAGTACTCATTAATATCTGTTTGATGTATTCCGAAGGGACCATGCCATACTGCAAGAACATTAATCAAATTGATAAACGTTGCAAACATGAACTCTATTACTGTTTTGCTTCAAATATTAAACTATAAACTGACTTGTATTTGATCGCGTGACTTGCCGGTTATAGCCGCCAATATTTTCACAGAATTATGTATGGACGAGTAACATGTGGCTAGATCTTTACCTTTCTTATCCATTTCTTATGATTGAAATTCTATGAAGATAATGTTTTATATTATCTTTTACAAAGAGTATAACATGCTCTGAAAACAGTTACATATGTCACTATATTTAGCATATAAAAATCGATTTTTATATTTAGCTAATGAAATGTGACATTGCACCTTCTAGCCTTTCCTGATATCTTCCATTCAGAATCTTATAGGGTCTTCCATTGGGAAAAACTCGCTTGCACTGCACTGAGTGCAATTTTATTGTTGTAATATAAAAATTAGTTCACATATTTTCGGTGTTTAATGTTCTACTGTGTTTAATTTGACAAATTTTTGCCAGTAGAACATTAAACACTGTAAATATGTAAACTGATTTTTATATTACAACAATAAAATTGTCTTCACTATCTGTATTAAATCTCGCGACATGCGTATAAGCATAAAATATTACTGCGTAATTCACTTTTCGCAAAGAATGCATTGCCTAACGTTTTTTCTTTCTTTTGGAAAACATGCATTTTACGGGGGTTACGCGTCGTGCACGGAGATACTCGGACGAGTAATAATTGCGACGATAGAAACAGTATATACGCAGTTTGCAAGTCCTGTAAATGGCCCGGCAATACGTGAGAGAGAATTAACGGTGCACGCTATCCGACGATTTTTTCGGAAAATGCATAGTTATTAAAATAAATAGCTAATAAAATATAATGAATAAAATGTTTGATGCGCGTAACAATTATCTAATCAAACCGTCTATTTCAATGTTTTAGGCAATAACGACGCGGGAAGTTACATCGTCGCATCAAGGGAATTCTACGAACCCGCGCGCGGTTATTTCTTGCAGTTTTCGTCGCGTCTTAAGTACGTATTTTCAATTCACGGGAGTGCCGTATAAAGTATCGCGCGATATTAATTGCCCGCGTTTTCGCGAGTGTTGTGCCAAATGTCTACGATCCTGACAGCCGAGGAAGAGGCCTGAGAGGAGGAAGAGGCCTAGGAGAGGCATCAGACACCGCGCCGGCGCGGCGGAGCAACATATACGGTAAATATAATATATTTATACATATTTTATATTTTATGCGGGAGGGTCATCCACTTTTTAACTGGAATAGTTATTCGAAAAATGAAAATTGAAGAAAAAGTTTTTTGTTTTATAAGTCCTATAGAAGCTTGTATTAAAATTAAATGGATAGAGTATTCTTAAAAGATTACGTTATTATTTCATTTCTGTTTAGTGAGCTAAAATATAGAATTCAGCGCTCTGTATTTAGTAATTATTTTTTTAAATATTTACTATTTCAATTATTGATCTTATTTCTGCTCTGCTTTAATATGGACTTTATATTTGCTTGTTACAGAATCATCGTAGCTGTTGCGCATCGGTCGGTGAGTGTTGAATAAATTTTTATATAGCTTGGGTAACGGATCTGACAATTACGTCAAATATGTGGCAGAGATGCTTGTGTGTTAAGTTACCACAATAAGTTATTACATATATATATATATCACATTTCATAGATCCGTTGCTTTACAATATATTGACTGGAACAGATTAGGATTTGACATTTAATCCTGGATAAATCATATACCTATATTAATTTATCATGCATTCTATCATGGAATAAATAAAATGTAAAATTAGTGTATAATAAAATTAAACTATAATGAGATAATAAAAATATAAGAATAGACTTAATAAGTAGATAAATACAATTACATATGTATATATTAATAGTATTCCATTGATAGAACGAAATTTGCAATATTTGTTACTGACAATGAGTAACAAATATAATACTTTATTTTATTCTTCCATCTGTTCTTCTTCCCAAACATCTTCCAGGATTAAATGTTACATAAATTGGTGCAAAATCGAGTCCTCCAAACTGTCCAACATCGCGCATCGCGCGCGTCATTTACATATTCGCTCGTCGTTCTCTCGCGGTTGTTGCACGTCCCGGCCCGGGTCCAGATCCGCGTCGCGGCCCTCCTCCTCTCTCTTTCTTTCCCTCGGTCTTCGAGGGCGTATCGCGCGGGAGCCGTGACGCCGTACTCCGGCCACGCGCGTCTTAAAAAATGTGTACGATTTACCTCTCCCTCTCCCTTGCATTCTAATGAAATAAGTGATATAAACAATTCGCGGTGAATCAAGTTTCGATTATCATCATACTTGATAAAGGATCCGTTCTCAAAATTTCGCGGCAATTATATCTTCCGTAAACGAAATAATCCTTCGTAAAGCTAGCGCTCTTTGGTAGTGACTGCACGTTCTAGAGATATGTCGTAGACGAATTAGGTTGTGTGTTTATTCTAGGGCAATGAAAAGTATTGCGGATATTTACCTACAATTATAACTTACATATTTAAATTTAGCATTATAAATTATAACGATGCGAAATAAAATGATCGCCAATAATATAGAGGTCGCCAGCCCCCGTATGCGTGAGAGGGAGAGATGTGGCTGGCGCGCGAGGTCGCCAGCCCTCGTATGCGTGAGAGGGCAAAAATGCAATATGTAGGTATATATGCTTACGGATGTTTTCAGTAAGCATATATCTCGATTAAAATTATATAATCTGTTTAGGAAAATTATTTGTGTGTATTCACGATCATTAATTGAAATTATTTGTTCTTATAACGCGCCAATTTTAGCCTAAACTTTCACAGTCTGTTGATACCTATTGATAACTGGTTTTTATACCAGTTAAAGCGATATGACGTGAGATCGAGTAAATGTTATTTCGCAAAACAGAGAAATTCTTTGTAGAGTTTATTTTAAATTTGATTAATTTTGCATTAATATATAAATACTTGATTTTAAGGAATCTAATTATAGTAACGAGATGTGGCTTTCGAAATTCTAATGGTGTTTGCTCGAGTGCACAAAATATTCAAATTGGTACAATATTGTGCGGGAAATTTATTATCCCGGATTTCGGATCTCACGTCATTAATTCTGTATTTTTCACCGTTTCGAGGTGGAATTCGATATTCGAAACAATAAATCGAAAATATGGGCCTTTATAGATTTTCTCAGTTCGCGTTTAACTTTCACTCATTTTCTTTGCATTGTTATTAAAGTCTTGCATGCTTATATCACATTTAAAGTAAAATTCTATTCGCGAAAAGCAATCAAATTTATACAGATTATACGCGTTTGATTAAGATATTTTTTTAACATTAAGAGCTTTTGATTAATTAATATCTTTTTTATTTTTGGTCAAATATGTTATCGCGTGTAAATTATATAATAGTATAGTATATAAGATAATAAATATATTGGGACGTTAGTAAATCCGTAATTAATTAATTTAATTGCTATAAATGGCCCTTCGCGACGCGGTCGTGTTTCGCGCATCGTGAGAAAGAGCGTAAAATCATTACGCTCATTTGCTGGCGATGATTAGCCGGCAGCAGCAAGAGTATTTCTCCTTGCTGTCGATCTCTGACTATATGAAGCCAGGATACGGCCAGGTGCTACAAAAGGTGAGTTTAATCTGGCCAGAAGAAAGAAGACGAAGAGGATCAAGGTAGGTTGGTGTATAACACCAATCGATATATAAAAGGTATTACATGTAAAGGTATTACATGTAAAGGTATTAAGTACATGTAAAGGTATTACATGTAAGGCTATAAGATTTTTTATATATACTTGTGATTGCGTCAGAGACGGAAAGATGCTGTCTCGAATTAGATAAAACTCCTTAACGGTCCCCATTTAAAATCAAATTTGCTCGCGCTTTTCTGATTTCGGGTACCTAATCGCGATCGTAACTATAAGTATACCAGATAAAGACACGGGTAGGTAGAAATATTATGCATGTGGGTAGATAGGAATACGGGTAAAAACTAGGTAAACATCGGGTAGGTAGGGATAGGGACAGGTAGGGATTTAAATGTTTCAGAAAATAACGGCGCGGAAAGTCGCATCGAGGGAAACCCTGTCGGGGAGGACAGTCTGAGAGGAGGATGAGACCTAATAGTAGAGGCATCAGCGGAACAACTTTGTGGTAAATACCTATTACTTTTCTTTGTGTGAAAGTAGTCTCTTTCCTGATTTTTCCTGAGTAGTTTTATTTCATTATTATAAAAAAAATATAATTAGAAAGAAAGAAATAATTGGCATTTAATAAAAGTTAATTCTGGAAAAATCTTTTTCGGAATATGTATAATTCTTTAAATAAGTGACTATTGGAATAATGAATAAGATGTTCGATGCACATAACAAATATTTAATCGAATCGTTTATTAAAATGTTTTAGACGATAACGATGCGGAAAATCGCATCGTTTCATCAAAGGAATCCAACTTGACAACTCGAAAGGACAGCCTGAGAGGAGGAGGAGACCTAGGAGAGGCATCGGGCATCGGCTTACCAACTTCTTGGTAAATATTACTTTTTATTTTATGTAAAAATAATCTCTTTTTTTGTTTATCCTTCAGTCATTTTATTTTACTATAATTTAAAAATAATAATTAGAAACAAGAAATAATTTGAAATTTGATAAAAGTTTATTCCCGCGTAAAGAACTTTTTTGAATAATAATTTAAATATCTAATTGAGTAATGAAAATGTTTGATGCGTGCAACAATAATTTAATTGAATCGATTATTTATATGTTTCAGAAAATATCTACGCAGGAAGAAGTATCGTCGCATCGAGGGAATACTACGAAGCTGACAGCCCGAGCCGGTCCGAACAGCCTAAGAGGAGAAGGTGGCCTATCTATAGGAGAGACTGCAGGCACACCGGCGGAGCAACATGCGGTAAATATAATTGGTTTATTAATAATACAGATGTTTATTCATATCATCTTCACGATACAACTGCGGGGATATGTTTGCAAATAACAATCTCAAATTCAAAATATATTTATGCATCCTGCCAAACATAATACTGGATATATCACCAATTGCTCACACAAAATGTCGCTTGTTCAATTATGTACATATATACATATATGTATATATTTCGATATGGCAAAAGTATTTCTTTCAACCTGTGGATGCAATTACATTATTAACGTTTAGATAATAAAAAACACTAAAAAGTTAGCCTTATTCCGGTACTACTAAACGAGCTTCAAAGCTCGGCTCTAATTTGTCTTAAAAAGTAGGACAATTATTTTATAATAATTATAACTAAATTTTTAATATAAATTTCTTAGGATAAGGTTTTAAATAGTTTCTATGTAGGGAGATAGATAAAATAAGATATTAAAGTTATAATAAGAGAATAATTTCAAGGGTCTTTAAGAGTAAATTATCACCTTCTTTCTCTGAAGCATTGTTTCTTCTTGTTTTGAGATTTGAGATAGGATCAGAGTCCATGCCAGGATCACTGGTCCGTGAATATTTTCAGCTCGGATACGGAAATAGTAGTTTTCAGTCTCACCCGGTGTCACAAAATTCCTTTCAGTTGTTGCTACCGTGTGACTACTCAGCGTATGACAAGACTCGGCAATTATACCGTCCACGTGCTTTCATCGGCGCGTTTTGCTTCCACAGTAGGTATATCCGATTATGGTGCGACCTCCGTCGTAAGGTGGAGATCGCCAAACGATCGTGGTTTGACCAGCGCTGAAGTTTACATTCGGTTTATCTGCGAGTGGTTCAAGTGGACCTGAGTAAAAATAAAAGTTTCCCGTTAATGAGAATGAGACGTTAGCACTATATTCCCATTCATGTAGATCGCGCGAAAGTCACTTTTAGTAAACTGTTTTATGGCACGTGCTATCTTACCTGCAGTTCGTGCGGTTAATTTAAATTTTATTGTGAAAATGTTGCGGATTGTGTCAAACACAGAGTTGGAACAATCGCGTATGTTTTAAAAGAATTCGCACGTCATTATATCGAAGCATATATATAATCTTTTATTATAACTATATAAAAGGTAGTTACTTTCAATAGCGATAAAGAAAAGCAGAGATATAGTAAAATAATACAATTACGCTAACAAAGCACATTTTGTATTTTCGAATTATACGCTCTTGTATTTATTGAAATTACTGTTTTATTACCTATAGAATATCCGACTAAATTATAAAAATTATGCAATGGAGCCGTAATAAGGAGAGAGAGTAGAATAAAATGCACAATTTTTCTAAGTAATCCGGATTCTTTATTTCAATTTCTTTAATGGAATAAGAAATACTCTTTCGTAATACAAGCAATAGATATCTACTATTTCTTTGAATGACCCGACTACGCGTTCCAACATAACACCGTTCCAACAGTACGAGGCAATACAGTTGAGATAAGATTATAAGGGGGAAGATGGAAGGCTTGTTGAAATCCTGCTTCATCATGAGGAATGGAATTGGAACAACCGCCGTAGTTGGATTTCCTCAATTTATGTCTGTCGATGAAGAACCGCAAGACGACAAGCGGACCGCACTGCATGCATAGTCCTTTAAACATCGTGGTATGCAACGACGAGGTGGACGGAGTGACGATGAACCGTGTGGCATCTTCGACACGCAGCAAGGATCGCAGATTCCTTTTGAGCAACACATCCCCGGACAGGGTCCTCGGGGACATCCTAGAGGAGGGCAGCTCACATTGCACACTTCAGGCTCGGGCTTCCTGGCGAACAGGAAAGAGAGAATATCTTGTTTCGTGAAAATTCTCTTATCGTATCGAAGACTTTATTTGATCGGATATTCTACTTGATAAATCTATAATTTTGGTAATTACCAGAATGCATAATTAGAAGTCACAAATATATTACTTACAAACTTTCTATTTCGCATATGATATCGCGCATTTCGTCCATAAAATTTCGCTTTTGTTTGCATCTATCCATGTCGAATATTGAATTTTGCTTGAATTTTAATACCGGTAAATTTAATTCGTCCGCCAAAACTTGAAAGATAGATATTAATGACAGATTTTTCTCTCCGCCACACTTAAAATGACTTAAATAATCAATTTCGCATTATATTGCTTACTTCAAGTTGTTATTATAAATTAAATTGAAAGTAAATACTAACCATTATTTTTCTCTGATATTTTTATAACAATAATTGATTAAATCTACTATATTATAATATGTAATAATAACACTATAATCTATTATCGCATGAAATTGAACAAGATTGGACATTTTTTTAAATTTGTTTATTATATTTTCAAAAAGTTGTACATTTTTCGACAGTATTTCATGTACGAAACGCAATATCAAAAAATAAAATTTATATAAAAAATATATAGTGTAAATAAAATAGAAAATTAAAACTTTGAAGTTACAACATACATTCACATATTGACGTAAAAAAAATATTACACTTTCTTTTCATTGTACAATAAATTTATCAATATTCACGCATTGTTTTTCTGAAACAATTTAAATATAAAGATAAGATTAAATTAATTATAGGACTATGTATATTTAACTCTCATGTTAGATTTTATCGAGTGGTTTTGCGATCTATTATTTAATTCAGTTAAATTTATAACTAGATATTGAATCGTAATGTACAGAATAATGCATTCTCTGTTATATAAAATATAAAAATATAAATATAAAAAGATTAATTTTAAAGAATACCATCACGCACATACATTTTGTTCAACGAGGACACATAGTTATCTTACAAACTTCTAACACAAGAAATTGGAGATTAAATGCAAAATAAGCTCAATTATATGATGAGAATCGAAATATTCGCTAAAATATTCTCGGGGTTTGCACGTGTTTGGTCGCGATTAATTTGTCGGGCGAAACGACGAGATTGTTGAGGGTGCACTCTGGTTTCCTGGCGAGATACGTAATACCTCCGATAGTCCTTGTCTCGCGGATTTCCGGTTGGCCGTAAGCATTCGTTCCCTGTATCGCTTGCACGCCGCCTATACGTTTCGTCGTCTCTTCACTCGGTTTCTCGCCGGTATCACCGCCGGCGCGATCGATCCTCGTCGCGCCTGGTGCATCCTGCTGTTGTATACACGCGACATCGCCCTGGCCGCCACTGTGACCCGGCAGGTTCTGTCCGTTGAGATAGTATTGCTGCATCTGATGATAATGCCGAGGTGGAGCACCTTCTCCGTATTGGAAAATCATGTTGTTATTGTCGTGGCATCCTTGTGCGATAGGTACGTTCTGTGGATCGTAAGGGATTGATCCATGCACATTCTGCGCATGGGAAAGCGCACCTTGGTTTTGCAAAGTCGCCATTGTACCGTTCTCCTTTTCAGCCTGCATGCTGTAACAATTTCTCGCGTTCTGCCTTTGTCGCGGGTACTCCGCCATTCGAGGCTCGTCGGCCCTTTTAGGTCGCAGGACACGTAAAGGCGGATTGTTCGGATTTCTGCTGTTCTCCAAACCGTTTGCCGCGATTCTTTTCTGCGATTGCGAGGGGGTTTCTGTGGATGGTCGCGGTTGCATGTCTTCCGGAATCTCGTTGGAATTCTGAACACCGTTTAATCTAACGATAGGTTTCTTCTTGGCCAAATTGGCAAGGTACTCGAGACCTTTCCTACTTGTCGGATCCTTCAATGCTTCCAGCATCTTTTGAATGTTATCTGGATCTTGTAGGCCGTTATTGCGCTTTTGAGGACAGATTATTTCCTTGTATACTCGCATCTTCAGTAAACTGGAAGTTTCGGCAGGCTTTCTGTTTTGCTGGTAAAAGTATGCGGGATTCATTGATGTTCTTTGATTGTCAGGCGGATTCAATGAACTTGGATTATATTCCTTGGACCAAACTTGTTGTGGCTCAGAATGCGGAAAATACGGATTATAACGCATGTTGTATGGATATTGCGCATATTTAAAAGTTGGATGACATACATTGTTCGATGTATTTTGCTGATGGTCATATGGGTAACAGGCGGTATGACCACATGATGTTTGATGATCATCTTTATGTGGCCAATTGGTCGCTTGCCATAGCTGATAAGGATTCATCTGAACATACATTTGCTGAGGCGAAACTTGATTGCATATTTCCTCCTGTTTTAGTTGATGATAATTCTTTTGTTGATCAGCTACTATTTTACTCATTTTCCCTGACAATTTATCGTCCATCAGATATTGTTCGTTCGAAGCTCTTTGCTGTGCATTCATTCTTTCAATATCGCTGTACGATATTCGCGGTGGCGTGATATGTACCATCCATTCCGGTTTTTCGTCCTTCTCTGTTCTTCTTCGAGCAAGTCGGGTCCTCTTGATCTCCTCCGGAATATTTGATTTTTGTTGTTGAAACTGCGCAATGTAAGCTAGATGTCTCTTTTGCTCATTCAGTAACGCGTCAAATTGACGGCGCATTACCTCCTCAGGTACACCTTGTTGCCTCATGGTGGAAACTAGCAGTTCCTGATCGCGAATCATGTCAGATGTAAACTGCAATGTTTTCTTTTCTTCTCGTTCACCGTGAGTCTCCGCGGTTGACTGACCAATAGGTTTATGACTTGCCTGATTCTGTAATGCATTAGATTGATTTTGGTTTCCAGAATTTTGTTGATTAAAATTCGTATCGTGCACTTGATAATAATACTGCCACTGTGCCGGTGGTTGCTGATGCAAATGTTGCTGATTTTGATTCGTTATTTGCATCCATCTATCGTTTTGTGGCCACGCGGGATGAAAGCTAACAGGGTATCCGAGATTCTGTTGATGGATAGGTAAATTATGCCGCATTAATCTCATCTGATTCACTGTCATGTCTTGCGGAGAAGTCATTCCTTGTCCAGAGTTTTGCGTGATAGGCATTTGTTGATTGTAATAACTGCAAAGTATTCCTGAATGGTTTGGTATATGTTGTTGCTGGTTGGCTATTGGTTGCATTTGATTGAGCGCTTGCGGCAACATTTGTTGACCATACGCGCCGTGTTGTGTCTGCTGATTGATCTGGTGTAGATTCTGTTGAAACGGAGCATGAGACTGAGCGTGATAAATATTTTGGTAATTACTCGCAGTCTGATCATTTAGCGATACATTAGCATTTTGTGCGACCGTTGCTTGTTTTTGTTGCTGCATTTGCATGTACATTTGTCTGCAATTGGCTGCATTTCGGTCACTGATCGGTTGCTTCTGGCACTGGCTCTCAAGCGTGGATTTATTGCGATTTTGGCCGACAACAGCGTGTGAATCGCTCGACGATCCTTGTGCTTGCGGCATCGCGACTTGTGTCGAAGGGGTTTGTGTAATTACCGGCTGATTAATTATTGCGGACGGGCTTTGAAGTGATCGATCGTAGACGACTGCTCCTTGGACGATATTTGGTACGAAAGGACGGTGCGCCTGTCTTTCGGGAGACACGATTTGTCGAGTCAGTAAGCTTTCAGAGTGTGGATTCGTTTGACAAATCTCTTGATGGTTAGCGACAACCTGTTGCTGACTCGTGCTACATGTATTTTGCGGCTAACAATATATAAACTTCATTAATTAAAATTGCTTAATTTTATTCATTTATCTATTAATAAAAATTGTTTAACTTGATAATATTATTTTAGCGTATCTGTGTACTGTATAAAAGTCAAGTTTTAGTAAAATTTTATAATAATATAATTTATCAATGTAAATATATAAGATTAATGTAAACCAAAATGTAGATTGCACTGATAATCTTTCTTTTAAAACGAAAAAATTTTAAAGAATATAAATATATATAATACTTTTAAAGTATATTTTATACATACTTTATATATTTCTTATTATTATATTTCCATCCATTCTGGTATTTATATTGGTATTATTTTACGAGATTTAATTATTTTATAAATTAATTTTATATGACATGTGGCGTTAATGTATATTAATATAAAAGTTCAAAGAATCCTTTAAAAATTTACTTTTGATTGTTGATGCGGCAATTGAACAGAAATCGCGTCACCATGCCCGTTATTATTTCTAGCAGAGGAATTCGTGTAAAAGGTCCCGGTTTCTCGAGGATCTTGCTGCACAATTAAAGCGCCGATTGGCTCAGGCGAGAACATTGGTGGATTGTCCAGTTTTTTAATCTCCTCGGCAGGGAAACTCTTGAGTCGTGGCGAAGAAGTTGAACGTGCTTCTTTCGATTTGCTACGAGAATTAAATCTGGTTTTTGGAAGCTGCATCTCGTCCGGCAATACCATTCGATCGTCTTTAACTCTCGCGACCTTATCCGACGAATTTGAATTATGCAAATTCTGTACGGATGGCGATTTTACAGATCGCGAGCGTCTCTGATGACTCGTGGTAGCGGATCGCAAACTCGCCGCGCTCGGACGTGCAAACGATTCTTTATGTCCAGAATTCTTCTCGATTAAAACTTTCCTAAAGGGAAATTTCCGAAATGGAAGACTTTTATATTTATTGATCTTACACATGTGTTTCTCGAGATGCTTACCTCTTTTTCATCGTTAATTTTGTTTGGACGCTAATTTAGATAATGCGACATTTGCCGTCAAAAAATCATTGTTTAAACTTAATAAGAGATTTCTTAAATTGGATTTTGTATTATCGCCGAAAGGAGCTCGCGGGTTTTGACGTGTTGAAAAAAGAGGGACAAGTGCGTGACTAGTTACCATGGATACAGACGTATTGTTTTTTTTTATGAATTATATTACACATATTATAATTTTCTACAAATATAGCTTATTCTATTATTTATAACAAATTTATTATTTATAAAAAAATAAATATTAATAAATTCTATTTGTTTATAATTAAAAATAATTTAAAAAACGTTACAAATTTGTAAAAAAGTATAAATCTTTATTCTCCGTAAGAATTATGACAAGAATAGATAAAATACAATATGGTATTGCAGTTTTATATTTTAGTAACAAATATATATGAATTCTTTTATTCTTTACAATTTGTACATGTGTAGGACATAAACTATATACTATTTTATAATATACTAGAAAAATATAATAAAATTAATTTGAATTTATCAGCATAAAACAAAAGACAGAATCACAAGACTGGGATCGCAAGAGGATTCAATTAAATTAAAATCACATTTCTTCGGTTACATCGCTCATTGTTTTGAAAGTACATACATTTAGATTTATATTATTTATTTATTTCGTAGATGTTAATTTTCTTCGTCTTTTTTGCGTGATAAAATTCTCTTCGATTTTAAACTAATGTCGAATCGACTTTATCTTAATTATTTACCACGTTCTTCTTTCCCTGCAAATAGAAAAAACCAATAGAGAAAAATAAATCTTTAAGATCAAAATGTTATAATTGTGTAGAAAATGAATAAGCAATATATTAGAATAACTATACTAAAATTATATAGATGCCGGTTTCATATTTCTATAAGGCATGTAAGGCATGTAAGGCATGTATAAGGCATTACTTTATAAAGCTTTAATTTTATTTTTCATTTTTATAAATATGTTATCAAAAATTTTCATAATTTTTAATCTTACTACTTGAGCGTGCCGTTTAGTAAGCTCATATTTTTTACCTCTTATGTACTCTTTTTTTTGTAACGCATACTTTGCTTGCAGTTGTATAATTACTGTTTAGTCAGTCGCCAATTAGCGTGCCGTCACTTAACAAGGGGGACAAGGTTCTGCGAAACAAGAAACTCACATTAATCTCAGAAACAAATTTTTAATAAAGGGAAGTATGGTAATAAACTGACGACATAGCGGAAGCCTAGGGGGCGAGTTACACGAGATTGGTGGTGGACAAGGTGTGCAAGGAACGCAATTTGTGCTGCAAACGTAAAAGCAGGGTGGTGGCGGAGAGGGTGGTGTGGGTGGCAAATACGTCATTTCCATTTTCGGTGGAGATGTACAGCAGTTTGGACAAGGTGGTAGATATATCTTTTACAAAATTTTTTTTCAGTTTTTTTATTATTAAAGAAGTATAAAACATTATGTGTATATATTATATATCAGCGCACAAGACAACAATAGAAATTAATTATTTAAAATTAAAATGACAGATTTAAAATGATAGAAATTGATTCAGTACGATATACCTATGTATAATATTAATTAACTATTACATCTTTTAAGAATAGACTTTACTTTACCATATGTGCATATTACACTGTATGTAAGGCAGTAAACCATGTATTAAGAAGCTTTTTTATGTCATTATAATGTACATATACATATGACATACTGATCAGAGAAAATTCTTAAAGGACGAAAGTTGATTTTTTGCGTGACAAACATACCACTGTCTTAATAGGTTTTGGCACAGATTGGGGTGAGCAAGCTATTTTATACTGAACACGGGGTACACGAGGCTTGTTAGGGTAGCTCACAGGTGGAGTACAACAAATTACAGAGCATGGAACTAAACATTTCGTTGGTAGACGACAGGAAGGGGGAAGAAGACGTAAATTCTGGCAACTCCTGGAACTTAATAACCATACAAATTATTAAATGACTAAAAATAATTATTACGCATTAATAAGCAAATTAAGAAAAATATTTAATTATTCTTTCTGCGCATAGGACTTTAATCTACCACAATATACCACATATTTAATATATTTCAATTAGAAAATTAATTAAATTAAAATTTTTATTTTTTATAAAATATTTTTTAAGTAAACTTTCTAATTAATTATATCCATGATGCTCGTTCATTATTATTTTACGTTATTTGACGACATATGGAATTATTTATATGGAAAAATTGGAAATTTAACGCAATAATGATTTCTAAAATAATCGCGTAGATGAAATTGTGTTAACATATAATCCGAATAAAACAAATTCTATTAGTATAGTTAATTTCCAGTAAAATTTACCTCGACATGATGCTAAAGATGTGTTCAAGACAACGTTAATTGCTGACGTTAATGACGTTAATCTGTAGATATTTGTTTTGAAATTTAATAATTGACATTAAGTTGTCGATGACAGTTGATTCTCCAATTAAAGTGACAATATCCGTTGTCGTGGAAGTCATATAAAGTTACTTGGAATTTAGTTGATTGCTGACAAGAAATACTTTGGAATTTTAAATTAGCCTCTCACGTCTGTGTGGACTGTGGACTGATCAGCCAAAGATTATTTACTGGTAACCTTGGTGATCCGTAAAAAATCGATTGTCGGCTTTCACAGAATGAATTACGCGCGGGAATCACATACGGTGATTCCCGTTTCTCTTTTCCGTTTCTAAATATACAAGGCGCGGCTGACGTTAATTGCTTGTTTTGTAAAAAACGTAAGCATTAAGTAATTTATCATAGCTGATAGCTAGAGATCTGGAAAATTTTTATCTAAAAATTTTTAACCGATAAGGATTTATGAAAATTAAGAATGCACATTCACACTCGTTTTAAAATAATAAATGTAGATAACATAATTTTATGATTTCTGCTATTTTCTGCTGATTTGATTGGGTTTAATTCTTAAACAGTATTAAATATGAAAATTGCAATAAATAATATATAGCGGTCTTTTCTACGAGAAAGCCAATTTAAATTTCGAAAAAATTGTTATTAAAATTAAGATGTAAGATAAATAAAAATTAAATAAACGGATAAAATAAACATTCTAATCAACAATTTGCGTAAATTGTTTAATTGCATTATATCAGTTTGCCAACCACTGGTAGTAATACAATGTTTGGAACTGGATCCGGTTTAACCATTTGATAAACAGCACTTGCAATTTGCATACCGCTAATAAAAAGTATTCAGTCTAAATTGACTTTAACCGCCAACGGAAATCAATTTCGTTACAACTGTTTGAGTTTCGACAAAGAGATTCCTTCTCTGCAGGGAATGTAACTGTCACCGCATGCCCACATTCGACAATACTCTTGATGCACATCAGTCGGTGCATTCCAGCAATGGTTCACGAGCTCGACTGAAAAGCTACTAACAAAAGCAACGCCGTATCTTTGTCGCAATATCTACATTCAAGAATATATCATGATTTCGACATTGTGTTAGAGAAGAATAATGATAGATATAACGCAATCGCGAAATATACATATATGCAGATGAGGTTTAAGAATTTCAATATCCCGTTATTCCTAAGATTGGATGATTTAGACAAATATTTTACACAGAAATTTACAAAATAATATTGCAGATCTGTGCTTAAAAAAAAATGTATAGTTCATTATATGCATATAATTACAGAAATTTCTGGTTACTTTAAAAGGAGAACGTTTAGCTTATTTATTTATAGCATTCTTTTTCGATCATTGTACTTACCTAATACGCGTGTTGGAAATTGTTGGGAATTATTGCTGGAAACAGGTTTGCAAAATTAGACAATGTAAAAAAAATACAGGTTCTCGTATTACTTTAACTGTATTTATTGTGATACACGCGTGCTTATACAATAGCGATGAATGAGTGCGCGAAACGAAGGCTCGTATTTCTCGTGGGCTCGCTATGCGAGCGTAAATATTGCCTAGATTAAACGGAGCATTGGTGTCGAATGACGGGAACTGGCTATGTTACACAGAACCCTGCTCCATTCGGCGGCTGGGCGGGAATACCGCGTCTGTTCATACGGCAAGCGTGCTCTTCTAGGCGTTGAGCGGCGACGCTGTTATCCTGCTTGTTGAAGCTCCACAGACGTTCGGCTGCTGCGCTCGCACGTGGCCAGATCCTCGGATGCACGTTATTTCTGAAAATAAATATGATAGCTCAACGCTCGGCGTACATTTCGTAATCGTTTTCTTAACAGACAAAATAAATATTATCGTCCGCACAGTATTTTACTCTTTGATCAGTTGCCAAGAAAAAGATTATAAAACGTTAGAAATTATTTTCAAATAAAGGATCTCATCCATATAGATTGTCAAATATGAGAAAAGAAAGAAAATATACTTACTTGTCGACGAACTCTGCCCACATGCAGGTCTCACCGCCGAGCATCAGATGCGTGGCATTGGCTGCATTGGCAAAATCGAAAGGATCGCAATTGTAATACTTTTCCCAGTCGCCGCCGCCGGCGATGTGGTCCAGATACCAGCAGGATGACAGCAGGACCGGATGTCCTGCCATCGTTGCTCTCTCTAGCTCCTTTTGCCAAAGTGGCAGCTTCCAAACGTGCACTACGGTGCTCGAAGGCAATACGACGCCATTATCGAAAACCTATATAAGCCATATTTCACATAATAATAATTACATTACATACGGAGGTGTCTCTATTAATTTTTTCAATAATCAAATTTTTGATTGTAAAAAAATGAAAACGAAGTAATCACCTCCTGCCACACAATAGTGTTGGCGTCTAGCGAACTGCTGATCGCGAGTATCTTGGCTATATATTCGTTCTCGAGCAGCTCATATTTCTTAGACATATTGCGCTCCTTCATGTACTCGACAATTCTCGGATTGCTGCCCCAGCAATCGAAGGGTACTTCGTCGCCACCCAGGTGGAGATATTGATCCGGGAATACTTGCACGATCTCGGAGAACAAATTCCGTACGAAGTCGTACAGCGCCGGATTCGTCGGGTTCATCGGGCCTAGTTTACCGTTCGGCTTTCCGGAAGAATCTAACAGATATACGAATGAGCTAATTTACATTACTGAAGAGATATTAATAGGCTAAAACTTAGAGATAAAAAAAATTTGTGTTGAATCTTTTAAAATTATTATTTATTTCTGAAAACTTAGAATTTTATTGGAAAACATCCTGACTAATTAATAAATTATATTCTCTTCATTTACCATAACACGTCGTCAATAATTCCGGATAAGCCAGACCCCATGATCTAGTGTGGCCAGGTGTGTCGAACTCGGGCATCACTCGGATCCCTCGTAATCTCGCGTAATCAACGACTTTCTGCACGTCATTAGGCGTGTAGATCATCGAGTGATGGTAAGCGCCTTTGGCGGACAGGTCGGGATACCTGGTGCTCTGATACGGGAAACTGTTGTCGTCGACGATGTGCCAATGAAGGACGTTTAGCTTGTTGTACGACATAGCGTCCAGTGTCAACAGTATGTCAGATAGGGGTAGATAATGGCGAGAGGTATCTAGCAGGAGGCCGCGATGCGGCAATTTTGGCTCGTCCAGGATGGTCTGGCATTTTACTTTCAACTGCAACGCGCGATTAAATTCATATTGGTTCAATTGTTCAAATATAAAAGATCATAATATCCGCGTAGAAGAATTGCAAAAATATTATAAGCGCTGTACTCTCAAAGTTGTTTTCCTGTTGACAAGTTCCATAGTCGAAGCCAGTAGAAGTTATCAATATTTTTTTTCCACGAAATGTTATTTTTACCAACTTTGCGCGTTTTCTTTTACATTTTGCATATAAAAAATTGATTATTAAGATTAAAAGATATGAATATTCTAATATTTACGCTTGGGCCATCGCCGGATGGTGCCAATATCTGCGAAAAAGTCTCGAAACCACGAAGGATTCCCCACACGGATTCGGCCCATAGGACAGCAACCGATGAAGTCTCGTTTATCTCGAGCTTATCTGCAAAAGGCGTGTACCGCGATGTCAAGCGTCGTGCTAAATCGACTCGGTCGAGGAAGACGAGCACGGATAAAATCATAGAATTTTGCTCGCTAATCGGTGGTTATGACCTTACGGCATTTAACTTTAAGCGATAAGAAACTAGGAAGCAGATTAGAGTTGTCTTATTGTCCGCCTTCGTTTCAATCGTTTTGCTGATTGCGCATTGCTCAACTCGTCTTGCGCGTGTTTGGTCTGCATCTGTCATTTCGCGCCATGGAATCTTCTTGGTTTAATCGGACTAAATTAATTGTAATTCTCTCCGCGATCAGTTATAAATTGATCAATCATTGTTTCAAAGAGCCTAAATAACTATATATTATGAGGAATAAATTGAGACAAATATTGATTATGTTACTTATTAAGTACCGTAAACTGTGTACAGATGTATAAAAAGTTATATATTTTTTATATATTTAGTAAGTTTTTAAACCAAATATATTATATATTTACAATAGATATTAATTTTCTCCATATGTACGTATAGGACTGCTTTCTATTGCAACTTTAAATGTAAAAGGTTTATTAAAAAAATTACTTTTTTAAAAATATATAAAAATATAAAACGTAGGGCTTAATCAATTGGGAAAGCTAAATCTATTATTTATGTCTTCGTTAGATATGGATTAAATTTGTGTTTTACAACTGAATGTGTGTGATCTCTACCGTTTACTTTTATTATTTTTTGTCTGTCAGTCAATGTACCGTTTAATGAAGCTTTTCGGAAATCATGAAATCGATGGTAAACTGGTTTAATATCGCTGATAAGGGGAGACGTTATTAAGGATTGCAAAAATCCAATTTGTGCTCACGCAAGCCCGTTATCGACGCAAATCGGTGAATGTTAGGTCGGGGTTACGAGTGAGCTGCTGCTCACTGACATCATTCAATTAATTTGTTGGTGCACTACCTATTACTTTGTAATGTATGCTGCACATGCAAAGAGAGTCGCTGCACATGAAACATGCATTACATGGTTATGACAGACTTATAACAAAAATTGCAGGTTTTCTGCCATTAGCTAATGAATTAGATATTCACATTTATCTATTTTTAAATCTATTTGAAATGTGAAAGTGTACATAAATAGCAGAATTATTTTTCAACATTTTCTGTTATTTGATACATGTATCTAATATTGGTTGTCATGCAAATTAATAAATGTAAAATATTAGGTTTAATTTTGTACTTACAAAAAAAACTTACAAGTTTCATTCATATACAAATGTGGCCAATGTTCGCCGTTCTGTTCGCAAGGCTGCAACAGACGGATGCTTAGAGCCTCAAGAGTGCCTTTAAAATGAGGATCGTCTCGAACAGATGTTCTTGGCTGCCCTTCCGTGACCAATCTTGCTATCCTGGCTTCCGTCAAAATAATTCTCGTGTACCGTTCTATAGCTTCGGTCACGATATCGCACATGTCACCGTTCACCTTTGCGAATAAAAGCATTGAATTATTTAAAATAATATAAAATTAGGATAACATTTTATAAAACTCCTAAAAATATGAAACAATCAACAAATAGAAATATGAATACAATGTACAAAAAATTAAGATAATTTATTTTTTATTTAAAATTAATTTATGTTACTTTTGAAGAGATAATAGTAATATTCAATGAAGATGCAAGTATACAATGTCAAAAAGATAGAATAAGTGAGAAATCGAGACCAATCATAAAAATTAAAATATAGTTATGTACTTTAAAAGCATTTTTTAGTGAACTTTTGCGTTTTAATAAGTTTATATAAAAACATAAAATAAAATGTATAAAATTGTTATACAGTTAATATTGTGAGCAACTGTTGTTTTATTGCACATGCGTTTTTTGCATTCGACGAAATAACGGTTTCATTAAAACAGCGGTTTCGTGCGAGCAACAAAGTCTTATTATTTTATTATGAAGAAAACGCTGCGGTAATATTTGGAAAATGACAAACTCGACAATAAGAACTTATTAATTTGTCTAAATAATTTAGTACGGAAAGATCTAAAAACTGATTATATCCATTTTCTTTGCCGCATCAGAATGATGATCATTAAAATAATTTGACGGTTTGGCGTGGTGTAAAAAGAAAGTAAAATGTTAAGAAGACTTACACGAAAGTCAAAGTTTGATGGTCGCAATAAATAGAAGTCTTCTTTGACCATACGCATTTTCGGCATAGGCCAGAGTTCGCCTCTCGTGGCTTGGACCCATGGTCCCGCGTCCGAATGCAACGAAGAGACTTGCCAGGGCACGACGGCCACCAGGGCCAAAGCAATCCAAACGCGACTCCACATGTCTATTCCCAGTTAGAGTGAATGATTCAGGTGCACGATCGACGAGGAACGATGCGATGCCAACGAGTGGTCATCGTCTACTGACGATCGCAGGATGCCGGAGAACGCACGTACATATACGATAGTGGTAACGACCTTAGCCTGCGCCACTTAAGTTTTATCACTTTGGTCTTCGGGATAGCTTCACGGTCAAGTGAGAATAACCAGTCCTCCTGCAGTCCCCGTTTATCCTTAAATCATGGCCGCACGTTCAAAAAGTCTTATCGTGTATAATAAACAAGATTGGGAAAGTTACTCAAGATAGTCAATTCTAATCTTCTAGATTTGAAAATAAGAGAAGATCAGAGATATTAAGAGTCACAGAATCTGGTTTTGTTGGTTATTATTATATTATGTGTATAAATGCATACTTGTATTTTGTGATATTTTTATTTTTCACGTTATTACAATTGCTTTTTCATTTTGCAATGTAATCGGTTAAGTAATAGAGAACTCCATATATCTTTTCTATATTTCTTTGTCATTTTTGGATTTATATTGATCGATAGACGAATAAATAAATATTTTTGTAATATAAGGTTAAGCAAAATAGATTTTGTGAGTAGGATAATGATTAAAAAGTCAATTACAAATGAATCGTGAAATTAGTATCTCATTTTCGATTGTCAGCTTTTTTATCTATAGGTATATCTTCATATCAAATCATCATAAACATAAACTATTAAAAAGTATTAAATAAGCTGGTTGAAAATCTTTTACTGTGAATTTTAATTAAGAAAAAAGAGTTTGTAATCAAATTACTTTAGTGTTAACAAAAACACTTTTAATTAGTTGCGGAATGATATTTATCACTTAAGTATCAAAACATATATTTAAAAAATCTTTGATCTTGAGTTCTATATCTACACTTGTCTAATCTTATTACAAAGTTATTATTGTTTTCATATGATATTAATTGATTAGCTTCACATTTTGACAGATTGATAATACTTTTATCAAAGTTATGATATTAAGATATGATATAAGAATGTTTTCTATACTTAAAGAAAACTCTTGACTTTATCTTAAGTTTCTATATTATTAGACTTTATCTTAATTCTCTATATTATTTTTTATATATTTTAATTTATATAGACTATTATTGTATTATCTATTACTATTGTAGCTTTAAATATGTTAATATCTGTTCTTCTTGATAAGCGTCATATGCATAAGGAAATTCTGTGGTTTATTAACCACACATTATTTACAAATGATGCTGCGTATCTTGTGGGCACGAGATCACTTTATCGCAATTGTATCACTATCGTAACATTACCAGAAAGCTACAAACAGTCGAGTGCAAAGATCAATGGTCTCTTGCATCGGTATCGACGTCACGAATTATTATTACGGCGTAGCGATCAATAGTTCGATAATATTTCCGGCGATTCTAATTAGGTACTGTGATTTCCATTTAACACCAATAAACTCATGTCGAGACGGTTAAAATCGTTTCGATCGTTTCGAGTATTAGATACATCTCGATACGTTCTCGTGTAAACGTTACACAAAAACACGTACGCCCTTTCCTGCTTGATTAATCGTTCCTCGCGTAATCCTCCGTATTTAGGAGATGTGGGTTAATCGAATGAGTCAGTTCAATCGAATCCGGGAATAAAATGAAATAAAGTGAGAAGGCAATGTACGATAGTTAAGGATAAATATCAAAAATTACTAATTCTTAACTTGATATTTTATATCTATTTATACCTGCTTTATTAATCGATGTTCTTTGCTAACATGTGTGTGATTTAAAATTGCTATATCTAATAATATATAATTATAAACGCAATTATATGTTCAAGGCAAAACGTAATACGAAACTGCATTCATTTAGTGTCCGAGACTGTATAGAACACTTTGTAGGCAATTATAAAGTCGCGTTATTAACATCACGAACTTGGATTACGTATGTTACTTGTATACGCACGTGATTTATTATTCTGGGATTTTCCAACAAATGCAAAATTAATTATTTATAAAGCAACTCGCCTGCATTTAGCAGATTAATTTCTGACTATTCCTGATTTTACTCACAAAGCAAAAACGCATGTTAAATAAAATAAAGTAATCCAACTGTGCAAGTTATATACAAATTATATTAATTAAATTTTAAAAAATTATTACAAAAAGAATTATAAAAACATTTTTACAAATATCTTTAAATAAAAAAACAATCTTAATTCGTCAAATTTTTGTAAGTCGTATATTTTAATATTGCACGTTTTATAGCATGTTACATAAATTATATGTTACGTTTATAATTGTGTTTTGCGCAATATAAAAGACTACAAATTTGAAAAGCAGTAGGCTACATGTTAATACGCAATCGGAAGCGCGTGTTAATCGACCGTTTGGTATGTCGTAAATTTTTCTCCAAGTGATAACAACTTGCGCCACCGTTGTACACTTAGTATATCACTTTTATTACATCAGAGAGACCGCCTTAATCCAATTCCATGACGATACGCTACTGCTCGATGAATCGTAGCTTCATTGATTGCGACGCTCGTACGCTGGGTCGACGGTCGTCAGGGGGAGAAGGGAGAAGAAAATCCAAACGGAACGTGCATTCAGGGTTGGAATACGGGGTGCCCCAAGGAGATTCATGCAACAGTAATTTTTCTTACGTAAAGCCGTTTTAATTAAACATCGCTGCAGTAACGAGCAGTAACACAATTTCGGTCTAAGATTATTTTAAATCTGCAAACTTTTGTGACTTCTTTAAAACATGTCCTTCTGACATATACATTATTAATAAATGCAGTTATTAATAAATTTCTAAAAAAATAATATAAAAATATTAAATTAAGGTTTAATAAAATAGCAGTAACGATAATAACGTTGAAACACATTTAAATATATGAATTAGAATTTCTGTTGAAAAATACCTAACAATAAGATATAACGTGCTAGTGGACATAAAATAAACTTTTATTATTTGCTACTAAAAATCTTCTACCACTTCTAGTTGAAAATAATAATCTTTAAAGAAAGAGAAGATTTAAGATAATACTTTATTAGTATTTTACTTCTTTATAATTTGTCATTAAATTATTAAAATAGCTTGCATGTATTTTGAATCTAATAATTTGATAAACATTTAATTCTGATATTTTACAATTAGTTTTGCTATAAATATATTTTAAGAAATTTTTCTAGAAAGGGAACATTGATTTTGCAATAAACTAATTTAATTGTTTCTTAAATATTGAAGATATGATTAATATTTCTTACTTTATTACTTTGAAATCACATTAAAATAAATAATATTTGAGATATACGTACTCTTTAAAATAACCTCTAAGCAAAAATTGAATCAACTGAACTATTATCTGGATCCCACAAATACATCATATGTATGTGCTATAGTGTTTTATTCTAATTATTAATCTGAAGAAGTTTGTTGCCACTTATCTCGAATAGATAGCAATAGATAGCAAATAACACTGTTTTTTTTTTAAATAACAACAAAATTCTTTCAGATATTGATTCTGTATTAAATTATTTTAAGAATTTTTCATATATACTATCGTTTTAATGCTCTTGTTTTATCTTCTTATTATTTTCAATATGCATTTAAAAATTGTCGAAATCTGAAATTTTCTTTTTGAAGTTTGCTACCCAGTGGCATCACACGATGCATGGTACCCTGCATTCTCGTCTACACATGGATCCGCGTGTGCTACTGCGCGTTGGAGAACCAGTCTGAAGAAGGGGTTCCCACCATAGAGCTGGTGGGGTAGTCGGGAGTGATCAACGGTGAGGGGGTGTGATCAGGGTGGCGCGGGAGGGTTGACGGGGAAATCGAGCGGGTGGTACACCTCGGCGTCGTGGCCGTCGCGATGACGTTGGTGACGTCGATCGGTGGCGCTGCCGATGCTTTTAACTTCGCCCTCCAACATGTATATGTGCTCCGCGGGTGTGTGTACGACGATTATAGTGACGTTGTACGCGGAGCATATTCACGGGGTAGGGACATAACTCGCGGTGACGCTTCCACGAAGGTGGCGCCAATGATGGAGTAGCCGGCAAAGGTGGTGGTCGTGGTGGTGGTTTAGTGATGGTAGTGGTATAGATGGTAGTGGTAGCAAAGGGTGGCCTCTCTCGCTCGATCCTAGCCGATATTAGAGCACTCTCTCAGTGCGCGCGGATCCGTCGCGCGCTGAGGCTCCTCCGCGACGGTGGTTGTCGTTGTTGGCATATATACATGTACACGAACACGTCTATACGTCGCCGAAAGGGGGTGTAATCACGGGATCGCGCAATCGCAAGTGTATATATGTGTATGCGTACGGGGTGGCTGGCCCGTGTTCGACTGCGCGAACGAGAAGGATAGAGATAGAGAAAGTGCGAGAGGGTGGAGAAAAGAGCAAGCGGGGAAAAGACACAGAGAGGGTGGGTAAGCGCGAGGGTGGCGGTGAACGCGCCGGTGGCGGTGGCGGTAGCGGCGGCGACGACGGTGTCGGCGTCAGTGCATGGAAGTGGCTGTGCTCCGGTAGTGGACGGTGGATAGTGTAGTGCGGTTGGTCGATTGGATCGGTTCGGTTGGTCGGTCGGTTGATTCGCCGTCCGTCTCGCGTTGTGTTCTCAGACGGAAGCCGGGTGGAGCAACGTCGGGACATCGTCCACGAGGCGCGGACGGCGAGACGACGACGGGACCACAAGAAGGGAGGAATAGAGAAAGAAAGAGAGAGAGAGAGACGAGAGGCGAGAGAATGAGATCGATAAGGAGGGACCTTAGGCGCTGGTTTCGCGGAACGGGAACGGTAGTGCGCGACGTGTAAAGAGAGAAGGAGAGAAATATTATACATCTCCTTCTCCTCTCCTCTTTCTCCTCCTCTCAAGATTGCGAGTGTGTGTGTGTGTGTGTGTGTAGTGCGCCGACGATAAGCGCACGCGACGGAAGCGAGACACACGCTTGTAGTACGCGCGCATACGTATACGCACGCAGGCGCGAATACGTGCGTGCGAGCGAGCGAGCCGCGGCGGCCGGCACACACGAGGGTGGAACGAGGTCCGCGAGGAAGGGAACGTAGCCGGCACGGTTCGTCGACTTGGCCGGCTCGCGAAAGGGCGGTTCTTGAATCCGGAGCGCCGCGATCGGAGGCCGAGGGAGAGAGCGAGAGGGAGACCGGAAGAGGGAACGAGAAGGTGTACGCGAGAGAGGGTTCGTTCGTTCGTTCATTCGCGTCGTGTCGGCTCAGGAAGACAGAAAAGTGGAAGAGGAGGGAGTCGGACACCGCTTTTTTCTCTCTCTCTCCCCCTCGATCTCTATTCGCCCTCGCTCGATGGGCTACGCCGCCGAAAGAAGGTCAAAGATCGATTCTCGGGCCGACGAGGGTCGTGACCTCGCCGTACGCCGCCGCCGAGTACGAAGTGACCCACGCGCGTAGTAGTACTATCCGCTAGTAGTAGTACGCCGGCCAGAAGCGCGGAAGAGTTGTATTCAGCGAGGAGGCGAGGCGGCGCGGCGGTGGCGGTGTGGCGGTGGGTGGAGAGAGAGAGAGAGAGAGAGAGGATCGATCGGGTGGAGGATCATCGTCGCGATGCGAGGATGAGGTCGATCGACCGGCAGAGAAGAGACCGAACCGGCGGCCTCCGTTGAGATCGACGATACGCGGCAACCGTCTCTCCCGTAGAGAGAACGAGGACCGAGACGATCACGTCCTCGTCAATGCCCGTCGTTCGCGAACGCGCTATCGCACGTAGAGTAGAAACGTTTGCGCGCATCCCGGGGCACGCCGTCGTCGTGTCCGCGATTTGGCATAAAAGATCGCGGAGGCGCAAGGCGAACGGAAACGTATCGTCGACGTCGACGTTGTCATCGTCATCGTCGTCGTCGGCCATAGCCGGATGTTGGAGCACGAAGTTGGGATCGAAGCGAAGATCGAGTCGCCCAAAGGTAGGCGATCGTCGATATTCTGGCGCGCGAAGCGGCACATTCTACTCCGGCTGTTACCCTAACTGAAAGCTCGGATAGAGAGACCGGACGGACGACCCGCTGTGACGGGAAAACGCTCGTTGATCGAATCATCTGTGTGGACAATCGAGCTGATATGAGCGTGAAGACGCGCGAGGGTGACGAGAGACAGGGGAACGGTCGCAAGGCGTGACAAAGCGATTGCGGAAATTTCGAGGTCCGGGTTGCACAGGATTCTCTTGGGAAATCGGGGGACGAGAATTGCCGTACGACACGAATAGACCGCTGAATCACTAGGCCGAGAAAGAGAAAGACGCGTGGATTATTAATCGCACAAAGCTATCGCGAGAGCGAGAGAGAATCGGGCGATCGTAGAAGAGGAGTAGGAGGAGGAGGACGACGAGGACGACGAGCACCGACGGAATACCGACGAAACGCTGACGAGACGACGACACTGACTCGAGACGATCTCTCGCGCCTACGAGGAGGAGGACGAGGTACGGCTACACGCCGAGGTCTCCCGTAGAATGTCACGGGACCCTTACTCGAGTAGTGGCGTGATCGGTCCCGGTGGTGGCACACGTTCACCACGCAGCGGTCGTCGCGTGGGCGAACTGCCGACCGTTGATCGCAGCCCGTCGCGAAGTTATGCCAGCGGTCGTGGCAGTCCGCTCGGTAGTCGCAAGCAACGGGGAACACGTAGCGGCAACAACTCGCCGGAGCATCTAGGCTACGGCGGCGGCTACCATCACCATCAGCTGGGCAGCCCGTACTACTCCCGCGACGAGGACCTCGGCAGTCCCGTGATGCTCGAGGAGAGGGGTAGGAGTATGTCGACCGGGGGCGGTGGGGGCGGACATCACCGATCCAGAAGCGCCTCGAGACCCGCCATGTCCAGCTCGGCGGGCATGGTAGCGCGTTACACCAGCCTTGATCGTGCCTCCGCTGGCGTTCTCGACCATGATCGGGAATTCGTGCCGATACGCGAGCCGAGCCGCGAGCGTAGCCGCGATCGCGGACTCTACCTGGAGGACGAGTTGTACGGCTCCAGGTCGGCGCGTCAGAGCCCGAATCCGCACATGCTGCGCGACGGCGGCGGCTACATTGGCGAGCTCCAGCACCAGAACAACGATCTGCAACGTGAACTCGGCAACCTGAAGAAGGAGCTCGAGCTGACGAACCAGAAACTGGGCAGCTCGATGCACAGCATCAAGACCTTTTGGAGTCCGGAGCTGAAGAAGGAGCGGGCGTTGCGCAAGGAGGAGAGCACCAAGTATAGCCTCATCAACGAACAACTCAAGCTGCTCAACTCGGAGAATCAGGTCAGTCAAGAACTACCGCTCTCCTCTGCGGACCGGTCGATTCGCGATGCTCGGTTTAGCCTTGCGAGCGCGTGTGCCGTGTCTCCGTATGCGCGTGTATGGTCGCGTCATCGTAGGATTCGATTATCGGATTCCGTTGGTACCACACGAATACTGTACGGGCTGCTTATAATAGCCCCATCGGAGGGGTCTCTCGTTTCGTTATAACACGAAGAGATGTTCTTGGAAAGCCGCGGAAATGCGCGAAACGTCCTGGCCGAGATCGTCGCGGCTGTCACACGTCACGCGCGTCCTTGCGCGAAGGCCGTCCTCTCGAAATCAGGTCGCGGGACGCGACCTGGTGTGTCCGATGTCAACCCTTTTCTGGTGATCGCGAGGTTGCGTACATTGCAGAATATTTTAGCACATGTGTTTGACCTAATTATCTCTAATCAGCTTGCGGTCAAAAGGATTATCATACGTAAGCAGGTGTTCGTGCAGTGGTATTCGAAAATGGATTAACCCTTTAAATGGAAATTATTAGCTCCTTGAAATAGATAACAGGAAAATATTGCAAAATATGCGGCGTTTTTATGTTACAGTGTCAGTCAAAAATAAATTTATTTTTTAGAAGGAGAAAGTGCGATATTTTTAGAAGACAATTTACTTTATTTGGAGTAGCTAATAAGTTGTAAACGACATTCCTTTTAAAGCGAAGATAGAAAAAAAAACTTAAAAAGATTATATAATATATAAAATGCATTCATATAGTGTCAATTGGAAATGGGTCAACTCTTTGATGAAAAATCTTTTGACGTAATGTGGTACATAGAGGGTGGCATATTTACGAGGGCGGCGAATAATTATGTTTGCTAAAACATGTTTATCGTATTTATTTTACAAATAAGATAACCAAAAATATTTTTTGCAAAAATTTTTGTCACAAATTAAGAGACAATTGCGTTCTCTAACACTTTCGTGACGTCACGGAACATTCCGATTATTAAGTTTTCTTAAGCGAATAATTTAAGCTGGAATAGCGGCAGTTTATTCTGCAATAACGACACTGTTGCAGAATCTTATTATCGATTTGCTAAAAATGCAACACGAAGGGGGAGCCACCTTTATATGCCGATTTCGCGAGCGTTGCATAAACCCCCGAAGCTTTTGCGGTAATTGGTCCATTATTACAATGCGCGCATTTGCGAGATTCCGAATCAATTAACGTTATGACAGTGCGGGGTGCAGCGTGTCATCGCCGCGCAAATATCGCGTAAATCATTCATAATCGGCATGGCACGGCAACAAGTTTCACTGATGCCGTAATTTGTTTTCGCGTTCATCGTTTTGCGATATTTTACAATGAATCATTTGATATGTCGATTAATTAATTAAACAAAACTCGTGCGAGCTCTGCCAAGCTCCTCGATAGCCCCGCAATATTTATAGTGATATTTCAAAATTATCGCGATAATTTCTCTATACAATTCCTTAAATACTATATCACATATAATATAGTAAACATTTATATAAAATACAATCTTCATAATCTAAAACAACTAATGCATTAACATATTTAGATTATATGAGAATACGTATTGTTGGAATTTGAATAATTTATCATGTAATAAGGAGTTATTACATTTATTATTTATTACAATATTATAATTTATAACACATTTAGCAAAATTTAATAAAATAATATGCAATAACTGTTGAGAAAATTTATCTATAAAGAATTACATTTCTAAATACATAATACGTATCTATATATTTCAGAATTCATGGAGTTTGATTGTATAAAAGTCATGAATAATACTTTATCACCGCGAAAACTTAATAACACACACAACATCCACACCAATTTTTAATTAAATCATCATTTTGTCTTGTTGCCATGTTTTGTGGTTTAGCGACCGCAGCGCGTGAATCCGATGAAACCATCCGAGGAAAAAAGGTATCTTTTAGCCTTGACAAAAACGTATGTCATATAAGAACGACGTGCTGCGGATTGCAGTCGCTTTGTTCACATTTTTACGCCTAGGTCAATTAAATCCGTATTCGAGTTTCGAGTGCGCTTACGCGCGATTTCATGTTGGGATCGTATGCGTGCATACGTCCGTTTTTACACGCGTGTCGCGTTCACGACGGCGTCGAATAAGTCATTGCCCCCGTGAGCGGAAGAATCTCAAAGAGCTAGATGTTTCTCTGGCTGACTGCCCACATTCGTGCTTCTGTCTCCGTATACCCATGTCTAAGTAAACGCGTATTGCTAGGCGTATTGCTAGGCGTTCTCCTGCGACGTACGTGTGCTTGTCAGGCTTACATAAATCCCATTGTTCCCGTAATCCCCTCCTCGTGCAAAATTCGCAATCATGGGCGAGCCGGATACGCTGTAAATTACGCCGACGATGTTTTTACATCGATGACGATTCGCATTGCGCGCATAACTCGATAGTAGTCGTATATTTTCCTTGGAACAAAATTAAAGAAATAAATTTACATTATATTACCACGCAGAATAGAACGAGGGAATTGTTTCTCTTTGTTTTATACCGCTCATAAAAATAATTATAACACACTAAATTATAAAGGTATAATTTATAAATACACTAGTCAACAAAATTATCGCAGCACTTAATTTATATCAAAATTTTGCATAATTTTAAATAAGCGTATCTCTGCGAAAAATAGTCGTATTAAAAAAAATTTTTTATTTTGTTTTAAAGGGTAAAGTCTCTACCTTAAGAAACTACCGTTAGATTCTGATTTTATCCTCCCCCCTTCCCGCCATCTCTTTAAAAGTAAAGACGTGTTTTTTCTTCAAAAAATTGCATAGTTCCACGCACTTTACGGGGTGGAATAAATTTTTTTCGCAAATGTTATGATTACCATCGTAAAATATGGACTTTTACCTGCAAATTAAAAAAATCTCAGGTCCGTACGACTTTTTCGCGGAGTTACGGCGTCTTAAAGTAAGGTGGGTAAAATAGGTCGATTTTTGCCTAAAAAGTGTAACGTGTAATCTTATGTTTTTTTGAGTCGCTGAATAGGATGGTAGCATTTTTATCCGTCTAAGCCCGTGGGAAAGTGATCAAAATTAGCTTTAAAGGGGTCGAAATAAGTCACTTTTATGTCTATGTCCTGTGCCGATCGATTAAGAAATAATTCACGTGCATACATATCTTTTGCAAAATATTTTACAAAGTGACAGTTGGCAACACCACTAGGCGGCGCGTAGAGAGGAGTTTCTCGTATTTAAAAAGCAGCCAGCCAGTAATAAGATTAAGATTCTGAATGAGATTTTAGACACATTTCGTATTCTTGCCGTTCAGCAAGAAACAAAGCAGATCAGCTATTGGCGCTTTTGCTTGCGAATTTTCACCACTTTCCCACGGGTTTAGTCGGATAAAAGTGTTTGTTGACGGATAAAAATGATCGTATTCAGCGACTCAAAAAAACATAAGTTACACATTACACTTTTTAGGCAAAAATTGAATCGGCCTATTTTACCCTTACTTTAAGATGCTGTAACTCCGCGAAAAGAATCGTACGAACATCAATTTTTTTTTAATATGCAGGTGAAAGTCCATATTTTACAATGGTAATCATAACATTTACAAAAAAAATTTATTTCACCCCGTAAAGTGCGTCAAACTATGCAATTTTTTGGAGGAAAAGCACGTCTTTACTTTTAAAGAGATGGAGGGAAGGAGGAGAGGATGAAATCAAGATCTAACGGTAGTTTCTTAAAGTAGAGACTTTACCCTTTAATATAAAAAAAATTTTTTTAAATACGATTATTTTTTGCAGAGATACGTTTATTTAAAATTATGCAAAATTTTGATATAAATTAGTGTTGCGATAATTTTGTTGACTAGTGTATACATATAGCATATATTATTTATTCCATGTAAATGTGCTGTCCATACTTTTTTTTATATTAACTCAAACAGCCGCATCCATCAAACTTCAACTTTATAATCTCGCGCAATTAAAAAAGGGCTTTTAATTAAACGCGGGATCTGGTCATAAAATATTTCTGCTGATGCTCATGAGGTTAATAATCTCGCATGACGGTACTCGGTTCTCTGCCGGGGAATAATATATTAAAGTTTAGTTTTAACTTCCGCTCTACAAAAATTAACAATATTAATCATACACACATTTATTCACTTCGTTTATTCTCTTTGAATCTTTCCGGACGTTGCGGAAAGCTTTACGAGAAATCGCGTGTAATTTTCCGGAAGAACTTGCTGAACAAGCTAATATCACCATATCGCTACGGGAGAAGAAGAAAAGGTGTACGCGAACGACAGAGAAACGTCGAAAGAAATAATTCTCATTCGTCTCCCTCGACGCGGTGCTGAGAGAGTAAGTGGAGTCTTCGATCGATCCGCACACAGCCTCCGGCGGGCTTTTCCTGCGCCCTTCCTTTCTTCCATTAGCATCGGCAACCTGAGAATGGAACGTGCAAAAAACGCATTAAACTGTCGGCAGC
Source organism: Leptothorax acervorum (assembly GCA_035220615.1). Taxonomy (NCBI): domain Eukaryota; kingdom Metazoa; phylum Arthropoda; class Insecta; order Hymenoptera; family Formicidae; genus Leptothorax; species Leptothorax acervorum. The sequence goes on from JASTWQ010000201.1 coordinate 89,899, forward strand.
TAGGATGAAAAAAAAACGGTCCTAACGCGAGTGCGAAATTAATTCTCTTTCTCACGGTAGCGAAATAGGTTCAAGATTAGCTCGCGATACGCGTGTGACTTGTAAGAAATATCGCTTGACTTCTTACAATTTTCTAATATTCTCGACTTATATTTTTCTATACTCTGTGACGACGTAAAACGCGAAAATTACATTCTGCGCGAATTCCCGCAGCATCTAAGGCATCATGGCGTCTACGAATAACACATACTATGTTCACGAAACATGTTGAGAATGTTGGTATCTAAACTTCGATAATTGAATGGTACGATGTGATAGTCTCAATATTTGAAGCACCGATTAAGATTATGTACATCCTACATCATACATATATTTTTTGCAAATTTGTGAATATTATTAAAAAGTAGCAGTCTTTTGGTATATTTTATAAAATTTACGAACAAATAATATAAAATTTATGTCACAATAGCTTCTAAAAAAATTATTTTAAGAGAAAATATGAAAAATATTATTTTTTAATAATAATATCTTTAAATGTTGCAAAATAATCTTAGTTTGACATCTTATCTTATTTGCAAGTTAAATCTAATTATTATCTCCGAAAATTTTTTATCTGATTACTATCGACTCGAATTACGGCTATATCTTTAATCCTAACATAGATTTTCTATTAATTATACATCATTTTCTGTTCAGAAATGTGTTGCAACATTTTACGTCAAAGTATATAAACATCAGATTAATTTAATATTAATATTGTTTTATTATATTGTTTTTAAGTAAACAAATTTATATATTGTTTTATTTAATAATTTGCTTAAATAACAATATTTTAAGAATTGGAAAACTGGTATATACATATATTCAAACAGAAGTAAATATATTTTATAAATTTTATTTTCACATTTTACGCCAATTACAGAAATATTCCAATTATCTCTCCATAAAACGTTACATCTGACATTAATTAAAATTGCGCTGTTAATAAAGGTGAAAAGGAGAGGTCACTAAATCTATAACAGGAAATCTCTAATTTATTTACAAATAATTCCTTTTTGTTTGTTTCGTTCAAGTGAAAGTGACAAAAGTGAATTCGCGAAGTGAATAACTCTCTCTAATAACGAAAGAGCTATTATAATCTTAAATCTTGCTTTTCTGGACGTGGGTCGATCTTATGCCCGTACATATATAAACGCTGTTGCCGTGAGATGTGAATCTGTTCATGTCTAAGTGCCGACAATACCGTCCCTCATCTCATGAATGTTCACACGCAACTGTAATTCATCTGGAGATGCAGCTGCTATCCGGGGCTATGGCTACATGAAGACGGTCGACTTTAGGGAGCGTTATTGTGCTGTCTCCGATAGAAAAAAAATGCATAATGCAGCATTTGTATATCTGACATTCTTAATTATTCTTCCATTATTCACATCCTGCGTTATAATAACGCACAATATTATAGTATAACTGAAAAAGTATTTAATCCGAACTCGCGTTGAATATTTAAACGTCACGATAATAAAGTCGATTTGTACAATGAAAGTAAAGTAAGCTTATCTTTTTACGATTATTTTACATAACCGTTATTAATAATCTTCATAAGATGCTTCAACAGACGAGTAACAGCCGATAATATAATTGATTCTTTCCAATGATGATTGATTATTTCCAAAGAATAATTTCTTATAATGAAAATCGCAAACAGAAAAAAGAAATTGTATTTTATCCGACCTATAGATGCAGCCATTAATTTTGGCGAATACAAAATCCCACGTGTTGCATCTTTTCCAAGCGGAGAAATAAGACTTTCGTTTCGTTTAATTGTCGCCGGGCCATCCAGTGACCCGTTCTATTTTCGCATCCGATGAATCTTGTCGAATCCGCGCGAACTCGTCGTTCTATCTTCTCTCACATCTGCTCGCTCTCAAACGGGTCGGGATTCTCGTCGTCTGGTTACTATGTCCGTTCTCTTTTTCCCCTCTTTCGGTATAGTATTCCGCTTTTCTATCAAGCTCGTCCGATGTCGCATTATAATACAAGAAACGAGAGTATACATTAAAGGCTCGAGGGAGCTCTTTCGAAATCCGAGGAAGATTTTTAAAACATTTTTAACACTTTGGCTTTATTATACTTGCGTTTTTGCAGGTGTTTTAGCTCAACGTGATTTTTAATACAAATATCATGCGCAAACAACGCGTAAACATCAACATATCAGCAAAACTGGAAAACATGGCAAAACTAATAAAAGTTTGTACTGTTTTATATTTCCAGCATAAAAATACAGCGGAAAGAGAACGAAATATCTATACCGAGCACGGAAAGAAAAATTATTTAAACGTAACAAAGTTTTGCCGCAAGTCGAACGCAAGTATGACGTAAATATGATGCGTTTCCTATAGTACACCAGAATCGCTAATGATCGTCCCACGTTATAAATAGAGGGTTAATCGCGATAATCTGACGCTCCTTCTATTGTTTCTTCCTTCTACCCATTGATGTTAGATTACATTCTCGTATGTAAACACTCGCTATATGTATTGATCGGGCCACTGTTTATTCTGACGCCGTCGATGAATGATTAATAAATGGCGGGATGTCGAAGGACACGCGCCGATCAGCGGCGGAGAATATCCTTGAGACATTATGGAAACGTTCCCTCGCAACGAAGGCGAGTCGCGGATTTAGTCGCTGAACACGAAACAATGCGGTCGCGCCACATGTAGCATAGGGTCTCGTTAATCCGCCTCGTTATATTTAGGCCGATCGATACAGACGGATATATTGTGCTTTTACATCACGATCGCGCGTGCGAGCGCGACCAATGCGAGAATGTCAATTAACTTTCAATTGATGGCGCCCAAAGTATCAGCTCGAGTAAATCCGAGCTGATTATTTTAAAGATCGCGAGTGAAACTTACAGTTAAAGATATACACTAGTCAACAAAATTATCGCAACACTCGATTTATATCAAAATTTTGCATAATTTTAAATAAGCGTATCTTTGCGAAAAATGGTCGTATTTAAAAAAATACGACCATTTTTCGCAGAGATACGCTTATTTAAAATTATGCAAAATTTTGATATAAATTAAGTGTTGCGATAATTTTGTTGACTCGTGTAAATTTCAGCGAAACTTGGATATATAAAGTGATCCGATTTCGTATCATATCACTTTATCGTATCGATTTTGGTAGATTTTTGTTTTATTTCCCGCAACACGCGATTTATGCAATATATTTTACATTTACATCCGAACGCGTGACGCGATTATCGCAATTTAAATTAAATCAGTTTCTAATATAAATTAGTTATAAAAGTGCTATAGGTACCGAGTTTTGCCGACTTGATGCCACGTCAATTTTAATGCACGCTGCATGCATTATTATAGTAGTCTATTTTATTCATGGCATAACATATTCATTGTGTCTAATACTGACTTGCAGACAATGTGTAAATGTCATAACGATGTGAAAAGCACGAAGGATTTCATGATATTACATTATTTTGACATTTTTCTCTATTCGTATATAATAGAGAGGCTATAATAATATGCGATGCAAATGCATATTACATAGGATAATACGGAACAGCATAAATTGCTGTCACCTGTCCTATACGTTATATACTTCGCTCTCCTGCACCGTCTTTATCTAATAAGAAAATGATTTCCAATATGTTAGCGGTGTTTGCGCATGCTAAGGTGTCAGCGTGTTGATATTTATTATAATTTATTATGTAAACTTGGCCTTTTAAACGCGTTGCGCTTTGTTTAAGAAAAATTACTTCTTTACAATCGTTTAACTGAAAAGATCTTGAGTCTGTTTAATATACGAGAAAACGTTTGCCAAAATCCGCGAAAAGATTTTCCAGACGTAAATTATAGTCTATTATGCAACAACCTTGAGGCATGGAAAACACGATAACTAAGTCCAGCCTCGGACACGGTCGACATCAAACGGATTTATAAGGACAGAAAAAGCTTTGCTGACTTCGCCGACAATAGGTTGAGCTCTAGATAAGCGTAAAATGTCGAAGAATAGTATGTATTACATAAATTTCATAAAAAGTTCAAATGGCTATCTAGGCTAATAAACCTTGCCTAGTTTATATCGAGAGATAACTTTGCATCCGCGTCTTTAGAAGACTAACATTTTTCTAATGAAAATAATCTTTTTTGTTATAATATTTTTTTACTGTGAAACAATTCAGTATTAGTAACAACTTGAAATTTGTTTTCGACATTTTAATTTACACATCCATTTAAGTAAAGCAATTAGCCTGAATTATTTTGCGGACCTATAATTAGTAAATAATTGTTTTCCCCATTTGTCGCAGAAGTTCTTTTTAATTACATTTTGACAATTGAAATAACAAATAAGGAAAGTGATATGAGAGATATTACTACTAACATAAGTCAACTTTGTATATATTTTCTTCTACAAATAATTCCTTTTGTTGTAAAGTTATTAATCCTTATTTTAACACAGAATATAGAATATTATAGTTCTCACACATACTCATAACTGTTATCTAACAAAACGATTCTTTTCCTTTTTTCTTTATACAGAAAAATACCGAATCCATGATATTCGAATTTATTATATTTTTTATTCTGAGAATATTGAACTGTATGTTACAATAAATTTCAATAAACTTGGCAAGCTACGTATACACGGTTTAAAAAAATATTACAAAAACAAGATATTTTTACCGCATAATATTGTTTCTTGTAAAAATAGATTCTTTTGAATAGTTATTAAACGGTCAATTTGTGATATCAATTTTGAAACGGTTGAAAATTTTTTGTGAGTAAAAAAGTAGAGAACGTCGATTCTATAATTTAAGTTTTTATCTGGAAAAATTCTTATTTTCATATGCGATACATGCTATCCGATACAGTTAATAACGTTCCGATCTCTTATTGTATTCAACGTTAATGTTTAATAACGCAAAAATTTATATACCGGTAGAATATAAAGTTCTCATTATTTTCGCGAACACTAAGGAGTTTTTAAATAAATTCGCTATATCAACATTAATTAATATTATAAAGGAATTTGCATTATCCCATAAATTCTTATAATATTTTTATGATTGTATGAAATAAAACGAAAACACGGAAAGAATGATTTTACTCATTGTCAGTCGCTCTTTGATTCTAAAAATTGTGAGCTATACTCTCTGCGCTTGTTTAATTCGTAACTTTTGCACATCGTGTCTCAATTAGACTCACTGTGTTATCAAGATAAATCTGCAGAAATATGGTGGAGCGTTGAGAAATTCATTTCATTGGGAAGCTTGTCCTTCTATCTGGGTCGCGTACTGGGACATCTGGGTTATATCGGGGACATCCGATAAACTCCACTTTTATTCGACGTTTACGATCGATGGTTCCACCCGCGCGTTATCTAGGAAAACGCTTATTCTTCCGCGTATGTGCGACCCGTATTCGCACTGATCGAAACAAAAACTATTAGCATGCGCGCCAATCGCGTGCTACTCGGTTTAACCAAGCGCAAAAATGTCCATTCGAATAGCGTTCTACAAGTTTATCTTGTACTCCTCTCAAGAGCTTTCACGGGTACTGGCCAAAATAATTTTACATTCAGGATCAATATTCTCGTATTATGCATTTAGCGCTGAGTGCACACGCCTTATTATGGATTTTATCGCCAATGTAAGAGCTTAAATAAACATGATTTGAGATAAGTATGTTGCGAGTCAGTTTAAGAAAAGTTTGTGTAATATTTTATTTATTAAAAAATGCTTGTTGTCCTGATAAAAGCTTCATTAACAAATTAATATTATATTAAGTAGATTAATTAACAAGAAGTAAAGTATATCATGAAATACATACATAACTACAAAAGTAGAAGCTAAGTTACATTTTTTTTTTTAAATTAATTAGACATTTATAATTTCTTGTAAGTAGAAAAATATTCTTCTATACTAATAATTACTATAATTATCTAATAAAATTTTAAACATGTAATTCAAACGTACGTTTCAAATAATTTCTTTTGTCATATTGTTTCGTATAATTACAAAGTCTTCTCTAAAGAGAGAAAGACTTTCTTGTGCAATAAGGGGCAAGCTTGGAAATTCGTGATGCAGATGCAGCACTGCATCTGCCAGTTATGATAACATCATGATAACATCCGATAGGTACGTTTGTTACCGGTTATTGCCTGTGACGGAGACGCATTTGCGACAATAAAAGTAACGAAGTATCGCAATGATCGACGAAATTGCCGAGACAATTGTGGGCGACGTCGCACGACGCTTATGCACGACCGCTACGCGAACTGCAGCAATTGATGCACCAGTTCACGCGGAGGGGAAAGAAATCAATTGTCTCTTGACATTCGCCGGCGAATGGACGCGCGCGCGAATCGATGCGAAAGATCCGTTTCAGTTTGCAACGCAGATTGAAATAGATTTGTGGAGAAAGAGAGAGAGAGAGAAAGAAAGAGAAAGAGAAAGCGCGGAGCTGCCAATAGACATCGGGAGAGTCGCAAGGCGATGAATAAAAATAGGATCAACCGTGATTTAATCGATATATACGGCGTGTCCCTGCAGGACAAATTTTACAGGACAAAGCAGATCTTCACAATCTCTTTTATAATGTTTCTTAAAAATCTTTAATATCATGACTTGTGAATGAATTAGATAATTTAATTTTCCGTCATGTCGATTAATTTCTCGTAATTCCTTTAGTAAAGTTTAGTATATATGTTTTATGTTACGAAGAATATCCCGACAATATTTTGACCTTTTTGTATGGTGGGCGATACATTATCGATCCACGATGGACGCTCGCCAATTTTTTACTCCCGGTGTTCGATATGTCGAGCCGATATCGCATCCGGCGTACATAGTCCCTATGTATTGACATAATTAGCGGAAACACGTGTGCATGCGTCGCAGTTTTACGGAGGTTATACGCTGCCGGTTAATAACTCGAGATTGTACATTAATTCCGTAGGGATGACTGATCCGCACAGTCATTTGGGTTATTGTTAGCGAACCCACGGACCCGAGCTCAACACACTGCGGACACTCACATACATTTACACATTATGTTCACTTACATACGTTTTTGTGAGTAATAGTGTGCAATAAGGAAAAGGGATCGAGGAAAAGTAAAAGCAAGAGAAAATTTAATTTTACGAGTAATAAAAAGAATAAAACTTGTGTGCGTTTTTGACATAGCTAGAACTAGCAAAAGCCAAAACTTATATTTATTCATATCCCTTAATTAAAAAAGAGAATTATGTATTAAACAGGCAAAAAGGAAAAAGATACAAGACGAGCTTTTGTTTGATGGAAATTCTGCCAAAACTATTCGAAGCTTTATATTGTAATCGCTCGAATACTGAGCATTCTTTTATCTAAATATATAAAAGATAATAATTTAGCAGGATGAGAGAGAGAAGGAAAGAGCGAGAGAGGGTTTACACAAAAGATACACCAATATACATCGAAACCGACAAGATATACCTGCTGTGTTTTACATAACTGTTGAGAATATTTAAAAGCGGAAATATCACGGGTAATTTGTCAGAACAATTTCGCTCCGTTTCTTTGCAAGCTCTCTAATTATACTTTGAAGGGAACAAAGTACAGTTCCGAAATAAGATTTACAAGTAATTGTTACGAATGGAACGCAATCATAAAATTGCATTCACATTAAAAACATGTGTAAGTATATAATAGTTGCTTGAAATCAGTGTCGCATGCATAATATTAAAATCTTATAATTATTGAATTTAAATATACGACGACGAGATATAGGTAATAGAAATTGTAATTTTCGACAATTATACAACTATATGTATATATCTATATATATTTAATAGAAATGGAAATTTATAGCATTATATGTATTGTGGAATTATAGTTGAAAAAATCTTTAGTTTTATAAAGAGGATATTTTTGTAAACTCTCATTTTTTTATGGATTTGTTTCGAAAATATTATGATCAATATTGAATGGCATTCTAAAATGAAGGTTCTCTTATGATAGCCGTAGGACTTTTCTCCATTTCAAAGGGAAACGAGGACGAATGGATCAAAGAACGACAAAGAGTGACCTCGGTGAAACATTTGAAAGTTTCAGCTGCTCTACTTGCTAACCGGAGGCAAATTTTGACGTAACTCGCTTCTTAAATCAGTATTGATTTGCGCGGGGTTACTTTCCTCAACACAGTGCAATTTAACAGCGTTGGTTTGCCTCAAGACAATTATTCTCTTGCTTTCCGCGACATACTAAAACTTTTTCAGTAGTATTTGACCAGTAAACTGCGGCAGCAAATTCGTTTAAAGTTTAAAAACTTATTCTTTATTGATTAAATTAACAAATTAATACAAAGAATGAAGTACTTACTCCAGATATAGTATATGTTTTATTATTTAACACATTTTTTTATTCATATTAAAAAAAGAATTTTTAGTCATGTTGAAAATTAGAAGCAGTTACCTGATTGCTCTGTTAAAAGTTTTGAATGCATCATAAATTTAATTGTTATACTTAAATTTATGTAAACTTTTTTATTTTTAACATAAAAAGGCTGTCCTGAGAGAGATTGGACAGAGATGCGCTGACAGCTTATACACTTATAAAGTCCGGAACTTCGCAGCCACCCCTCGTGCTCTAACGGCGAACGAGCCGTTGGCGTTGTTTCGTATAGCGTTACTCACGTTTAGGACACCTCGTTCCATTTAGCTGTCGATGATATACGAGCGGTGATCAGGCTGGCCACGGGATCGGTCGGGAAAATCGGGTGGAAAGCCCTCCGGCCGGCCTACTCCGATTTCTTTCTCGGTAGTGTAGTACGCGAGGCCGCGAGTGGGCGGAAAACGTGGGCGCGAAACAAAGAGAAGACGATAAAGGGCACCCCATGCTTGACAGCGAGAGAGAAGGTGAGGGAGATAGAACGAAAGCTCAGGAGAAGGATGGAGCGGGCGAGTCGGTACCGCTCGATAACGCTTCTGCTTTTACTCCGCCATCGTCCCCCTCCCCCTCTCTCCGTCTCGTCGTTCTTATTCTCTCGTGCTCATCCTCTCGCGATATACATTTTTCGTTCGGGAATTTGGTGTGTTTAAAATTAAGAACTCTGGTACACAAGTAGGCAAGTTTTTAAACATATCACTTTTTTAACTGTTTTATTTATCAGATTTAATATAATATTATAGTTTAATTGAAACCCATGTAACCGAAGCAACGTAATGACTATTTGATAATAAATTTTATTAAATAAAGTTTTACCACACGGTAAAATATCTGTATCGTAAAAATTAAATTTTTTATTGTAGTATAATCTAGTTTGACCTTAAGAACATGAGTGAAGAAAAAGCAAGTTTTCTATGATAACATTGTGAGTATTGTGACATTATTAACATCAAACTGGATTTAAATTTAATAAATAGACCTGTTACTTATTAAACATATTAGCGCTTAAATTCGTAGTCCGCAATAAAACCAAAAGTTTTTATTAACAATCTGCTGCACTTTAATTTGAAAATTAATTCCAATCCCTCAGGGACGATTAAAAAAACCGTGAGAATGGCACATTTATCACGCTGCATTATTAATCGCGATACGCAATTGCACATACGGCTTTGCAGCATATATTTCGCGAATGGTTGGTTACGTCGAGGCGAATTTCAGAGAAAACGCGAACGACAAAGGACCGCGCGGTCGATCGATAACAACCTCGTTAGGAAATTCGCCCGGAAAACTGCCGAGCAAGAGGAAAGAAGATCAAGACGCGAAACTGCGAGCTTCTCTCGACGAAAGACTTATTACGCTGGAAGTTACGATCGTTTAACATTCGCTTCGCCGCATCATTTAAAAGTGCCCGAATGTCCGGTGATCCGCATAAAGTCTCGCCGAGAATTTTAAGAAGAGCTTTCTCTTACCGAGACTCTCGTGAATAAATATGAGCATTTATCGTTCTTCGTTTATCCTCCACGTGATCGGTAATTTAATCCATGTAGTAGTTTTATTATCCTCACGAACAGTTCGCACTTTCTCAGAATTTTCGTCAATTTTGTATAAGTCTGTGCAAATATTTTGAATGGATAAATTGGCTTATGCTAATTTCTGATTATTTTACGTTTAAATTTGAAGTTTTGTCTATCACTCTAGCGATAAGTATGAAGTACATTGTTTTTTTAAAAAAAAACAGGCAAATGTTTTTATTTTTGTATTCTATATTCTATATTATTCTCTATGTTTTTGGTTGCAAAACGAAATTTATATATAAATTATACGATAAGAATTCTATAATATCGTTTCCTCAAAAATAGTATTTTTATTTGAATTTATTTTATATTGTAAAAATACCATTTTTCTCGAGAGAAAAAATACCACACACAAGATTGCTCCCCACGAAATGAAAACATTTTAAATGTCGGGCCATTTCGTCGTGCGTACCACTGTCAGAAATTGAACGAACGTCTTTTTCTACCCTTGGAAACGGTAACCATCTCCGGATTTAACACGTCGCCTCCTAAGATAGCTATTCTTTGGATTTCCACCCTGTCGAGCGAGATCGATTCGGCCGAGTCATCCATGATTTTTCGCGTCTATTTTTCCGCGTACACGCGCAAATCAATGTGTGTACTTTGTGTGCGCGTGTGTGTGCTTTGCCGTTTTGCTAAAACTAGTCAGAGACACGAGTCTCTGAACGTCAGATATCTCGAAGGATGAAGGATACGCGGCTGGAAGCCCGTTTATTCGCCCAAGAGAACTGACCGCGCGCCGTCACCCTGCTTGCCCCGTTTCTTGGAGATCGATTTGTGAGTACAACGACCCCAAGAAAAGCGGAGATCAATGTGCCACATAATTGCCATGGTACTGCAGTTCGTGCGACCGGATCGTTTACACTGTCAGACTCGCCCACATGGATTTCCCGTCGAAAATTGATCGCGGATTTTTATTGTTCAGATTGTTCTGAATTTCATCGCGACCGTGAACGTTCCATCGCAAAGTTACGCAATGTGAGCACGTTATAGTCATCAAGTTCTGAACTATAACGTAAACTAAAAATGGATTAATTGGATTCACACGTTGAAAAACATTTTTAATAAATAAAACTGATTGTCAGCTGAAGATAGATAAAATATTATTTACGCTTTGAGAACTGATTTAATAGCTATTAATATATTTTACTCGAAAATTGCACGGTGACAATTTCAAAATTGTTGAGAATAGATGTATCATATTATCTGTAGAGTGATATAAAAATTAGATATATAAATTGAAAACAAGAATGAATATTTTAGTGGAAAAGATATAAGTGAGCAGTTTTTAATTTATTTTCAATCTTACTAGAATTAATATTAGTCTAAAATTTTTACATAAAACTTAAAACATATCATTTTTACATAAAACTCTTAAAATAATAAAACTTTTAAAACAGAACAGAATGGCATTAGAAGCTGGTTAAAAATGGCACTATAGAACTAAAACGATCGCGAACAGTTGCAACATCTGGCAGTTTTCGTGATGAAATGTACTGGCTTATTTCTAGGATTTCCGGTTCGTACAGTGTGAGTAAATGGGAATCGCAATCTAACTATATAGATCTAAAGTTACTCCCTGGCTACCGTAAAGAGTCGATATCGGCGATTCTCCGTGTTTGTGCACGCTGATTAAAATCAGATCGTGAAAATCACATTTCTTTGATCGACGGGACACTGTTCACCAGAACACCGTTCCGCTTGCTGTGGCTCCAGTCCTTGATAAAATCTACTAATGCTATTTTCTGATTGCTTAGATCAGCGATGATCGTACCGTTTACACAGCTGGTGTACATTGCTTGCAAGAGATACACAAGCAATCCTACAATAGAAACTACGGAAATTTTTTTTATATCTTATCTAATGTCTTAACACTTTGCCGTATTAAGAATTTGACGGAAAATTATTCATCCACGTTTAATATCACTATAATTCAAAATGCAGATATATATATAAATATAAATAATAAATAATTAAAATTTATATAAATATATAACTTTACAAAGCAACGTGGTAAGAAATTCTGCAGTTTTATAATAAATAAAGTCAGATCAGTTTTATTAATTAAAATTATTTACAATTGTATTTTAGATACAATTAATCGAATAATATAATTTAAAAAGTCATTAAATTAAATGAGAACGTTTGAAATTAACGCATATACACACATAGTACACGCGATAAAATTTCAAATAGTTATCATGAGACGTTACTCTAGATAAAGACGTTTCTCCCAGACAATGTTTGCGGATTTCCTGATTAAGCATTGCGGATCATTTAACAATAGTGATTACGTCATTATCTTAGCTGCGAGGCTCGACTAAGTGGTTTTCATGTCAAAGGTGCATATACTACCTACGTTGCAAGGAATACAGGGTTCACGCTCGATTGTTAATAGGATCTCGTCTTAAGAGGGGCTTCGGTTAAACTTTAAACCCCCATATTCTTTTCCCCTTCTTCGATTCTCAATCTCCCGTTCGTGTCGCGTCTTGACGAAATGTTTACGCAATATTTATAGCACCCTTCGCTCAAGGATCGTTCAGGAATTATTACCACATTTAATGATGTTTTGAGTGCGGCCTTTCTTGAACTTATTATCAAATGTCTGCGAACAGCATTCCTTTTATTAGTTGGTCTAATAAAATGATAAAATCGATAAGAAATTTTTATTACTTGTTGTAAATTTCATATGTATTTTAACGAGAATCTGACGCCGAGCGACGTGCTAAGCGATTAAACAGCATTTGTTCTTGACGATGTTACGAGCACTTAACTCACTATATTCGATACTTACGTGAATATGCATCGAACATGCGCGCACTTGACAATATTGCCTGTCCTTTTATCACGTATTTATCGAGTTTTATTCGTGATATTTCATGCCATAAATGTCTCGCGAATTCTAATAAAAAGCGGATAACATGTTCAAAACATTTATACACACGGTCGTATTTAAATTTACTTATTATTTATACACAATTAAGGCATTTGAATGCTTTTTAACAAACATTTTATTGAATTCCTAATTAAAGAGCTTTTGATATTCAAAATTAAATAGGATTTTTACGAGTTAAGTTGTAAACATGTAAATAGATAAGTAGTCTGAATTAATTGTCGATTTTATAAGGGCATTTAACTTGAAATGTAGCTATAAATTTTTATGATTAAAAGGCAAATATATGGAGTAAATAAATAATTTACGAAAGTAACATTCACGAAAGTAACATTAAATTAATAACATATATATAATAATACAATAAATATTGAAATAGCTGTGAGACGTGATAGGGTTCTCAATGTATCTCGATGATGTCGAAGACTTTTGCAAGTAAAAAGTAAAATTCGACCATGATACGAATGTATCACGCAGAGACCATGGGTGATTAACGGGGGAGATGACGTCATGCATGCTAGAATGCAATCCTCTGCCTCCGCATCTCACCCCCCATGACGTCGCATAGCACTGATTCCACGCACGCCAAATTAGGTCAAACGGTAATATTGAACGCATTGGTTTCCGTAGGAATTGGAGAATATTCGTTTACTAGTGCTCCTCTTGTTACACGTTCGCAGATACTCATTACATCGATTCTCCCATGCAACCGATAACATTTCGATGAAATCTTTTGCACGCGTATAGATATCTTTTGCCATAAACCGTTAATTTTTTTTACCAAAAAGTATTTTTTGTCAATTAATTATGTTTCTTAATAGATTTCGTCATTTTACATTGTATTGCGACAGATTATGTAATATGCCGCAATCTTCATTAGGGATAAAATTTACTGTTGCTCACACATTTATATGCAAAAACGTACATTACTGCTGTAGATAACAAACAGGATAATGGACTACTTTTATAAACTCGAAAATTAAATCAATTGATCTTTTTTGATTGCTATTTACGGACTGAATTTTTCCTACCATTTACTTTCTATTTAGGTACTATTCTTTACCATTTATTTGCTACTTTTTAATTTACTGTTTTTTACCATTTATTTTAAAAATAAGTATTAAGTACCGGAACTGAGAGGTTGTTTTACAATACAAGGAAGGGGTTCCGACGCTAGTTTCCATCTTTTTTTACGTACAAAAAATACACAACAAAAAGTATATGTATATTACTTTCAGGAACAAAGTCTCTGAATTCGGACAAAATTAAAACACTCGTTTAATCAATGTGACGAAAGGACGTGTGCCGCAAAGCTCTTTAATCAACAAGAAAGTTTATCGGTATGCAACATACGCGTTTGTTAATCGCACTGTGCCGGAAGTGCAGTTAGAAAGCTTTTCTTCTTTCTTTCGTGACACTCGACTTTTGTCCATCCACGCGCTTATGTCGCGTCGTCGCGTCGGCGTCATTAATGATGTCTAACGAGCCCAGACCAGAGAGCTTGGGTGGAACAATACCACTCGAAAGTACATCCATATGAAAGTAAATGGTACATATGACGGAGACAAGTAACCGCGCGCGTTTCCGGTCGTGTAATATGACTGTCGACGTAGCGACGCGTGCACAAGTGAACTTTCACGACGACGCGACCGCCTACTTCTTGTTAATATTTTGAGTGCAATTTGTAATTGTCAAGATTGTCTGTTCCAAAAACCGTTTCATCGTTCTACATAACTTCTAAAATTAGAATATTTAAATAGTCATATCGTCTTTAATAAACTAGATGATTTCTAAGCTAAAAATAATAATTTTAACATGCGAAGAATAATTATCTCTCCACCTCCACATTAGCAATTATCATTACTATCATAATAGCTATTATTACCAATTCTCTAATTTTCAATATCTCGATAAAATTTGAAACAATCTAAGAATCCAAAAAATAAAGGATTTTGAATAAAAAAACGCGATAAAGTGTTATAAACACTTAAACCCTTTTTATTAATAATGAATATTTTACTTTTAATGAATGAAATATTTTATTAATATAATGAAGATCATATCCTTAAAATAATTATGTGCTTTTTTGTATTACAGAAACAAAGCATGATGGTCCGTCAACTGGAAGAGGAGCTCAGAATGAGGATGCGCGGGCCGAGCGTCGAGATGCAGCAACAAATGGAAGTTTTGTACAATGAGAACGAGCATCTGACTCGCGAAATTGCCATACTTCGTGATACGATAAAGGTGAACATTAACGTCATAGATGTCTAGATGTCATAGATTATTTTCCAGTGCATCAACTGCTTCTAACAGCTCTTTTTACTGTATGACGTAAAGTTATCCCCGTAAAATAATGGAGCTGTAGACCAGTGTTTTCTGCATAATTAAATTTTTCCGAGAGAAAACTAATTTCCGGCCTCGCGGTTTACGAGATTAATCTTAATCGGCGGGACTAGGCCGGTTTTCCACGTCTTACGTCGAAAATAATTCCGTCTCGGCCTCGAAATAGAATGGCGCACGCTATCGAGAAGATTGGAACGCCTCTAGAATAATCGCGCCCTCGAAGGAGGATCCCATTATACCTTGGGAATAATAGGGATAAGTACGGTAAATGGAAGTAAAACGCAGGAGATTCTCCAGGGGGGCGATGCGTGAAAGAGCTGCAGACGCCTCCCAGTCTGTCTTTCTCTCTTTTTTCTTGTTTTCTTCCTTTCTCGCCGACAGCCCCGAGTGTTTCCCTGACATTTGTGAAAATTTTCACACGGCTGCCAGGTATATTGGACCTCGCGCTATCTTCCGATCTTCTGACACCGCTACGGACGTCTGTCACGTACACCAGCATTCCGAACGTATTCAAGAGAACGCGTCGAGCCTGTCCGATTTCTTCCTCTTGAATATTCCGAGACTTTAAATGACATCTATTTTATATAATTTATAATGCTTTTATTTGTCTTATAAATATTATTGTATATGCAATGTTAGTTTTAAAGTAAAGATTGACATTAGTAAACAGTAGACATTAGTAGCAATTTCTTATAGCAATTAATTATTAATTTTCATCTTTTTATTTAATGATAATATCGTAACTTTACAGTTTCTTTCGTTAACAGCACATTATTAATGTGCTAATAGAAGTTTTACCGAGGATGATTTCGATTTACTTATAGTTTATTTGTGTCTGGTGAAAGCGCGTGATCGTAAATAAAATAATCATGTTCGCAAAATAATCTGTTCGGCGGATATGCCCGTGGTTTATTGGCTCCTTTGTACACCATACGGCTGTGCTCGCAGACCCGAAATAGATGAGGGGTTTAGGTCGCGTTTGAGGTAAACGACCGATTGTCTACACGATCTAGAAAGCTTCCGGAAATCTTGGTAGCAAAACGCGAATACAACCTTATCGCAATAAATTCATTAAGTTTACCACCTACAGCGTCGAAAACAAGCGTCGGCGCGTATTTAACGTCGAATCGATATACGCAGGCACGCAATTGGTGTGTCACGTTCCACTCATTCATTAAAAGCAGCACGATAGACATCCATAAATTTTTCCCAGAAATTTTTTCTTATATAATAAAAATATTTTATTTTTAATGAAAGATAAATAATTGATAGATTCAATTTACACGTGGACATTTGAAAGTGGTAATTCATAGGAACGCAGACAGATATTTCTTCAAGAAATAATCTAATCTTGCGGAAGAAGCGGAGTGATATTTATTCGTGAGTATGACCGAAATGTCGCAGACGGGTCAAATGTACAACGTACGGGAAGCAACTGGTCGCCTTTGGCCATTCGCCAGTTTATACACTTGGTTTCTCGTCCCTCGGTAAATTATCATTATCGATTCCGACAAACGTGTCGATCGAAATTTTCAGAAATGGAATGTCTGATACTTGATGGCAAAATACAACGTTTTTACTTTATTATCCTGTAACTTCGATTCAATATATGACTTTTTAATGACATATACTATGTATTGACTAATTTTTTGTTTTGTAATCTGATTTATTAACATATTCATACTTTAATAACGTTAATATGTGATATGACATCAGTAATTTATAACACGAGGAGCGATATTTATATAGCTTTCGCCTAAATTCGTGGTTAATATATTTAACACTTACTACCTTGACTTGATATGTCTCTGAGTTTCACTCCGCAAGACTATAATTAGCGGCTCTGTGCTAGCGATAGCGCGATGCTATTCCGAGATCAAACTGGCCAGCAGTACACGTGTTTTTTGCAGTACACCGCAACTGATGCATTCACAACTGCGGAAGCTTGCAGAGGTTTTCATTAGATAAGTTTAATTGAATTAATTATTGGATGTCGGCGATGTCTCGAACGTAACATTCGGGAATTCTCGTATTTCCTGAACGCACGTTGCTATCTGCTCGCAGGTAATATCGCACGCGAGCGTTCTTCTCGCACAGCGGGAAAAGCGTCGGCAGAAGGCCAGCAATGGGTGTCTAATTCCAGACTAATTACTTTTCCGCCGTCAAAGAGGCGTGCTAAATTCGTTATGCGGGCCTCGAGCAGTGACACTATCCATCGTTGACGGTCACTAGAATCAAACATATTAGATAGCTACCGGGACTTCACGGTTTTCGCAAAAATAATACTGTACAAAATGTGCGCTGGATAATACTTTGTAAAAATGTTTTACGTTATTTATATTTCGCAGTAAAATCCCATTATCCTATTTGAAATGTTAATCTTTATTTAGAACGAAAAGACAGTGCACCGACATGATAATAAATTAAATCTATTTAATTTCAAAGATTAAGCTTGGTGTATTTTTAGGAGAAAGTGATATATATTTTTGTACAATAAGAGTTAATGATAAATGTGTTTAAGGCATCTCTTAAAGAGAAACTGAATAGTTTTGAAGTTTGTCAAAAAATCTATTCCTAAATTATATTTAAATAGATTTGCACACATTCCGTACAAAAAAAGAGATATTTATAAATTGGTGTCAATATCTTTTTAATGTGCGTTATTATGTGGTGTAGTATGTTGAGTCTCCTTAAGCTTTTTGATCCCGGATAGTACCGTCTGCAGATGCTGAAGTAATTTCGTAGGCTTAATATAAACAGTAGTATTTTGAGCACAACCGAGTTACCCAATTATCCCTAATAAAGTCCTAATTTCGACACTCCACAACTGATTAAACTTTATGATGATCTTCGCGCTTAGCTCGTGTTATTCACATGTAATTTTTGAATTTAAAATAAATATGATTTAAAATATTTTGAAAGTATTTATGTGATATGATAAAACAAATCGAAATATCCAAATTATTATTTAATGTAATTAAGAAATTTTCATTATATGCAATATAATTGAATCTAAATTGTTGATGCAAATATCAAAAAGATTATCGCGATTTTCTAAGAATAAAAGTATTGAGTTAATATCAGTATTTGATAAAACAGTAATAATTCGGCGACGAATTGTGAAAAGAGAACAATCTTAATTATTGCAATTTCTTTAATTTTAATTAACCTTGCTGATTTTTCTTTATTGTAGGAGCTGGAATTAAGAATAGAAACGCAAAAACAGACGCTGCAGGCTCGTGATGAGAGTATCAAGAAACTCCTCGAGATGCTCCAGAACAAGGGGATGGGTGAGGCATTGCTTGCAATTTTTTAAATTAATTATTTCAACATTAATTAGTTATTTCAACACTGTAATTTATGGACAAAAATTACATGTATGTGTGATCGTAAAGTAGATTAAGAGAACCATAAGAAATCGATGAAGTTAGGTAAATTAAATAAAAATAGATAAAATTAGAATACTTAGATTTTATTTTAATGCAAAATCATGACATACGCGATTTTGTATCTGACTTACATTCTAGCATAAAGAATAACGAAAAATGATAGCCATTTTTCAAGTGCTTTTCAATTTTTTCAAAGAGTATAATTGTGAATTGAAAAATCGCGTAATAGGCTTTGTGTCAAAATATTAATATTTTGAGCATCATTAGAAAAGAGAAAATATCTATTTTAATAAAATATATACAATAGAAATACGAAGCATATAAACTTTATAAATAGATTGGATTAACAAAAAAAGTGACCAAATATCAAAGTTTACACAAAGAGGTCTTTACATTTTCACATTTAAAATTAAAAATTTAACTTTTACTTGATTTTTCAGTTCACATTTATTTTAAACAAAAATATCGTTTTCTAACGATATAGACAAGCTTAATTTATTTAGTTTTTTTTCTCGCATGATTGTCAAATAATTTTTCTGAATATATATCGTGCTCGTAAACGACTTTATGTAGCCAATATACATAGCGAGTTATCAGAATTTAAATTTGCGAATATCGTTTGCAAATATACGACGCCCGGCCCGGTATCGTTCTTCTCTAACGAAGGGAAGACTCAATTTTCTCTGCAACGAAATTTTTCGCGCAAATGCTGTCGGTCGTCCACAACTACAACGGTTCATCGAGTTATCTCGTTAAGCCACGGACCGCAATTCGCCTAAGCAGACGAATCTGCGCTTTGAAACCGTTATTGTGATCCATACAAAAGCAAAACTCTCGTCCTGTTCTTATCGTGAAGCTAACGGTGCATGGTCCAAAAAAATGTTGCAAGAGAATATTAATCTTGCAAAATAATTGTGCGAAAGCAAGGATGCTTTCAAAAGTGGGGAAGGTGTCGTTATGAACGAAGTTTCAATTCACGCGACACATTTAGCGCGATACGTATTAAAGTAAATTGCCGTGTTTATAAATGCGTTTGGCATACATAACTGGCGCTGCATTGACATATCAACATTTTTGCTCTTTAATCTTTTTTTTTACAAATTTGAGTAGAAAAAATTAATACAAGTAAGGGGGAAATAAATCTTTTTAATTAACATTACTTTATTTATTTATTTTTTTATTATGTAATAGAAATGTTGTGTACATTGCATTAATTATAATATAAATAATTATAATAGTAACACAGAGTTAGAGAGAAATTAACAAAGATTGCGCTCGAATAAACTGTCGCGATCATTTTATTAGGATCACTTATTCGTACATGCAAATACATACACACACACAAACACATACACACCCACAGTTGCATCAATCCAAGAACCTGGAACCAAACAGTTCCTCCAAGAGTTCCTCGTTACTTTCTGTTGTTCTAGGAAAAGAGGAGGAAAGGATCATGTTCCAGCAGATGCAGTCGATGGCCCAGAAGCAGGTCCTTAAGCTATTTCTATCCGTCGCCATACATACTCATAATTATAAATAAATATATATATGTATATATATGTATACATACATCATGCATCGCGTACATATATGTAATATGTATATACATATATATGTGTGTATCATTCTCATTTCGATCGACGCTCATTACGCATTTTCGATACGCATATGTGTATATACGCATTGACGATTAATAATCTGCCTATTTTTTTTTGGTCCACTTTATGTATGTACACATATGCGTTAACATTAATCGCTGCCCATTGTTCTGTACGAGTAGTTGCTTGCAAGTAGCTTGCAGTTATTGCACCGCCAGTGGCTTTACTTTTTGCCCCGTGTGCCGTGCTCACGCTTGAACTTCTGTGTCACCTGAGATCTGAGAAAAGAATAAAGAGAGAGAGGAACAAAACGGACAAATAGAGAAAACGAACGCCAGGGGGTGAGTGGAGTTAGCCCTTATCTTTACACGGGCAGCCCACTCTCGATTCAGGGACCACAACAGGGTATTGCGAGCTCTCCCCGCCTACCTCGTGTGACTCGACTCGATCGTTGCCCCCAAAATCGATTGCGCTCTCGCGAACGACGGAAGGGTATTTTCCGTTCTGTGTTCCGCAATGCAAGCGAGATTAAGGTATAGTATGCACATGCGAGATCGGGGAACAGCGATAGGCAATAGCCGGTCAACGCTTCGGTCAAAGAGGCGCGAAAAATCTGCAGATCGAAAAATTTGCGGGTGCAACAACGTCAAGGATCTGGTCACCCGAGGATCTGATAAGAATACGATCTGAGGATCTTAGGATTCGCGGATGTGTGCAAATATCGAAAGAAGAAAACTTCCAAAACTCAAAAATCTCTACAAAAAATAAAAAAAGTATTTTACAACAAATTCTAAGAAAAGCGCGAGAATTATAAATATATAAAAACATTAAAATAAAAATAAAAATTATGAAATAAAATTGAGACATCCGGGAATCCAATGATTTAGATGGTTCAAGAGAATTCGTGTACTTTACAAAGATTTCCACAACTCAGGAATTTTCGTTCGAAGTTTTGAAGTGGTGTAATATCTCTGGTACAGGTCGTAATAATTGCGCATATTCTCAAAAGAGTTGCCTGCTTTATTACAACTAAAACTGGGATATTTTGTACGAGAATTTAATTCAGCAGTTGTGATCCGTTTCTTCACGTACCTAATTTTCTGTAATTGTTTGTAATAACGAAAGTTCATACAAAGCGTAGAGAAATGCGCGTTTAATGAATAGAATAGAGAATTCAACTTCGGAGTACGTTACATTCATCTAGGATATGACAACTCTCTTTGTGTGATGTAACTTGTGCAATCGGCGTTGTTCGCAATCAAAATATTTCGGTGCGTTTCGAACTAGCTCGCGATGTTCTATTTATTCCGGTTTGACAGCGTTTCTCTCCCTAGAGAAGGAAAATCGAATCAGAGGTGGAAAATCGACGGGATTCACGCTGCCACTCAGCGACTTTACCCATGTACATGTACACGTATACAGACACACACGCACACGTCTTCCAGCACACGCACATATTCGCATCCATGTCGCGTTCAGCACGCAAAATCATGGGTTTACTCTCTCACAAGTGTTTTGTCCGCGCGCTTTCCTTCGCGTCACCGCCGTAAGAGTTTTCAAAAATTCACGTCTACAAACGCGATTTTAGTGTTCCTACATACTTTTGTTGCGAACAAGGATTGCGGAAATCTCCGAGAAATACGCCGAGAAAGTGTCAAAAGAAATTTGCCGAGGCGCTTGTCAAGTCATCGCTTTATTACGAGTATCGCTTTACCATCTAGCTCAATTTTATGGAATTTTTGATACCCTACGGCGCCATCACGCGTGCATTTTGATATGCCGTAAATTTATATTACAGAAATAAAACGTGCGATATGGTAGAGCCGACTGTCGGATGATACCAAAAAGCATCTGGCATTTTATCGCAATCAGGATTACGAAAAAATCGCAATTTCGTGAAAATTATACAAAAATTGTGTTACAAAATCGTGTCTTATCTTCGTTATATTTGTTAAAAAATTCGTTACGTGTTGCATTTGGATATTTCAAGCAAATACTGTTCGCTTCACTTGAAAATTTGCATACGTTTCGACAAATATTTACCGATTCTTCTTCGACAAGATCACGGAGAGAGGTCCTCGCGTTAAATCTGAATAGTAAAGAAATTCGTGAATTTTTGAAACGTCAGTATCTCCCCATCGCTTACTCTCACTCAGCAACTGTCGCTGCTCCGCTGTACTGTTACATAGCGAAACGAGCATTTAGATCGTTAGTCTCGTAAAAGAGTTTCTGAGCACCAGAGCACTGCCATCAGCGTGATCACATCGCCGTCACCATGTCCGCTCTGCCTATGCAATTCGTGTTAGATGGTCTTTAGAGCAGACCTAGACCATGTATACCTCCCGAGATACGTTCTCGCGTTTATAGCCCGTTCTCGGTACACGGAATGCGAAGTCGTTCGGAAAAGCCGCTATTATCTACAAGACTGTTGTGGCCGACGAGCTTGTTTCTTCCGCGCTTTTTGACTCACTTTTGCCACGCGCCGTGTTCGCGTTCCCATTTAGTCATGGCCACCTCACACGTGACGCTTTTCATCCGCGTATTTCTTTGCAAGATTTCATATTTCCTGTGCTCCTCCGCAGCTTTGCTGCATTTGCATTTCTGCAAAAGCGCCCAAAATATTAGCGAGCAAAATTTTGCGCCAGAGAAAATCGTTCAGAAGTTATTTGTTACTCTATTCGATTGAACGATCAAATTTTTCGTGCACTAGATCTTTATTTCACAGATCGTGAATTCACTTCCGTGAGTTTCAGCGAAATTTAGTAAAGCTTACCACACGCCACGCGAATCAGCGTTTTATTTAAATGGAATTTTTATGAAACCAAGAAAAGATAACAATTATTATAATTAACGTTTTTCACGAACAACGTCGCATTCGCTATCTCGATCTCCTTGCACTCTCGTATTCATGCCTGTTAGACTTAGGACTTAGACGGAGTTCATGTAGCTTAAGTGGCACTCGAAGTTATTCGACAGAATAAAAATTGACAGATCCGTGGCACTTGTCCGAGTGCAGTTTCGAGCACGAATTGAACGGAGCAAGCACGTCAACATTGCCCACCAAACAGCACGAAAAATCTTTCATTCCCTCTTCGTTCTTTCTTTCTCTCATTCTGTCACCAAAAAAAAAAAAATATTGCACAATGTTAACTCTTACTCATTCTCTCCTCTTCCTCTGAAAACTACTTTGAGCAAAACTGTTGAACGATCAGCTGCACCAGCACCAAAGCCTGTCTCGTTGTTCATTGTGACAACTTAGCAGCACGAGCATTGTATCATGTTATCACCAATCCCGGTCCATGTACCTTTAATCCTGGTCCAGTTTGTCTCAACCAATCACTTGATATCCTTCGACAAGTCCTTCGTGTTCTATGCTGGGATTAAAATCGATACAACTTCGGCAAGTTCGAAAAGTTGATGCTAGAGACTTGCTTCGCGATAATGGAAACGTGATAATTGCTTTGCATTATCTTATACTGAAATTCCTGTTTGTAGCATCGACGCTCGAACTTGTCGAAATTACAGTGATTTTAATCACTGGCTTCAATCTCTTAATTACCTGCTTTAGGATAAAATAAACTTGAGTGAAATACAGATGTTATCTCGTGATTCTCGACTAAGAATACTCCAAATTCTCGGTGACGAATTAACCAGACGCCCACGGGCGTGTAGAAGACGTTTTCCGATTAGCTCGAGGAAGAAGGGCGCACATTCGACGCCGAGGGGGAAACTACTCGGTCCAATTTCCTCTCTTTTCACGACAAATTTCTCCGGGCATAAGCCGATCTCGACGCGACAGGGGCGCGGGCGCGCGCAGCAATTAATAGCTGCAATCTCGTTGCACGTAATTAATTGCCGTAATTCAGACGAAGTCTTCGAAGTAATGTACTTTGGGTATCATTGAAGCAACAAAAGGAAATTAAGTTTTCAAACTGGAAAAGAAGAAAGTTATTAAAATATCTGTAATAAAAAATCTGGCATATGCACATTAAGTTGCTTGAAGCTACTAATTCTATATAACAAACTTATTTTTACGTACTTGTAAGTTATACCATATTAGTCTGTTTTTTGTGTCTTTTATTATATGTTTTTAATACATAATTAATATAGTTACTCATATAAAATAATTTAATTTATATATTTATATAACTTATAATTTTATATAATTTTGCTATTATCTAAATTTTTCACCGTAAAGCAGGTAACTAAATGTATGAAAAAAAAAAGAGATAATTATTTATAACAATAAAATTTTTAAAAAGCGTGTTTTTAAAAAGCATGTAATGATCATGTGAAGGAAAACAGGAACACGTAGTCCTATTTCTCCAAATTAGCCCCATGTAAAGCCATGTGTTCTCCTCTACCTTTCTTTTTGCACCCTACATGTCGAACAATTCAAGAACGATTTGTCCACGATGTCTTTATTCGATGACCTCGGTAAAATGAGATAATTTATCTAACAATCAGTTCTTACACAACGTTACAAACCATAATATATATGTATATTCTGCAAAAAGCAAGAACTTTATTCTCGGACTCACGATGCGTAATGACGCTAAATTTGTTTCATTAATCTAATTCGATAGATCGGATGTTAGATGAATCATCCAATTATACGATACGTCACCGAATCAGCGAGTCACGGGACGAATCGTCTGTCGCTACCATTATTGTCGAACACGATCGGACATAAAGACGCCGACAGAGAAAGCAGACGGCCGATCGCAGGGAATGAAGGAACGAACAGCGCGAGGAAAATAAATTCGAGAGGAAATATCGGAAGTAACAATAACAGCTGCGATTGGAATGCGTGGAATGAGCTGCTTTGGATGTGTAGGCGATAAGATACGTTAGCCACCCTCCCCCCGTTCGCGCGGGGAAATATCACGCCCGCATATCCGCCTATGTCACGTCATTCACTATCCGTCACTAACCACAAGTACAATTACTATCACCAACACATGATCAGCCATCACCGTCATCGTCACGGTCACCACGAGTCATCACCCATCGACAACAACACAACAACCACAACTACAACTACCACAACTACAAGTACAACATCACTACGTAGCTCGAAATTAGGGACTGGCGGTACGCACGTGACTTCCTACCCCACGAGGCCCCGCCATGGAGGACCCAACAGGTACACTAATTACACACATTAATGCTAATTGGACCCGGTAGGTGCAGGAGCGAAGCTAATTATCCGAAATCGCTTCGAATTTCTTTTCTCCAACGAGGAATTTATTCTTTTGTGGATAGTAATATAATATAAAATAATCTCTCCCGAGTACTCGAACAATCAGCCGCTGTCTAATGAGATGTGTCACACGTGTACATATATAGATAAGTAAAGTATACGTCTTGTATGAGCTTGCCTTCAAGAGAGCCACAGTATGCAAAAAATCGCAAAATATTACTCGTGAAAATTAAAATTTATCGTAATTTAAAGTTACATTAAGAAAATCACATACTTTATATTTTAAAATTTATATTAGCTCTGCTGTGTAAAACTTACACCCCTGATTTTTTATAATTAGTAACTAAAGAAATTCACACGTTAAATATTTTTCAATGTTGAAAGTTAGAAGATCATGAGACAGCGATTTAAAATGTTTCTTCAAGCACGAATTTGTTTGACGTAAAAGATTTAACTGCATTTAACATTTGTGTTTCTACGTTCACGAGATCGAAATGGGTATTTAGCTAAGAGATAGGGGTTACTTCGCGATGCGATCCTGAAACTATTCCGTTGAAATGAACTCACGTCGGCCGTAATATCGTCGTTAGTATTCGTCTATGAATTACGCACGCTCACGCATGCTGAATTAGGAGCCGAATTAGATGCCGCGCGCGAATATAATCCGTCTAAACTTCTCCCTTCTTGCGCTCATCGAAATTAATTGCACGTTCGCCATCTTCATCGTGTCGCTGTCTAAAATTCTCTCCGATACTTCATTCATCGTCGTGTACTACGTCTTTGCCTGTATGTGCCTGGATATAAGTGTACGCATCATACAGTGGCTCTCGATCAATGGCATATGCTAAATTCACGTAAGTCATCTAGTACGTTAATACGTTAAACGTGCACGCGTACGCTGCAGTGTTGAAATAGGTGTAGGAAAGATCAGATCTAATCGGTCACACGTCTAACTTGATATACTGCTCCAATGATATTTGTTATATAATAATATCTAAATTTATAAATCGTTTGCGGATTGTAAAAAAAAAAGAGAGAATAAGATAAAAATATAAGACAGGATGTAGTTTTGAGTCTTTTCAGAAAAATATATAAATTTGTAAGTTTTGAGAATTTATATAATGTCTACAAAAAAATATTAAAAAATACACATATAGAACTTTATTTTTACTAAATTTGATATTTATAGATTATTATATAGTTTTGATAGGGATTGTTATCAAATAATACGCTCTTTTGCAAGAATTAGCAGTCAGTTAATTGATAATCCTTCACAAAGATGTGATTAAATTGTTCGAATATATCTGCAATCACTTCATGTTCATCGATTATACACTAATTAATCATACAGCTAATTATTATATTGCGAACTTGCTATAATTCTGAAAAATAAAACCAGAATATATTGTTGCAGTTTTAGTCCTTTTTGTAGAATTATATAATATATGATTATTTGTAATAATAATCAATTTATCAATTAATTTAAAAAAAGGTCATTTAATAATGACTAATGAATTATAAGGAGATAATTTAATTATCGAATTATCTCCTTAACAACTGTATTTTTTAAAAGTAGGAATTTATCTCATAAAGGATAAACTAATAAATACCAATCTGTTTTATCTAGCTCATATTACTGGTGTTTATCAAAGTATTCTCTTTTTATTTATCGACAATCCGCCAACACAATTTGCCGATGTAACCGACTAAGCTCGATATCTCTCCTACACTCAAGAGATTGTTGCTGTCGAGAGAAACTCCCGACAAATAAAATTCTCATTTACTGACAATGAGTGCTTACTCGCCGTTGCGCGTTTACCGGAGCACTTTTATCGTCGACAGTTGCTCTCAATAGCGAGTCTTGGTTAAAGAATACATCACGGCGTTAAAACTTGCCTCTCGTGACATCGCGCGACTAGTCTGGAAATGCAAAGTACTTCGAAGACAAAATGAAATGAGAGATTCGACTTTTCTCGCGTGCATACGCGAGAGAGAGCAAAAGAAAGAGAAAATGGTCATCAATGGCATTCGTATTCCAAACGACATTCGACCGAATTTTGACGATCCTCAGGAGGATGGACGAGACACGCTACGAAAAAATCGACGTCAGGCTGTACGAGACTTTTGGCTCGTCCCGTAAGAGAACAACTTTCATATCTATATACTACACTTTTCTTTCCTCGATATTTTATATGTAGATACATATATATATTATCTTTTTCTATACATATATTTAATACAACATACGGAGCCACATATAATACCGTTGTATACTGTACACATTCTCATCTTCCTTCCGCGTGTATATCTTATACATATGGAATGTTCAGACTCTTTATATGTATATATACATATATATGCACTGTCTCGTTATATGCATACGTACGCGCACGAGCGCATTTCCTGCGTATGTACGTGTGCATAAACGCCCGTGTTACAGATGTACATTTACATTTTACATACACCCACACTACTTTTATGTATTTGTTCTGCCATCATCTCGGCTGTTGATTCACTGAATGTTAACGCCCATTTATATATATACTCTCTCTTCTCGTTCTTGTACGCCTCAGACACGTTCTTGCCCATCACGACTTACCGCTATCATCGCCAATCGTCGTTATCGATGCACGAGCAGCGGGACGGTCCGAAAGTCGTCAAGTCGCGTCAAGGCGAGCCGATTCCAGGCCCAAGGGAGGACTTTGCGACTGTTTGGCACCGACCTGGTGCGAGATGCGATAATACGACGTCGTTCTCCTCGCGTAATCTTACTGTCTTATCCTCTCTATCATAACACCATACGTATTTCGCCGATGGAAGTGCCGGCAGGTCGACATTTCTCGCGTATTTTTCAGGGTAGATTTTTCATATTTCTCACTTGCTTGCCTATTTTGTTTTATTTCAATATTTTATTTTACATATATGCATCGCACATTATGTTTTATTTTATTTTTATCTCTGAAGAACCGTGTTCCAAGAGAATAACAAAACTGTATTGTTATACTCTAATAACAAAACTGCATCGTTATACTCTACGGAAAAATTGTTTGTTATATTTATATTGAATGTAATTCATTCGAGGAAATGCACCGGTCTACCCGCACTTCCACGAGTCATACACAAACTCATCAAGATGCGTATCCGTGCGCGAGCGCTTTTAGCGGGCGAGTGTTCCCTCACCGGCTCATTGGTCGTTACTATTTTTTTTTTCTTTCATCGAGCCGATAAAACTCAAGCTCCTTTTACTCACGCTCGCGGAACACCGATACGCATCCGCACGTGCATTCAAAAGAGATCTTGTCCATACGACGTGGCCGCGTTTCGAGTTAGCAAGAATAGCTGAGAAATTGCGAATTGCTATTTCTTGTCGATACGACAATTACAAATTTTCGCGCATTTCCGAACAATTTCTTCGACAAATATCACACCGTTGATCGCGACGGAGGCCGATCGGTTCTCCGGAGAAAAAGAATTGGGTAAAATACGAAGGAATACGTGTTAACGTAGCACGATATGACAAATCATCGAAACGCCGCGCGCAGAAAAATGGACAACGATGTCGGCCGTACGTCGCGGTGGGCGAAAGAACTGCGGCGGCGCCCGGCGTCCGGAAGAGGATCACCGTGAGAAAATTTAAGTAAAGAAAAGGAGAGATAGAGAGAGAGAAATTCAAGCAAGCACATTGAAATGTTAATTAGAGCGTGACCTTGCGACCGTGAAATCGTCGAAAGGATTTAACGTGGCGTTGGCGTTACCGATCGACGATCGTCGATCGTCATTAGTGATCGGTGCGGTGCCAATCGAACCTCAGAATAAAAATCAGAGACGCGAGTTCAGATCCAGACAGATATCTGATCCTGAAAGAGAGAGAGAGAGAGAGAGCGAGGAATGAATGTCGAGACGCGTGGGTGAGGAGTTCCTCGTCGCTTCTGTCGGCGAGAATCGGTTGACTCCTCAATCGCATTTTTTTTCGGAGTGACGAAATGTCCGCTTTACCGCTCGGAGAAGAGAACGAAGAAGATTGTTTTGGAAGAAGGAAGCTCGGCGGTACGTCGCTTTTCTTTCGTCAACCGGGACGCTACCGGTGCCACTTCCGCTTCCTCGAGACTGTCCCGCGAACCGAGATATCGGAGGATGAAAATATTGCGTGTGTCATTCATAGCCAGAATGCGTAATGAAGAGAAATACTGTTCCGAATTTGGATATTTATCGATGAAGGAATAAATAGTCAACCAAAATAGATCGGCCGTTTATTTATAACGAGATGGAAAATTATCGCAAAATTTCCGCACTTTGCCACTGCATTTTCAGTTTTATACATATTTATATGTGGAAACGAATACTGTTATTTATTATTTTTATGATTTATTATTTTTCAATCTCTCTTTTTTAAGTTTTCGTTGAAATTTGATAAAATGAAATTATTCTAGTGTGGATGATGTTACAGTCCTTTTTGCATTTCAAAATATTTTTAGGTAACATATTTTTTCAACTTTACTTCTTTTTTGTTTATTGTAATAAATAAATCTTCAAATACGCGATACGGCAGTGGATGATATTGCGCACAGCAAACAAAACTATTTCAACGAACCCCGAAAGAGAGACGACAAACACGGGGGCAGTCTCATGCGTTAGCGAAGCCGCACCAAACCAACCATCTTTATAGTCACATCTCTGAAACCGCACTGCATACTTTACATCCAAGAAAATATAAAAGAGTAATCAGACAACATCTCAACTACATCATCAAACAGACAAAAAAAAAAAAAGATATTAGATCGCGAGATCGCGCTAGAGAGACACGACAGAGAAAAGAAATGGCGGCGCGAGAAAGAGTCGACGACCTGTAACCGTCTTCCCCGTTTGTTGCTTCTGTTGTATCAGGAGCTCAAAGCGGCGAACGAGAGCTTGAAGAGTCTGCAGACGCAGCTGGAGCTCGCGTACGCCTCGACCGCGTCCTCGGGACATCCGGTGGTAGGCGGCGCCGGCATCAGCGGATTGGCGGGTTCATCGGTCATCGGACTAGGTAGCGTATCGGGGGGTGCAGGTGCTGGGGGCTTCGGCGGCGGTACTGTCCTCGGAGGTAGCGTGGCGGTTCCAGGCGGCGTGCCCGGTAGCACCACCCTGACCGCCATCATGGAGACGAAAGACGCGCGTATAACAACCCTGGAGAAGGAGGTGGCGTTGCTGGAGGCCGAGCTGCAGCGTATTAAGGAGTGCGGCGGTAGGCTGCGGGAACAACTGCTGAAGGCCATCGCTGTGCCAAGCAGCGGTGGTACTATACAGCAGCAGCAGCAGCAGCAACAGCAGCAACTGGGTGGTATAGCGCAGTCGACCGGCCTGGGTGGTCAGCAGCAGCCCGGCACGTTGGCCCTGGCCAGGGGACCGTCCATGATGACCTCACTGGTACCGTACGGTGGCCACGCGTCGTCTGCGGCACTAACCAGTTCGTTGCTTGCCGGTTCGACAGGTGGGACTACCACCGGGAGTGGCGTTGGGTTGGGCGTCGGTGGCGGTTCCTCGTGCCTAGCCGGTATCTCGTCGGGCGCCACCACAGGTGTGGTTAATCCATATACCGATCGCTACGCTACCGATCATCATCCTCATCAGATGCATCATCACCAGCATCACCATCACCACCATCTTCATCAGCAGCATCAGCTGCAGCTGCAGCAGCAAATACAGCAGCAGCAGCAAATGCAGCAGCAGCAGCAAATGCAGCAACACTTGAAACAAATAGAGCCGGCAGCGGCTGGCGCCCTTGCGCTGCATGCTCACACCTTCAACAAGCACGACCTGAACTTCAAACGGCAAGTAAGTTTCTTCATCAACAACGTGCGCATCGAAAAGAACGACGCTGTCTAGGGCGACACCTGGGACTGCGCGGGAGGGCGGGCGTTCCTCCTCCGATCACAGGTACACGAGGATCACGATCGCGTCGTCGTCTTCGTCGTCTTCGTCGTTATCGTCGTTGTGTTCATCGTCGTCTTCGTCGTCGTCGTCGTCGTCGTCATCCTCGTCATTGTAGTTCTCGTCGGCTAGTTTCGAGAGCCATCGAGATCGGAGAGAACCAGGTTAATGAGGTCAATTCGAGGAAAGAGAGAGTCGCAGATAGAAAAATCTGTTGTTCTCGTCGAGGGCGACCATCCGAAAGGAAGGAAAATAAGTGTCTTCGGGGAAGAGGCTAGATCACCGCGAAGAGGCGATCTAGGTGACAGAAGGTCGAAGAAAAGGGCGTACATAGTACGTAGGATGACTTCTCTGTTGAAGGGGAGAGGAAGCTGAAGAGCTTGGCGCCGGTACAAGTGCGAGTCGGCGACTTCCGCACTCAAGGATCTTTCGATTCCCTTCGTCTTCTTCTCCGAAACGTCGCGTGTTACGCACGTACAAGACGGGAGTCCGTGAGAACTAAAACGACGACGCGGAAGATGAACGATTTCGGAGTTCGCGCCACGATGCCCCTGCTGAACCCTTCATGTCACAGCTTTTGAAAAATTAAATTTTTTTTATCGGACAATGACTAGGGAATATATTTATGGCACTATTAAAAGTTTTCATTGGATCATTATATTATGTTCATGCAAATATTAGCAAACATTTTATTTAGGTAGTAAGTAAGTCAAATTTTCGGTAAATAGTTTATTTGATGTTTATGTTATTTTTGAGGAATGAAATTAATTTACTTAGATATATACACATATATTACGTGTTTGTGAAGATAAAATTATAAAAGTTTCTTACAATTAATTAATTTAATATTATATTGATTTGCTACTAAAATGAAATCTCGGAAATGTCTTTTATTAATAGCATTTCTTGTTTAGTATTGAAAACATTACAGTTTTACAAAACACCCAGTTTTACAAACCCTGATACAAGATACAATTATTTTAAAAAATTGTCTTTGAAAAGAAATATTTGGAATAGCCTCTTTCCTGGCTTTCTTATAAATTATTCGTCTTCCTATTTGAATTATCGTATGATATGAAAAGAGAAGCAAATAAATTTTAAGAGTAAATACAATATTGAAAATCGGAAAACGATCATTAAATTGTTTGATAATATAAAAAATTAAAACAAAAACACAGCGATTTGATAAGAGAAAAATAACGTCTTTTGTGAAATCAATAATAGTAGAACAAGTTATGTCAATTTCGAGGCTGAATTCAGTACCGAATACTTGCACGCACTATCCAAATTGTAGAATATGTGGAACGGTGGCGCGAACGTTTAGCCGGAAATAGAACCATTAGCCGTAACTAGAGATCACTCTTATTAGACAGATTTTGTCGCACGAACGTTTCCCTGAACAAGGTAGTGTATTGCCCCTTAGTGTGTATCGCTCTTGCGAGTACGAGTGAACGAGCTCGAAAGACGTCTACGCACGCGTTAATTTTAACGAATGAACTTGCAAACTTTGGACTCAAACTTTGCAAATTACGTTTTACTCGACACGAGCAAGTTATTA
Source organism: Leptothorax acervorum (assembly GCA_035220615.1). Lineage (NCBI taxonomy): Eukaryota > Metazoa > Arthropoda > Insecta > Hymenoptera > Formicidae > Leptothorax > Leptothorax acervorum. The sequence goes on from JASTWQ010000201.1 coordinate 122,822, forward strand.
TCTAGGCGGACGAAAGACTTGTCGCGAGATTATCGGCCTAGCGTTATCAACCGCCGTTGCTAACTTTCCCGTCTTCCTTCCTGGAGGAGCCCTAGGAGTCATTAGCGTGGATTTAGAGTAACGTAAAATAAATTGTATAAAGCGATATCGCCATAAGTGTGTCCCGTAGTGTCGATCCGCGAAACGGGCCGAGGTCGTTTTACTTCTCACCGACTCTCGTCGACCGCACACGTGCACCACCTTAACGCGTACCTGCTTTTCTTTACCACTCCGATATCTTTTTTCTCGTCACGCGACATCTCGAAACGCAGAGTTCTCTATTTTTTGATTCGATTGTACTTAGACGTCGTAGGTATACAGGGTGAGTCCTAAGTGATAGACGTGTGAGTGCAGAGTGCGTTACGTGAGACGCCTCGCGATGGAAAAGTTTCACGCGCGTTTTATGGACGAAACAGGTTCTCGATAATGATGAAATTTTTAATGATAAGAATCACCATTACCAGCTAAAGTATAACATTACAACGTATCTTTAAACAGAATCTTAAAATCAAAGTTATATATAGGCGTATCAATATTCTATATAAAATTTCATATTTTATAAGGCATTAAGTCGCAAGATTTCAGAAGTTCCAAGAAATATAACAGCTCAGCCCAACATATCTGTTAATACAACCCGCTTGTACGCACAATATTGACGTAGATATTTCACGGCAGCATGATAATTCTGTAAGTCTCTCACTAAACAGCTATTAAACTTAAGAAATTCACGAAAGTTCAAATAGCTTCGCCGAAGGAACAGATGCAATTCGATAAACGCGTGCGTGTTAGGTTCGAAGTTTTCACTTCCTCGAAGCAAAGTTTTCCTCGGCGAGCTCTGTTTCGTGACCGCGCAACACGCGATTCATTTCCAACGCGAGGAATTCCCAGGTTGCACCCTGCAGATGCACAGACGTTCATACGTCGTTCGAAAAATCCCTCTGTGTTTATAGCGTAATAAACCTTCGGGCGATCTCTGATCTTCCGCTAACTTTCAGTAATAGTCCTCCAGAGGGTAAGAAAGAGGAAGGCTACCTGCTCCCGCGATACGAATCGCGGAGAAAGTGGAATAGGACAGATGTAGCCAGACATGTTCTTGGATATCAAGACGTCAAGCGATATTCAGATTGTTTTGCTTTCTTGAATATAAAACGTTATGAAATCACCCTAATAATTCAAGTAACGTTGAAGTGACATTATTCTTTCGCCTGAAATATCTTAATCTCAAATAAAGTAATAATAAAACAAATATAGTAATAAAGAAATTGCATAATTCGGTTAAAAAATTTGTACATTGCATCTTTAAAAATTATTATTTTTACGCAAACAGTATAGAATGACATACAAATTACTTATAATAATTTTTATACTGTAATTTCTTTTCACGTAGTGACAAATAACAGTCATATTATAATAAACATCCGAAAATCTAGATATTCGAAATCTAGATCTAGATTGTGAGACATTGTATCGGGAATATTCGATGAATCTAATGGATATCTTGGATACTTTTAGAATATAGGTACCAAAATTTCCGAAAGACCGATTATTCCGGATGTCCAAGAACATTTATCAGATGTATGGAAATTATGGAAAAGCATCGTCAAAGAGGCGTGAGACAAGAGGGAGACTCGATATGCGAGGATTCCGGATGATCCCGCGGTGAGAAAGTCAATGAGAAAGTCGTTTAATATTTCGGTAGTTTCTATTACAACGCGGTTAGGACAACCATGCGTATTCCTAAAATTCTTAGGCCTTAGATCGCGAATTTACATTTGTTGAATCCTAAAATGTCTATTATATGAATGTTGATGTTATTTGTGAACGCGGCGAGAGATCGAAGATGAAAGAAAAAATTACCAAAGAAGAGAGAAAATTATTCGAATGACATGCAGAGAGATTATTACATATAAATATATATACTTATATACTTATATACATACATACACGTGAATCTATAAATATATATGTATGTGAATATCATGTATTTACATACGCATATATATGTGAAGATGCATATGCGTGTACGATGCGTGTGTAGGTAAGGAAAGAAAGAAAAAGTATATCTGAAGCTTCCGCCGAAAATAATATTTTCGTAGCTCACAGCGATTTAATCCTGCACCCTGTTCCCGACTCAGCCTTTTCCTCTTCTCCCGAAACGTCTGGGTAAAATCGCGTGTTACGGGCTATACTCGGTTTAACCCTAGTTGAATAATGTACCACTCGAGTCGAGTGTTTCTAGCACAGGTGATTGTGAGAAGTTCTCGTTCTGTTCCGAGCATATCACGCTTAAAATATTCTCAACGATCCTTCTGCTCGCCGAAGGCAACCATGACTGCCGCTGTGACTGTGCGCGCGTTCCGAGGTTGTGACAATCCTTATTTTTCTACTCTCTGTGTACTCTAGATCGTAAGACGTCGTGTCGCGATACATTCGAGTATAACGCGAGGGTCCGACACGCGACAATCACCACACCCGCGCGAGGATGAGAACACCCGGACGTCGATAATTAACGCAATTGATTAGATTCGAATTGCAGCGATCGCGAAATGCAGTTTGCAGTGGTCGAGCTGGGTATAGCCCTGACTGATTCATTCTATATCCCCTCCGAACCTACCCCAACGTAACGAACATGGAATCGCGACGACCGGGAACCGGGAAGACGGTACCGAGGGGGATCGAGCCTCCCCTTCCGACAACCCGGACGTTTTCCCGGTGCCTCGACAACGTTCCGCGATCTCACTCGTGCGAAAGACGAACGTCCTGGATTTCACACGCTCGCAAGGTCAGCCTTATCTTTAAAGCTTAAACGAACGATCCTCTTCGGACTGCGCCTCCTAAATAATGGAGACGGGAGATACGCTCTCGCGATAATGAAAAACCGGCATTATAATAATGATGAAAACTGTTATAACCATGCTGCTGCTGCTGATGATGATAATAATAATGTGATGAAGAAAAAACGTAAGGAGGAGAGTTTGTTTTCGCGCGTTGCCAACCTCTCCGTTTCCGCGGTGCCGCGGAGCTGATCCTCCTTAATCCTTAGCAGAATCGACACCCTGGCGGACGATACGATGATTCACCGGATTCATGATAGATCTCACACAGAGGAGAAGAGAGATCATTGGCCTTTTTTAGTTCTTTTCACTTTTTTTTGTTTGGCCGATTTATTTTGGCCGACATTGCAACGACGCATCCATCGCAGCTCGTTTCATTCTGACTTTTGTTAAAAATTTACAAAAAATAACATACTGCAATTGGTATTACACAACTCTTTCGGACAAACGGCATTTTTTTCTAAACAGATTTACGTTATGTAAAAATATTATGCGTGCGTATATTTGTTTTATAAATATTTATTTCAGAATATAATTTTAATCGGGATTATGTAATTTTCATCTTATGGCTTTGCTAGCAACATGATAATTCCAAGATCGCAGTTTAGAGATGAGATTATGGCAAATGCTTTTGCGCTCAAAGGACATTTTTCTTTGCTTTATATTCGTCTCGAGGGGACGAAGAAAATCAAGTTAAATCTATAAAAGAGTTAAATGGTGGATGTAAATTTGTTTGCGCAGGTTGACTACTCGCGGATGAGACGACTGCATTTTGCATACCAAACGCAAAAATCTCAACAAACGAGTCGAATATTGGTAAATCATTTTCGTCGCAAGTTTATATTTTCATTTTAATGACATCGCATCTTCAGACGATCAAATCATGTCGATGAAATTATCAGACATTCAAATTAAATTATTTTTTTTATAACCAATTAGAATTACAACAACGACGACGAAGATAATTACGTGATCTTAGATCATATTACCATGACAATCATGATAAAAAAAGGAAAAGAGAGAAAGAAAGAAAATTACATTCCTTTAATTTTCCGCAGCTCACAACATCCATCCCTCACCCTTCTTTCTACCCTTTCTTTGCTCAATAATTTCCTATTCCGTAAAAAAAAAAATAATGCACTATTTCACATCGATTCACATGCATCGATACTTGCCACGCGACACGAAAACAATCGATCAAATATCATAATCATTGTGCCACGCATTCCACGTTCTTTGTCTCATCTTCATATCACAAAATGCAATAATCGCAGGTATAGTTCTCGACTACGGCAGTCGATCTTACCGCGCGAAAGTATTACATAGTCATCGATATAATTTCATCAGCTTCGCGCTTGTCGTGTCACTAGATCGAGTGTGGATCTTCGAGTCGCCACGAAATCATTCTCTCTGTTCATCGGGTTCGTGCTCATCTCTTCACAATCATCGAATCACGAATTAGTTTGACATAGGCGTATAATAAACACATACGCGCGAAAATCATCGCACGAGATAGATCGTTCGGTAGCTTTCACGATGATCATCATCGTCTCTCTTCGAGTCGTGCAACTCGCATGGGAACTTAGGTCCAGCATGTTGCATGCGTCGTTAGGAGTTTACGTGGTTGTAGTGTACGTCATCGCAGAGCAGCCTTTCATTATCGTTCACGTCGTCATCGTCGTCATCCTCATCATCGACATTCGGCGAGCTGCTCGTCAAGGCTTCTAGCGACGTTGTCCTTTCGTTAATCGAGGGATCATAGATTTATATAGGAATTATTGATCTCTTTAATTAATCTTCAAATTGTAAATTATTATAAAAGATTTTTCGAGCAAAATTATAAAAATTGCTTTTTATATGTAAAAATCTATTGTAATATTAATTTAGAAAGTGTCTTGTTAATATTATCGATTAAGGGAAGGGGCTAGTCGCAAGAAGCTGCCGCAAGCTCGCTCGTCCAGCATCGCTTTTATCGTCGTCGAACGATCGTCTTAAGCTCTCCCGGCGAGATCGCGCGTCATCGATTTCCCGTCTCATCTGTTTGCTCGCGGTGTCGTGATCGTTTCGATCATCGAGGATTGTCGTTGATTACGCGAGGACTGGAAAAGGTGGCCGCGCCGAGAGAGCGCGCCGTACTAACGCGAGATCGATCGCGCGGTGAAACGCGTGACTCGCCTCGCGCTCGCCATCGGCAAGTATACGAAATTGCCCACCGTCATTGTTTCGTAATCCCTTTCTTGCGTTATCTCCTTTAATTCTTTATCACTCCGTCTGTAGAGACCTTGGTGTCGCAATTAGAGAGACGCATGTCGCTCCTCTTATTACCAATTCTTCGACACCCCGCCGGGGTCTCGCTTTCGAGGCGCTATATGCATGCTGCACGCGCGCGCAGAGAGTTTGCATCTGTCATCTAGCTCCGTTCGTCCCGTTCGGCGAATAAGACATACGTGGACGTCGGGATGACGATCATCGTCCGCGAAGGTCCACGAACGTCGGATTACCTATCGGGAGAGCTAATTCGGCATTTCGTCTACGAGAGAGATGGTGAGGAGGGTCATTTAGTTTATCTACGAATCCTGTCACGTTGTCATGAAAGATTCCCTCGGTCAAAAGAAAGTAATTTTTATCCTCAGAAAAAATAGTTTCCTCAGCTATCTCTACAGCTGTAATGTTTTTTAGTTTACGTCTGAAAATCTAAGATCTGTAAATTTAATATGATGATAAAATGTAATGCACATCTTAATTGATTATTATTAGAGAAAAATGCAAGAAAGATTAACACTAATCTAAAATTAAGATTAAAAAATTATTCTTGCGAAAAGAATCATCATTGATAGTATTTATTATTATTTAGTACAAGATTTAGTACGTTTAAATATGAGATATGCCCTGTGTTGTAGTCGACGATCTTCTCTCATTTCATGTATGCATCGATAATTGAGGGACATTAATTGACAGCGAAATTGACGTAGATGTAGATTAATATTGCGCGCCTCTTTGATGTAAGTTTATTATTATCGAATATAGATGACAAAAGAGGCAAAATAACAAATTTAATGATTCGTAGATAAAATAAATGTTACCTCTTGCCCGATAGAGCTTAAGGTATAACTAACACTTAAGATAGAGCTAAGTTAGCGATAAGTCAGCAATGGATGGCAGTCCCCAATTCCGCAGAACTCTTCTGACAATCGGATGAATTGATAGTAAATGTCATAATTCTAAACCATATTCCTTTTTGTTTTGCCAACGTTTCTCAAATAATTAAATACAGATTCAAGAACTGAATTAGGATAAAACGTGGATGAGCTTACCAGTTTACTATTAATTAAATCGCGAGTTAATTTATAATATGGGCATGTCCTAAAACCTCCGATCTTAATTTTAACAACAGACTCGACTAATTCGAGGCTGATTTTTCTCTAATTGGAATGAGTCATATAATATTGAATTAAAAAAAATGAAAAATTTTTCTTGAGATACAACAAAAATTTATATAATTAAAATCTGTTGCCCATTCAAATTCAAGTGAGTTTATCTCAATGCTATGATTGGAGATTTAATTCTCGAGTTATCTGATAAATATTAAAGGACTGTAATAAAAGTATAATGTACTTGCTTCGAAATTTTCCCCGGATGAAAAATTGACTCCGAATTCGCCGAGGAGTCTGTCATTATAATTAAGGTCGTAGATTTCGGGACATCTAAGATATAAGGACACAAAACGGGCGGACGTTTCGTTCGGAAGAGGGACGGCGGAGTTGGACGGCCTTCGTGGTGAGCGAAGCATTATTAAACGTGGTGCCCCAATATTCTAGCTTACTGAGGAGGTAAGGAAATTCTTCACCCGCCCAAGAAGCTCTTCCGAGCCACCATCATCATCACCACCACCACCTTTCCTTCTCCGTTTCCATCTACATGATTACCGTATTACGTAACGGAGTGTTTCGATGTATACCGTAGCCGCTGTACTTGTTACTCTGTATATCTTTCTGTCTCTGTCTCTTTCTCGAACTCTGTCTTCCTACTGGCGTGAATCGTTGACCGACTGTCTCGCAATCATCATTTCACGCATCTCACGTAAAAAAGAAAAAGAAAACTACACACCGGTCTCTAGACAGTGATTTCTTAGAGGAAGACCGCCACTCTCCCAGACTCATCAGTCAAATTCATCCATCCTATATCGGTCGGAAGAGCGAAAGGAATGAAAGACTTTCGTTCACCTCCGTCCCATTCATTCGACAGTATCGTTGTGTGCGTGTGCGTGCGTGTGTGCGACCTAGTGACACCGTAGATAATCATCGTAGACATCATCGTCGTCGGAGCGACGGAGTGCGCGCGCTCCGTCACTTCGTCGATGACTTTGGGGGATCGACGCGGGGCGATATTGCCGCCGTCGTGATAGCCGCTGTTGATTAAATCGATAGCTGACAGCGGACGGGAGCGAGTTTGCGTTTTGAATTTCCTCTATCAAATGCAGGCGCAGATTTCTCGAACATCTTCGCGTTTGATAAAGGAAATACGATTCGCTCGTTTCTCGTTTGGTGTCTTCGACTAGAAAGGACGCATAACAGAGGTCCTCTTTCTTTGCCACGTGTAAATCAGATGATTCTTATAGTAAATTGAGATGCTTTCTTATGTTTAAAATTGCCCTCACGCAAGATAAAAGAAATATTGTATTCTAAATTGTGTATAAGACATTAGCCTGAAAAATTAGAGCATATATTAAGAGACTAGTAATATAACGTTGCAGTAATATTATTTATTGTAAAAATAAAAGACTAAGGAGACATTTTTAGAAAGCAAAGTTTATTTGCTTACATTGAAATCCAAACAAGAAAATTTAACCTCTTCAAGTGCTAATTATTCTATAATTAAGTCAAAATTTTCTCTGGCTTGAAGTCAAAACTTTAAAGCTATGCAATTCCCAGGGAGGACCTCGAATCGCGTTCTCGTTCGCGTTACGTAGTGACGTTTACGTAGTGATTAGCCAGTAGTAGCTGTGTTGCGTTTATTACGACTCTGCTTTGAGATCGTCGCGAGATCTCGCGTTCCGGCGATATGTCGCGACGAGTCTCTTCACGCGGCCTGCCAGCAACACCAGAGTAGACGAGCGTAGGTACGTACACGAAAATAAAAGAGACATATCGACGTGTGACAGGTCCCTAATACCCTCTACCCTCTCCCCGTGCGTGCGCGTGAAATTACGCCTCTCTGTGTCGTATGTCTCCATCACACTTTGCTGTGTGTGTACACGTGTGTGCATATATATTTACTTATATACGAATGTGCATAATCCATACGTATAAATAAATACATATATATGTGCATTTTTTACACCTCCAAAAAAACACTGTTCGTAATTTTGTACCGCTGGCCTCAATTAAGCTGCATGCTTCGTGCAAATCCTATCCGAGTACGACGACGACGTGTTTTTCTTCCTCAATTTTTTATTATTTAAATTCTCTCCAATAATTGTTACGCTAAGTTTATGTATGATTGCGGCAGTCAGTTCGGTCAATGGAGTCGATAAATCTCGACGGTTTAACTAACTCAGCCCGAGATCTCATCCCTTTTTAGATTATAGTTTCAGCTGTTGTAGATAGAAGGGGAAGTTAGTTAACCGCGATTAATACGACAATTAACAATGCTGTAAAGTTTAAAAATAGTTTACTAATAAATTTCTAAATAAATAATCTCAAAATTCAAGAGATCAGTTCTTAAATTTAGGTTCGACCGAAACTGGCTCTCACACGTAGCTTCTTCTTGTTTGACTTTGTAATTAGGTCATGATCGTAATAGGTCGAATATCAGCCTTCTTCGTTAATCCGTTCAGAAATTAAGAAAGGCGCATAAATGAACTAAAAATAGTAGCGGAATCGGAGCAGGACGACAATGCGATTTGATTTTTAATCCTCGACATGGAAACCTTTTGCAGGGTCAATCCACTCGCGCCACGTCGACGTAATTTTAATTAAAGTAATCTCGATCTTTTTGAAGGCGGCTTGTGTTAAAGTCCAACGGCAATTAAGTAACTCCGTGGTTATATCCCGCAAGGCTGTTCGCTCGGAAACCAATTTCGCGCGCAATTTGGATCAGGAATAATTAAAGATATGCGGCACGATGCGGGCGCGCAAAGTATGTTATACTAGGTAGAGTGTGAAAGATCAGGAAAGATCTTTTCTAAGGCTATCGTGGTACCCCAAATATTGGGGAATACTATGTTTTATTAATTCAAAAATCAATTAGATTGGTAACTTTTTTCAGTTAACTCTCAAAGATAAAGGACTTAATAAATAGGAAATATTTAATTCTTGACCATTAACAATTAGCATGGACTACAATCGTTTTGACAGTTTTCGATGCTTTTGCTTTGAAAGTTGTTGCTTTCGCTATCGTCGATTAAATTAGAATCCAAATGAGCCTGCAGCTATACGGTTTCGCGTTAAAAAGAAGACATTTCTGCGCGCATCTTTACCGGGTCTTTATCACACCGTTATCATCGTCGTCGTACTCGGTCATGGCGAAGAGCCGACAGGCAGTTTCAATGCCTCCGTCGCTCGTCGCTATCGTCGTTACGTCGTCTGTTGTTGTCGTCGTCATCGTCGCCGACACGGACGGAGCGCAGGGACTGATCCTCGCCTGGACGACGAATCTTTTCGCAGCTGGACGAGCTTCGGACGGAGGTACAGCGACGGGACCAGGAGCTGCTGGGGATGTCGGCGAAGATGAAGACACTTGAGGAGCAACATCAAGATTACCAGAGGCACATCGCCGTGCTCAAGGAGTCTCTCTGCGCCAAGGAGGAACATTATAATATGCTGCAGGCTGATGTGAGTGTGACTTTGATCTCTTTCCAATTTATTAAAAAAATGTAGAGCCATATATATATAAAGTATTATTTTTTATACAGTTAAATTTTGTGGCTTGTTGCAAAATTGTAAAAGAGATTTGAAGATACATTTAACAAATAATGATAGTCTTATTAAAAAAATAATTTTCTTTTAACTATAGGAAACAATACGTTTGTTTAATTATGCTGTTATATTTTAATTGAGTTTTTTTACACTTAGAAATTTGAGTTTAGAAATTTATTATTACTCCGTTAATCATTTCTCATTGTTTTCAAAGGCACAAGTTTTCTCAATACCACGAAAGTTTTGAATGTATGAGAATTTACAAGGACTGCAGGAATTTACTATACGTTTTCGGTAAACAAGTTTACCAGCGGTTTTGTTATTCACACTGATGCGAAACTAGAACACAACCGAGACTCGAAATCGATACCAAATTTCCGACCGCAATCTCTCAAATTCGGATATTTGTCGAATACGTTCTCTAGCATGTGGTTGCAACAAAATTCCGTAACTATCCTAATGCTGTTATCCGAAAACTTGCATAACAGATCATTATTTTAAATGGAGAAATTGGTTTAATTTTTTTAGCCTTTACATGTTTCTTTAACTTCTTTAAAAATCCATAAAAACCGGAACAACCGCGGAGACCTGAGAAATTTCTTCGAAAGTCTAACATCGAGTAAAACTGGGACAAAGCTGCGAAATCGAATTTGAACGAGGTGATTTGAAATGTTGACCCAACTCACGCAAACCTCCATAAATTCTAAAACGATCATTGACGCGAGAAAAATCCTTGATGCAAAACTTTGCTCCAATCTAAATTTATCTCTTTTTTCAATTCGTAATGTAAATTCTTGATTTTCGATTTTCCAGCATCTTACAAGATATATTCTTCTGGTTGTAAGATGTTTAAAACTACGAAGAGAGAAAACAAATCCGTCATAAAAATCTCGGGCTTTTGTCTTATATTTCTAACATTAGAATTTATTAAAAATCTGTTTTTTATTTCGAATTGTTTTATCTTTTACACCGTAATGTTGACCGCTAAGCATCGCATAAAGAACACCTTCAAATTAACTTTTCAAGACGAACTCCACAAAGAGAGAGAAGAGAGAGTACAACACTACAGTTTCTTAAACCTTTGAAAGAGGCTCTTCGAGAAGGGATTTCCAAATGAGTTAGGTAATCGGTGACTGCATGCGATCACAGCCACTTGATAAATCGGTCCGACGACTTGGGATCAGGTTAAAGCTACAGCGAATCGCGTGTCCCCGGAAAAAGCCACCGACGAAAAGAGAAAAGCCAAGCCATAGTGGAAAACTGGGTCGAGCTTCTCTTCTCTCTTCTCTGCTCTCATTCCTTTCTTCCTCATACACTAATGTCGCATCGCGTCCCGTCGCGTGTACGTCCCTAGTAAGTTGCGCGCTAAATATTCTGAATTTGGACTCGTCTGGAAGCTTCTCTCGTCAGCCGGTCCTCGGCGACATCCTCTTTTCACCGTTGCTCCGTTCCGAAATGTGTAGGTCGAGGAGATGCGGCAGCGGCTCGAGGAGAAGAATCGGATGATCGAGAAGAAAACGCAGGCGGCAATGCAGGCGCAACAGGATCGCAATCGCATGAACACCGAGCTGACCGAGATCAAGGATCACATGGACATCAAGGATCGCAAGATCAACGTTCTGCAGCGCAAAGTGAGTCCTCTCTCTCATTTAATCCACTTTCAGTTTCCTCGAGATGCAGTCGTCGAAGGGCTTCATTCATTTTCATTCCCTTTCGTCATTTATTCTCAACTACTTCCATCTACTTTCCACATTTTAGCCTTTTTTTTTCGCGAACTCCCGTAACGTTTGCATTCGTCAAAAGCCGTACTCCTCGTGCAAGAAATCACCTTATTGCGATTCATAACTCGGAACGAGCGAGTATTATGCGAGAAAATTGCCGGTTTGAAGCAGATAACTTCCGCGAAATGAATTTCCTTATCGCGCGCGCCGCGGCGTTTAGTCCTCCATCTGAGGAGAGATGCAAATGCAAAAGCGGACGAGTCCGGAAAAATGCTTTCTCTTATCGCACAAAGTCAGTTAGCGCTTAGAAAAATATTTGCGCTAGTATGGAGTACAGATTGTTTTGATGAAATTAATTGTCATTTTAAGGAAAAGTGTTGCAGGACAAACCCCGCGAAGAGTATCTTTTTATATCGTATATCTTTCTTCCCTTTATCTTATCTTCTCTGAAACTATAAAAACCTTATTATGCTTGCAACGTGCTCTTGCATAATAGATATCATTATTGCCTGATTTCCGCATGCGCGAAGTGAAATTGGCGTCAAAAATAAAATAGTGGAATGTTTCTGTATGTCTGAAAATTATTTTTTAAGAATTATTTATTCTTTAGAAGAAACAATTGCTAAATTTACAAGTGATCGCACATTGTAATATGTTGATGAATTCTTTCATCCCAATACGAAACTTACATATTGAGTGTAAAAAGAATGAAATAATTGACAGTTAAATGTTATGTAAATATAACAAACAGTTAATAAACACATTGATACTTTTTATTAGCAGAGCGATATCTATTTTAATGTATGATAATGATGTGGGGTGAAAGGATTGAATCAGCAGGAGGGTTGAATAATACACCCCGCGTCCTATACACAGTCTCCCACACAGCGGAAGGATGGAATGCGCATGAGTACGAGTACGAAATTCAATCAATCGCCTCGTGAATTGCAATCGGCTCTTTGAGAGAATTCCGAGAGCTGATCCTGCGAGGGGTGACGTACGTGCTGACACTGCGAAACGTAAAACTCGGTATCGGTATCGATCGCACGTGTGACGGCCGTAATCCTAAGGCTAGAATTGCGATTGTCCCGTCATGGAATACATTTTTCATGCCGTCCTCGACGCCTCGGAGTGCCGATTTAGACGGAATGTATTTGCGATTGCATTTGATTGGAAACAATCCGCGTAAATATGACATAAAGTGAAAGGGAATTGTATATCGCGCGCGAGATGAAAAGAATGACAATGGAACATATGAAACCATACGTTGTATCTAATTTTGCAGTTTGAGTTATCCCCGAGGTCTGTAATTTTTGTAAGTTTCTTCTATAAAATAACATCAACGATAAAACGCCGTGACAAAAATGCTCTACAGTTATCTCCCGGCTCTTTGTCCACGACGGTGATTTTGAGCGTGCTTTGACGGGGTGTCTCTTCGCTTTTGATTACCGCTTCATCAGCTTCGTGAACACGACAAAGGTCTTCCCTTTCCTCCTCACGTTCGACGGGACAGATGTGAGATTATCTAGGATTAGAGGCGCGTATCGTGTACTCACGCAAAGTACCGAGTACTAACTGTCGCAGCGGCTGAAAAAGAGCGACCGACGTACGACGTATACGATGCACTGCGACATGTCAGTGCATCCCCCGTGATGTTACAACGCGAGAAAGAGAGAATGCGCATGAGTGTCAGTAGTTCGGCCGTCGATTAGAACGACATACGATGTATGCGTGTATGTGTGTGTATATGCGCGCACACACTCGCCTTTGTATGACGTTTCTTGCAATGTTTTTGCGTTTGCCAGTCGATGTACAGTAGTCGCGGACGTAAATGCAGTTTGCGAAGACGTTACATTGAGCTGCACTGTGTTTGCGTCCGCAGCGTTTTCCGTCTCACATTTTGTTCTTGTTAATTCACATCCTTTTTTACTTTACGTTACGTTACGTTATGCGGACGATAAAGTGTCGTTTGTAAGATTATGTCTTTGCATTATTTTTTGTCGTCGTTGCACTATACGACCACGCATTCTTACGCGTAGAGCCTTTCCTTCCGCAATCGACTGCGGGATATAAGATCCATAGAGAAACAAAAAGGTAAATTCATTCTGCTGCTTCGTATAAATTTGCATTATTTTCGCCTATCATTTCTGTAATTAGTATGTGCGCTTGTATTCCTATATGAATACAAAATTAATGTTGTTAATTGCCTTATTATTTTGCGTTGATTATGTTTATATTATGTACAAAATACTATGTTAATTTGTAAAATATGAAATATCCCATTCCCCTCCATTCTTAATTCTACTACTATTTGCTTAATAGATAATTGTAAGTAGATTATTTTATTGTCATACGCTATCGTCTAATTTAATATTACGTTATGTTTCTGTATATATAATTTATGTTAATTCTTATATGTAATTTAAACATTTAATTTATTTGAATATCACCTGTGCCATTATTAAACGTCACATTTACGTTACGTTATGTTATGCTATTTATAGAATGTATTATTTGCTTTGACATAAGCACCGTATTTATTTTTATATTAGCGTGCCTGTCGTGACGATGATGTCTGAGTATGATTATGTGAGTAAAAGAAGACCGACGAAAATATGTTGGCAGGTAGGTGAAATTACGTGAAAACTTACGTTAATTAACAATCCCATATTGATATCTCGTGGGACTACATTAACGATACAACGTCTGACCGCGAACACGCCGAATTTATGATTCGCGTGAAGATCGCATGAAGATCGTTCTGACAATGAGTTTAATTTCCTAAATGTAGCGTAATCTCGAGGTGTACTAATTTATCTTTCCATGCCCTCCTCTCCCTACATCTTTTTACAAAATATGTAATAATTTAGTAAACTATAAAACTATATACTAACATTTAACGCGACATTTAATATAAAGTAATAGATTTTCCGTTACATCGAAAGTTGATTTTGTAATTATATCAATTTCAAGATCGAATTAAAGGGAGAAAAACGAACTTACGGCTGAGTCTGTTGACTTTAGATCGAGAATCTGGAGGACCTGCTGAAGGAAAAAGACAATCAAGTCGATATGGCCAGGGCCAGGCTAACGGCGATGCAGGCGCATCATTGCAGCAGCGAAGGCGCACTTAGCAGTCTCGAGGAGGCGATCGGTGATAAAGAGAAGCAAATGGCACAATTACGCGAGCAAAGGGACCGAGCCGAGCAGGAGAAACAAGAGGAGAGAGAATTGCACGAGAGGGAGATTGCCGAATACAAAATGAAGATACACACTTTGGAGTCCGAGGTGAGCGAGGCTATAGGCAAGAGAAAAGTTTCTTTTTTAATTTCTCATCCCCGACCCACGGTCATTAACATAAAACGAATAACCAATTCTTTTATTTGTTAAGCGTTTTTTTAAGATGGACTAGATAATGAGACACTTTAATAGATGAATAAATGCACACTTATTCAACAAAAATATTCAAAACAAATGCAACAAAATTTTAATTTTTTAGACATTTTTAAAATTATTTATTTCGATTTTTATAGTAATTACATGTGCAATTATTTTTATATCTGTCACACATTACATTTAATTCTTAAAGATAACAACTTTAAAGCAAAACGACGTTTTTAAATCTTTTCTTTTCACGTATGAATCGCCAGGTCGAAAAATTGGGCGCGCGTTTGGAGCGAGCGCAGGCGGAGAAGGATCGGCTGGAGGCGAAGCTCGAGAGCTCACAATCCGAGCTCGGTAAGAGCAAGGCTGAGCTGGACAAGGCCGCCTCCGAGGTCGGACGTAGTGGCGCGGACTGGGAGGCGGCGAAGCAGCGGCTGGCCAGGTTGGAACTGGAGAACGAAAGGCTACGGCATGACATGGAGCGATCTCAGGGCTACGGCAGAAGCACACTGAACTCGTCCCAGGAGATGGAGCGCGTTCAGGAACGAGCCGACAAAACGGCCGCTGAATTAAGGAGAGCCCAAGCCGAGCTGAGAGTCACGCAAGCGGACAATGAGAGGGCACGTGCCGAGGCTGCAACCCTCCAAGAAAAGGTAAATCTTCCTTATTTTTTCATTGTACGTTTGGGACACCATACACGAACTTTAATACTGAATTAGCTACAATAAATATCCAAAATGTGTGTCATTACTAATAAATTTTTTTCGAAATTTTTCTGCTTTTCTTATTTTCGAAGATTGTCGAGTTCAGTTCACCATAGTTTGTTAAATGTGTTCCTACTATGTAATTTTGACTGAGACTGTTGTACTACATTTGTTCATCTGTGCGTTAGCAGATTGGTATATTACATTTCAGAGTCGTTATTTAAGGAACTGTGAAAGTATTGCCTGTCCTAAATCGCGAAAAGGATAAAGCTCCGCTTTGGAACATTTCGATCTCGCGATGACTTAAAATATCTCGTCTTCTTCGACGTCTCTCTAGCGGGAGCGCTATTTATACATGAATTACATTGTTATCGATTGATTGGCACAGAAGTAACCTGGACTACTTTGCTGGAGTATACGACCTATGTAGACACGTCGCCACACTCGGCGATCTATTAATGGACGAAGGTCCGTTTCGGACCGCGACTCGGCAGTTCCATTTGGACAAGCACTTTCCGAGGATCGTGCTCGAGTCGGTCGCGTATCTTCGCGGACAATCGGTTTTAATCGCAATCGATTCAAACGCATTCTTAGCATCTACCTGGAAGGTTGGTCCTCGTCCTTGTCCCGCTTCTCCTGATCCTTCTACTCCTTCATCCTCTCGTCCCTGCTCTCCCGCTGTGCTGCCTGCATCTTTGCCCGCTCAATAGGATCCAATTTCCAATCACGCCTTCGTCCTGCACCCGGCGTCTGCAACCGGCAGCAAAGTAACGACCTCACCACCTAAGTGACTGGAAAATTACTCGCGTGCATTACCATATCGCTCGTTTCTGAAGGAACATGGCTAAACGGTGTGCTCAAGTTCGCATTTACCTGGCTCGTCGTTTGAGCTTGTTCCGCGCGGAGACAAGTTAACGACAGAAAATAAAGGACCGTGGGAACGAATAAATCTTTCTAGCACGGATAGTCGCGTTAATGTTCGGTCTCGTTTTAGTAATTTCTCCGTAATTGAGGAGTTTACTCTTTAAAGCGTACGCGTGAAGAAAGCACTTCTCAACGATGTTGGAAGTATGCGTAAACTTTTATTATTTTCACAATGTGCTATAATTCATTACTGCGTCATAAAAAATGCATTTTCTACTCGTGCAATTTTTATAGCACCTATGATATTTTTAAGGATTGTTAAAGAAACAAAACTCATAATATACCTAAAGAAAAATGATCATTGCAATACGTTCGATTGATTGCAAAAAGGCGTTCAAATTTACATGTAGTCTGAAGGAAAATTGATTAGATTTAGGCATCAGCGAAATTTTTTTTTTCCAAGGTGGAGAAGAGTCAGGGCGAGGTGTACAGGCTCAAGGCCAGACTAGAGAATGCTCAAGGCGAACAGGAAAGTCTACGGGAAGAATATGACCGAGCACAGGCGTCCGTGGCCCGTCTTCATTCCGAGAGGGATAAGGCAATTGCCGAGCTTGAAAAATCGCAGGAAGAACTCGAGCGCACACAGGCCACCCTCGGCAAGGCGCAACTTCAGCAAGACAAGCTACAGAATGTATTGGACAAGACACAGAGCGAGGTTGACAAGCTGCAAGAGAAGCTCGAGAAATCGCAGACGGAAGTTCGTAGAGTGAGTAATCTTGAAAAAAATGAAAAGTATTGTGTGAACAGACAGTTTATTACTACAAGTATTTTTATTATCTGTAAAACGTATATATATTTTGTTCTGAATTATTTTGTGTATATAAATAAATTGTAAAATAAATAACATCAATTTTAATCCTTTGTATAAGCTGTTACTGTTTTTATTAATTTATGTATATATATTATATTCATTGATTTATTAAAGTACGTTTAACATACGATATACAATAATTGTTGTAGATGCAAATGGAGAGAGAAAAACAGATCTACGACTTCGAGAATCTGCAGAGCCAGCTTGACAAAGCGTTAGGACAGTCAACGAGAATGCAGAAAGAACGCGAGGCGATTCAGCTTGATGTGGATCGATTGCAAGACAAATACGAGAAAGCTCAGGTGAGCACAATTAGACAAAAGTAATCAACTGATTGTGAGATTTAAGTTTAACAATGATTCGACTCGTGTCATGATTGTTTGTCAGGTCATAATGCAGCGACTGCAGAAGGAACGAGATAGCTTCCAGGAGGAGATGGAGAAGATGCACGAGAGGATAGAATTCCAGCAGAATCAGATAGCTAAGATGCAACGCGAGAAGGAGAATGTACTCTCAGAACTTGATTTGGTGAAGGAGAGATGGGAGAAGATGCACAATACTCATCAGAAATTAACGGTGAGTTAAATTAGCTTTTTAGCAGCATAGTAATGAATGACATTTATTATAAGCTATTTTAAAATAATCTTGACATAATAGAGCATATTCCATTTTATCTGCCGACATTGATGTTATTCTAAGAAAAAAATTATATTAAAAAAAAATTAAAAATTTTTTTTTTTTTCATGATTTTTCGGAATTGCGATGTAACAGATGGAGCGAGACGACGCATTGACTGAAATCCAAATCCTAAAGGAGAAATTGGATAAGGCGCAGTATTCTATGAACAAGGCTCACGAGGAGCGAGAGAACACCGCTAAGGACTTTGAAAAGATGATGGAGAAATATGATAGGTAATGCCGATCAAACGTTTAAATTGAAAAGAATCAATTACTTCGAATATATCAACGTGACATGACTTAACAATTGACTTATAATAATATTACAGTACAAAAAGAATAAAGATGTTTGAAATAATTTTAACTTTAGGCACCATTGACGGAGTTTTCGTAAAATGTTTATATAGGCAATTTATAATAAAGAAAACAAAGACTAAATATCTGATGGTGATGTGACAGATCGCAGAGCGAGGTGTACCGCCTGCAGAACCGCATCGATGTGATGGAGGCGGACAAGGACCGGCTCGAGCTAGAGGCGGAGAAGCAGCAGATGTTGGCGACCAAGTCGCGCGAGGAATCGCGCAAGGCTCAGGAAGAGCTGACCCGGGTCCAGGAAATGTACGATCGCGCGGCGTTGCAGCTCGGTCGCACGAAAGAGCACGAAGAGAAATCCAAGGAGAGCATCGATCGGTTGAGCGTTGATTTAGAGATGGTGCGCGAGCGCTACGAGAAGTCACAGATCGAGCTGCGACGACTGCAGAACGAGCGCGAGAAGCTGGTGGCCGACAACGAACGCATCAGTTTTGAGCTGGAGCGTGCTCACTCGCAGCTTAACAAGGCGCAGGCGGCAACGGAGAAGACGCAGGAGGAGCTCGCGCGTATGCAGCTCGAGATTGAGAAGATGTACGAGAAGCACGATCGTCAGCAAGCGGAGGTGAGGAAGGCACAGGGCGAGGCGGAACGGCTGCGCGCTGAGGCGGAGAGCGCGCGCGAGGAGGTCGAGAGGTATGCAACACGCTTCGGCAAGTACCAGGAGAGCCAGGAACGACAGAAGGAGGAGCACGAGTGGGCTAAGCTAGAAGTGGAGCGGCTACGCGACCGTCTGGAGAAGGCGCTGGCGGAGCTTGAGCGCGCGCGGAAGGCCGAGCAGGACGCTTCGAGGCTGCGCGCCGATCTGGAGCGTGCGGAGGGCGTGCGAGGTAAATACCAGTACGAACAGGAGAAATGGCAGAGCGAGGGTAGTAGGCTACAGCAGGAGGTGGACAAGCTACGCGAGCGGTTGGAAGGCCGCGAGGCTGAGCTGAAGAGAACGCAGTCGAACCACGCCGAGCTCGAGGCGAAGCTGCATGAGGCGCAGCTTCAGCTCGAGCGGGCGCGCGATGAGACCGGCAAGGCTACAGCGCAGCAGGAACGCAATCGCTCGGAGATCGAGCGTGCGCGGATCGAGGCCGAGAAGATACGCGACCGGCACGACAAGATAAAGATGCGGGCTGACGCGCTTGAAGCGGACAACGAGAAGCTGCGCGTCGAGATCGTGCGGCTGGAGCGACTGATGCAGACCGAGGGTAAGACGAGATCCGAGAGCGCGAGTATCGAGGTAGAGCGTTTACGAGCCAGCCTGGACAAGGCAATCGTGGCGCGCGATCAGGTCGAGCTTGAGGCCGGCAGGCTCGCTAAGGAACTCGAGAAGGCGCATCTGCAGACCGCCAAGTATCAGGAAGCCACCGAGGCCAGTAAAAAGGACTTTGAGCGTCTCACCGCGGATGTGCAGTTGCTGCGGGACGAACGTGACGCGCTGCGCCAGGAGCTGCGCCGCGTGCAACAACAACAGCAACAGCAGCAGCAACAGCAACAGCTCGCCGGCAACGAGGAACTTGCCCGGATGCAGTACGAGCTGCAATTGGCGCAACGCGAACGCGATAAGATGGCAGCAATTTTGGAGAATCGGGAGAAGCACGCGGAAAAGGTGAAGGAGAAGTTGGAGGCGGATGCGAAGCAGTTACAGGTGGAGCGCGATCAACTGGTTATACAGCTGGAGAAATCGCAAGAAATGCTGGTCAACTTCCAGCAGGAGCTTAGCGCGAACGAGGCCGAGCTTGAGCGTCAGCGCGAAGAGGCCCGTCGTCTCCAACAGCGGGCCCACGCGCAGACACCCGATCGCGCTGCCAAGGAGGCGCTTGATGCACAAATGCGTGAGGTGCAACGGTTGCAGCAGCAGGTACAAAACTTGCAGCAGACCCAGCAGAAGGAGCGGCAGCGCGCCGAGCAGGCGGAGAAGCGAGTGCAAGAGCTGCAGAAGCAGCTGGCGTCTCGCGGCGCCGAGACGGCTCAGACCGACGCGGCTCAGCTCGAGCAGTGGCGGAAGCTGTGCGAAACGGAGCGGCAGCGGGCAGACACCGCCGAGCGCGAGGCCGCTGATTTACAAAAGCGGATACAGACAACGGAACGGCAGCTTCACGTGCATCAACAGCAGATCCAACAGATGCAAGTCACCATGCAACAACAGCAACAACAGCTGCAGCAGCAACAGCAACAGCAGCCCTCACAGCAGAACGGCCAGGAGGTTACCAGGCTGAGAAAGGAGTTGGAACGCGTGCGCGAGGAAGTTAAGCAGGCGACCGTGGAGCGCGAGCGGTTCCAGGCGCAGCTCGAGATGCTGTGTCAGGAACTGGAGAAGAACCAGGTTAGCGGCCGCAGGGGTGCCGACGCACGTGTCGGCCTCACGCCGTGCTCGCTCACGCTGCTGACGACAGTTCACATCCAGCCATTCACATCACCAATCATCACCATAAGCACCATCACTATCTCCATCAATACCTCAACTGTCACCACCACTATCCCGCGCACTCTGTTTGCACTTTATAAAAAAAAGAAAAAATATCCCCCCCCCTCCGATGTGCAATCAATTCGATTGTTGTGTCGAAAAAAAGCAGGACGATAAATCTCGTCTTTTCTTCTTCTTCCTTCTCTTCTCCGAAGACAGACGCGTCCAACAGACTTTTACACACGTCACCAGAAAAAAAATATACAACGAACAGATATATGTATGTGTGTAAATATATGCGTGATTCGGGACCAACCAGACACGCTGCACCATTTACGCGCGCACATCTCTCTTGTCTTGTGTTATACATGTGCGTAAGCAGATGTCCACTGCACAGTGCAACGTCCCTTCGACCGAAGATCATCAGTCCTTATTCCGACGAGAATCTTTCCTTCTTTAATTCCTTTCTTTCCGACGATATTTCCAAGCACCGCCATTTGTCGCTCATTGCTATCAGAGAGAGAATTGAATATGTTCAAAGTTTTCATTTTTATAATTATTATTGTCTTTCTTGTTTCTTACCGTTATTGTTACTGTTATTGTTGTTATTATTATTGTCAGTATTAATATTATTATTATTATCGTTGTTGTTGTATCTTTATTTGCCTACCGGCAATAATTATTATTGTTATACGATGAAGAAAGCGAGCGCAAGAAAATAGAACAGACAATAGACACATAGAGAATAGAGATGAAATAATAAATAAATAAAAAGTTTGATTATTACATACTCGCTCGCTCGCTTTCTCTCTTTTTCCCAATTATTATTACTACATTTAGTCATATTATTACGGCTGCGCTTATGTCGTGTATTAAACATGGTAACAGGAAGCGAAAACATTTTATGTTGAAGAGCATGCACTGTATCAATGAGATGAGGAAGTACCGCTTCATATTTATTCTTCGTGATTTCTCTGATTTCTGGAATATATGTGGATATTTTCTGCGTTGGAATCACACAAGGACGCGTTTTGTTGAAATATCTCAAAGAATTCTCAAAGAAACGGTATCCTCCTCTCTCTGATTGGTGCATACATCGGGCGTTTGCTCATGTACATATATCTTTTATTGTAAGTATATACGTTATATTGTTTTATCTCCGCTACGTTTTTTATCACAATTAATATATCTCTTTGTATGTATACACATATCTCGTTCTCGTTGCAATAATTAGATATGGAGGAGTGTCTGTGTGATGTCGTGTCCGATTCGTTTTTTATTATTATTAATATTATTGGTCTTATTATTATTATTTACCTATCATGCATTCATAATTTTGCCACGTGTCGACCAGTTGGTCGGCAGAACACGTAGCTCTCAATCTTTCTGCATGCAAAATCTATTTTCCGCGCAGCAATCTCAGATGCAAATTGTTTATAAGAAATAAGAGTATCGATTTTTATTTGCAAAAACGAAAAGATTGGGAGTTAGTGTGTAGCCTTACAATCTAATTGCACTTTGGAAATTAAGATTCACACGCGGTATAGCAGAGCACGTTGAGCCAAAGCGCAAGTAGATGATCGTCGGTTTTGCATTTTGGAATGGTCATTATCATAGTTCTTAAAGCACATATCAGCTTCTCTTTCTCTTTTTGTCTCGCAATTTATTTTCTGGCTAATCCAGAAAAAGAAAAATAATTAATCGTGTATGCGACGAAAGTGCAAGGAATGCGCTACAATCGATTCTTTCCTGAATGCAGGTGGACTTGCACGAGGCGAACAAGAAACTCCAAGCCGCGAAAGCTGGCGCCGATACTATGCAAGAGAGGAAACAGATGGAGGACCAGAGACGACAATTGGACGAGCAGAGAAGACAAGTGGAAGAAAAGGCGAGGTCCGTAGATCAGAAAGCTAGAACGATAGAGGAAAAGGAGAGGACGCTCCAAAGTCTCGACCAAGAACTGAAAAAGAGGAAGGCGAGAATGGACCAACTGGAGCAACAATTACAAAAGGTGGTCGCATTGTTCGTTAAAACGTTCTTTTTTCTAGCTATATTACTGTTTTAATTGTACATATAAGTATTGTAAATATTTATAATAATTTATAATATTATACTAGTTTGTTAATATTAATTGAAAAGCTGAAATCAAATGACAATTAATACCAAAAGTTTTGATTTCAGATTTTAGAGAGTGCGCTTACTTAACTTCCATTTTTAAGTTATAAAATATGTTATATTAGTAATATTATTAATAAGAATATACAATCTTATCAAACGTATCTCTTAAATCCAAACGCATTCTTAGATGGTGTTTCTTCATTAAATTTATATGATTCAATTTATGCGAACAGAGTGGTGGAGCGCCGGACAAGAGATTAGCGGAAATGCAAAAGGCGCTCGAGGCTGCCGAGAGGGATTTGGAAAAAGCGAAGGAAGAATCGGGCAGGAGTGCCGCCGAGACCGAGAGGCTATTACAGCTCGTGCAGATGACACAAGAGGAGCAAAACTCCAAGGAGAAACAGATCAGAGAACTTCAAGAGTGAGTATTATCTCGCGAACACGATAACGAAAATATCTCTGACCAATCATTTCTTACAATACCGATTCTTTTTATTTATAAATATTATGACATATTGCAGAGAAGTAAAACAGTAGTTCTTTATTACAATGTATAATTTTATATTCTTTGAAAATATGCATAATATGACATATCAAATAAATTTGGATGTAGATATCTCTTAAAATAAGTTACAACAAAATAATTATTAACAGGAAATAATAGATTTATTATCTCTATAAATTTATATGGACTTTTTATTGATATTTGTATGCTTTGGGAAATATTTAAAGTAATTTCCTTTGATTTATTTATCGCAGTGCACTAAAAACCGCACAAGCCAAGTTGAAACAAGCTACAACTGCACAGCAAGAGGTCAGTATATCTTATATATTTACTCGTCAAAAATATCGATAATATAAGAAGAATATAAATAAATTAATTTATATTAATATATTCTTCTATCTATTAACCTACTAACGACTTGTCTTCTGATATTTTCCACGCTGCTTTTGGATACATACACGACATTCACATGTGCTTTACGTATCGCTGCTTATTCCATTTTCGTTGACAATGCACAACAAACATAATGAAATAAAAATATTGCGAACTTTTTCTTCGAGACATCGCTAACAGGCGGGACCCGCCGGATTCCTAAAAAGCTTGTTCTAAGGTCGATTTTCGTTGGGGACGCCTTCTCCGTTCTTTTTAGTACAATTTGCATATTATAAGCGAGACTTTACGAGTATAGACATACACACGAGGGACTTAAAAAACGAAGGATTGATGTCGATCCGCCAATGGACAAAACCCACGTCGAGACATATAATTATTTTACGTAAAGTGCTGCGACCATTGTTAACGTATTTAATAATTATAGCGAAAGGATAATAACGATAATAACACAACAATAACTTGATATATAAATACAAATATTGAGAATATATAAATATTGAAGATAAAACTATAAATATAAATATAAATTTAACGCAGAGGATAAATTATAAATATAAATATTAACGCGACAAAAGACAACGGCAACAATAACGTTAATTAATTATTATTACTAAGAAAAACCCGAAGTATATATATATAAATATATATATATATACACACACACATATATATACATATATATATAAATATACATACCTACATACCGCCGTACACACAAGAGATACGAATACACGCGCATCCATCTGTATATACATATTATTACTCACCGCGGAAGATATACGTATGTAGATGTATATATGTATGCACACACCTAAATATAAATATATGAGTTTAAATCAGGAGAAAGAAAGAAAAGAACGAAGGAAAATTAGATGGCGAACGGCAGACGCGAAGAGAAAGAAGAAGGCAACAAAGAATTGCGAAGAGATAATTTAACGGACGATAATTTAATTAAATATATCGAGATAATGAAGATCAAGGATAATGTCTCGCAATCACTTGAAGACGCATACTTTTGCGTCCTTCGCATCGATCGATGCGATACGTGTACAGTCAAAAATGCACATACACATGCACACATTTATTCACCTTTCTTTGTTTCCTCCTCTGTGCTTCCGCTTTTGTTTACATTATCGTTATCCCGTACATTTTGCCACTTTGCCAACGAACGTCGCTTCGGCACGCATACCGCACGCTAGTCCCAGGATAACAAGGACGAGCCTTCTTGGCGAGAAGCATTAGAGGCGAAGAACCGTGCCATATTCGAGCTGGAGAGAACGATGGAGCATCTCCAGATGGAGCACGACAAGTGCAAGGACCTGTTGGGTGACGCGAAACACATTGAATCTTGGAAGGAGGAGACGGAGACGATGAATCAACACATCGTTCAGCTGGAGCAGCAATTGAAACGCTGTGAGGGCCTAAAGGACGATATCAACGAGCACGATAAGATGAGCAAGGATATCGAAATGCAGACGAAGGCGTGCAAAAATTGTTGCAATCCGAATGCGAAGGATCGGCATATCCTCGCGCTGGTGCGGCAAGTGACGGCCTTGAGGAATTCCTTGAAGAATCACGCGGGCCCAACGGAATCCTCAGAGAAGGACGACAGCGACGAGAAGATAAACGGGGAAGTGGAAGAATCCTGGAAGCAGGACATTGAGGCGAAGAACCGGCACATCGCTGAGCTGGAACAGAAAATAGCGTCGCTGGATAGCCTTTTGCGAAAGAACGTGGACACGCAGAGAATATGCGATCTCGAAAAAACGATCGACAGAAAGTCTAAACGGATTGCAGAACTGGAGGATGCCGTAGAAGAGCTTGAGGGCTTTCTCAAGGAAGACGTAAAAGAGATGCGTGATCTGCGTTACCAAGTGTCGCTCGATAAGGAGCATATTATGAGAATGGAGAAATGGATTCAAAAGAACAATCTCACGAACGCGAGGATTGATAAAGCGAGAATTATAGAATTGGAGGAGATGGTTACGAATCTAGAGGATTACGTCAGGGAGCACGACATCGACGGCCTTAAGCGAAAGCTGCAGGATCGAGAGTGCAGAATTGGTCAGCTGGAGAACCAAATTTCTGAGTTGAAGAAGCTGTCGAAATTCGAGGAAAATAAACCAGGTACGTGAAAGCTATACTAAAATTATTATGTTGTTTTTTTTTATTTTTTATTACATTATTGTTTTTATATTTTTAGTCAGAGACACGTCGAAGGAGAGCGTCTTACCCGACGATGGAGTAGCATGTGAGCTAGAAGGAAAAGAACAAAAGACAAAAAACATAATGCATGCCGTTTTGGAAGAGGATAACAGAATCCAAGAGGAGGAGAGCCTGAAAATAGAGTTGCGAGAAAAAGAGAAGAAGATGAAGGAAATGGGACACGACATTTCGGAAAAGGACAACAGAATTCAGAAATATGAACAACAGATTATCGAACAGCAAAATAAGATTCTGAAAATGGAGAAGGAGATGGCCGAAATGGAAGAAGAATTGTACGAGACGGAGGATATTAGCGCGCTGAAGGAAGAGATTAGATTGAGAAACGAGAGGGTGCAGGAGCTAGAAATGGAAGTCAATTCTTTGGAGACTTCGCTTGGCGAGAGAATTGACGTCGCGATCGAAGAGCTCATTGCCACTCTGAAGGAGAAGGAGGAAATAGAGCTTCAATTGAAAAAAACTCTCGCAGACAAAGAGCGCAAATTAGAGGAGTTGGACGCGGCTCTTCGTCAGAGCATCGCTATCACGGAGGAGATTGAGACGAAGTTCAAGTGCGAGAAGAAGCTCAGAAAAGAAGCTGACCAAAGAGTGAGTTGGAAACTTTCGTAATAAATTAAGCGTTTAGTCTTATACGTCTTATACGTTTCTTAATAATATCGAAGTAACAACAACTAAAATAAAGTATAAATTTGCAGAAAAATCTGTGAATTAAAATTAGTGAAAATCTGAATGAATAATTACATGCATAATGAATAATTACAATATATTATGAATATATTGTATCGCATGAACATCTGTGCTTGCCTCTCAAGAGATTCTTTATTTTCTTATCAGATTGCCGAGATGGAAGAGAAAATTGCAGTCATGCAAGCTGCTTCAGCCACGAAATGCATCACGTGTAAGCCGCTTCTTTACAAGATATTTAAGACTGAAGAGAAACTCGTCCAATCGAATCAGGAGAAGACTATTCAGCTTCAAGAATTGCATCAAATTAAGTGAGTTTCTTAGTTTTATTGAGCAATCTTGATAGTGCATTTTATGTCTGTGTGTGTTTTTTTTATTTTGTGTGTACAAGTATAATACAATTTTACAATTTATTTAAATATTGCTGGCTCTCTTGCAGGCGTGAAGCTTTAAAAGCTTCCCTTTCCGAGAAGGATGCTCATTTAGCTTTGTTGGAACATTCAGGCATAACAACTGCAACACAAGTGGATCAGGCGGCGAAACTGAAAGCCGATAAAAGACTGTTACTTGATAGACTGAGGGAAGAGGTAATTTGGAAAAATTTAACGAAAATTCTTTGTTCTTATAACATCAAAAACGGAATCGCTATATATTAGTATTTTCCAGGACGAAAAAAGTATTAAGTTAAACTTTAAACGGGAAACAACACCACAATTATTTCAAAAAATATTTAAGATATCCGACGGCAATGAGGATGGTAGTGATAACAATAATAATTCCTTTGACGATCGCTTTAGCGGGATTAGTTCATCGAAATCAGTTGCTGCGAATGGCGACAATTCGCCAAAATCAGCTAGCACGAGCTGCAAGTATTCGTAAGTTGCCAATAGTATTTTTTCAAACATAATATATGACTAAATAATTAATGTTAGAAGCTCCGACAGCTTTTCTGATAAAATTTAATTGAAGAAACAGGGTAGAATTAATAGTTTTTTAAAAGGAGAAACACGTGATTACCATATACATGCATTTTAACTTATAATATCAATTATTTTTTAATATTACTTATTAATATTATATATTTCTTGAGATATAATAATGAATTATTGAATTACCATAAATGATTAAAGCGCTAACTGCTCCTAAAATCAACATTTATTAGATGTTTTGCTAATCAGAACCACGACGTTGCAGAACAAGAACGTCAATGGTGTCCGATTTGAAAGACGAAGATCAATTGCGGATTCATCAGCAGGATACCAGATAAGTACTCGAGGCCACCTACGGTATTTTGGAGTATCGATCTCTTCGTTATCTCGATGTTGTCATACGCACACACATACCGCGAACGTAGAGGCAGTGCATAGAACGTCTTTAGAAACGTAGCGAAAGAAAGAAAACAAAACAAACAACAACTACAACAGCAAAACTACAGTACACCACAAATATCAGCAACTACAGCAACAGCCAATACCTCTGCCTGTGCCGCTCATCACGCATCAATCTTCATCACCATCGTTATCATCTTCGTCATTATTCGACATTTCTCACCATTAATCGGCATTTTATCATCCACGTGATAGTGCTTAAAAGAATTATCAAGATCAAGAAGCCAGGAGCTTCTTTAGACCGCTGGCAATTCAAATAGATAGCATTCGCTGGTTTACCATGGATGAAATATAATACAATGGATGACATATACGATGGTTTTGGATATTTTATCCCGACAATGTGTTATAGGCATTTATCTTCTCCTCCCTTCGACATCAGCGATATTTGGATCGTTGTAGGCGTCATAATTTATTATTATTGCAATATTGTATCAAAATATATGCGAATTGTTGTTCATTATATAGTTCTTTGCAGCGCGCGGCGTACGATATTGTTAAAAAATTGACAATTTATTAGAAGAGCGTTATTTTATATTTATTTCCTTAATATATTTAATTTTAGATGTATAATTAAATTAGCGCTGCAAAAGAATTATTAGATTAGCAGAGGATTGAAAGGAATAAGAAATGGTTAACATGGATTGGAGTTTTATTTCTTAAATTTCTTAAATAAGTAAGAGCTTGCTTTTTATTATTTATGGCTATTTATAATCTAATTTGCTTGAAGAATTTAACACAGCTTGACGAGTTTACGTATATCCGCATTGAGACATGAAATCTTGACATGAATAAAATTACAATTGGAATAAATTGTATAATCCCTGCTGTCTTTGTCCTGCAAAGAAAAAAAGTAAGTTAAAAAAAGAGTTGGTATAAGAAATTGTATCATGCTGCAATTCGTAATCAGAGAAATTAGCTTTACTATTATTAAATTATTTTTAATCTTTTATTTTTTGTTTATTTTTATTTTTACGAGAATTAATTGGGACACGATGAGTTTTAAAACCAGTGTCTGTGATTTTAAAAATTAATATTTATAAGAAACCAGAATGATTCAGAAATATTTCTAGATAAATCATCTCTAGAGTGTCGCATTAAATTATTGCAATCGTCACGCTAATCGCAAAAGTGGGAATACGCAAAAGGATATGCCGCTGTAAGTACTAGGTAACGTGCACGATGAGAATGCGCTCTTTAGGACGTACCTTGCGAAAGATCGCGGCAAGCCAAGAGAACGTAGCCGAGGCACTAAAGAAAATCTCTTGTAAATAATACTTATAATACGTTATTTCTTCCACCCGTGCAATTGTCCCGAAAGTCGTGAACGATTCTTTGGAAGCTCCTATTTCTATCACCATCTATATCCATTCCCAAGGTACGCTACTGTAGAATAGGAATCTATTATGTGTACACGCATAGGTATCTCGCTAACAAAATCCGCATTTACTTGAAACTGTCCTATCGGAGAATTCACGGTTATTATGCGTAATGTATATCGCGTGAGAAGATTACAGATCGTAATAAAATATTGCAAGGGAAAAACGTGCGTTCTAAAATCTCGATTATTGATTTTAAATAAATGAACATTGCGCTGAAATATGCGCTTTCCTTTAAAAGGTGGAAACTTGCGGTGATGTAAATTATTTAAAAAAAACGAGGCTTATACTTACATATTAAACTTTAATGTACATACGTCGTCGCAGATCTGCATCTCGCAACGCGCATGATGCAATATTTTATTGCGTTCTCCTTTTTCTCCTTACAACAGTTGGCTACAGTCAAAAATTAATAGAAACGGCACAAAATGTTTGACGTATAGAAGGCTTGAAATGTCATTTTTGGAAACAAACTGGCGAGCGATCTAAGATGCTGCGACGCGCGATACAATATTTACGACGTTAGTATCACGGCGAATGCGTTGCAGCATTTTTGAGTATTAATTATGCATCTGCTTCTTGCGGGATCAACTATAACGCGATAATGTATTGCAAAAAGAAAGCGACCAACGAAGTGAGATCCTGTCGGATGGCACGTTCTTTAAATCGTTCGATCTCGCTCGCCGCTAATATCGTCGCGTCTGCCATTGCGGTGAGTTAAATTGCGAAATGTTGAAAGTGTAAAATTTTATCGTTAATATTTGAGGATAGCCCCTCTGTGAATTCCGCGGGTACGACAGCACTTCTCTCGTTGCTGGCTTATCCATTCGTTTAACTCCGGCGCCTCTTTGCATCTTGACGAAACGTCTACGAACCATTTAGACACAAAAGACTTATTAACTCGACTTTAATATATCTAAACGTTAGGACAACTGTAAGCTGGAATCAAAGTGCATGTTGTGCGTGGCGTGGATATTTGTTTAAGCGAAGAATCGCGAGCCGTAATATGCATTTAGAGAAATTTGGAAAAAGTATTACTCCCTTATTTAACCCTTAGCTGGCACTGTGGGGTATTATACGCCTTAGGCCTATAAACACAGTGCCAGCTAAGGGTTAAATAATATTTTTTAAAATTAGTTATTATACATACCTTATTATTTCTTTTTTTTTCTTTCTTGTTTATTAATAATGATATTTAACTCGTAAAAATTTTAAGTTTGTATGTTTTAATTTCAATTTAATTTAATAAATTTAATAATATATTTTTAATCAGTAAAAATCGCGATACTTGGCCACAATTCTTGTTAGAAAAATGGCATGCGTTGCCACGAAACAACTTCCTCTCTTACTTCTGACCTCCAATCTCATATAGATACGCGTGCAGAGATGAGATAATTAAAATTAATGTCACCGCGTAAATAGAATAAAGTGAGATCCGTGAAAGCGAGAATTATTGTATTTACGTTAAGTTTGAATTTTCCACAAGAATCAAATACAGACAATCTAACAGTTACTGATAATTATCTAGACCATCTAAATACTTTCTCTGTCTGGAATCAATAAGAGTTTACACAACGCGTTCTCTTATTGTTCATATTTTTATAAAGATGTTAGAGAGATGGCGAAATTTTATTAGTGAAGTGACAAGTTGTTGAGATGTTCTAATTCTTACAAGAACGATAGCTGTTGTTATTTCGTTTCTGTTAACTCTTCCAGCGTTTTACATCTTGTAATTTTCATATTTATTTGCAAGAAGTATTGTCGTCTCTAAATGGAAAATGTAGCGTGATTGTTAAATATCTCTTTCGCGTCGATCAAGTCGAGAGATCGAAGGTGAGATGGAGAGGAAGGACGGTGAGAGAGAAATAAAAAGAAACAATTAGTTAACGTGTGCCACCGTCATATCAAGCCTATATCATCGTGTTACGTCATATATAGCTAAGCAGAAAAAAATAATATTATCGTTAATTGACACAATTGTTAACACGGAGCGAGTGATTGGGACATGAATGTGTTGTGCGCTTTGTGAATCGATTAAAAAAAAAAAACCGACAGCATTATTTTTTCAACGTAGAATTTTTTAACAAAATCGAACTCCGGATACTTATCTCACTTTAACGATCTCACTTTTACATGGTATTCGACATTTCTAAAATTTGACTTTTTATCCAGTCTTGATTAACATTGTGAATATTATATATCTAACAATAAGTCACTTTCGATGTTTCAACTCTTTGATATACACGTCTTGCAACTCGATAATAATTAATTTGCAATTTCTTTTTCGCGAAAAGCCGCAGGGAATGTGTGACTATGACTACGTGCACGAACAGGGAATACGACAGACACAGATAAAGTATCAGATCGAATTTCTTGTTGACATATTAGATTCTACTAACGTAATATAACAATATAATATATAATAGTAACATATTATCACTCCATGAAGATCCTTTCGATACAATCGATGTCGTAGAATTTTTGTCGTCCGCGTCGAAACGATGAAAAGAGTTCGGGTGAGAGAACGAGCGAGGGGGAGGATGCGATTGTATTTCGCAACAGATCGCGCCTAAGTTATTAGAAGCGTAATTAGTGGATAGAATAATAAGCATTCGTTAAATTGTAGGGCCGATTTCACTTAGCCGAGAAATCATTGTTATATGACTCTCATCCGCAATTGCGACGCCGAGTTTATATTTAAAATCAATCATTTTCGTGAACGAAGAAAATCGTAGTTATTAATTATTAACTTTCTAAATGCTCTCTTATACTTAAGATTATTTTTCAAAAGTATTACTCAGAGAAAATATAAGACTTAATCACACGTTATTATGATAAACTTTTCGTCATGTAATCATCCATCGGTGAGTTATGGACTATTATTGAGATCCTCCCCTCGAACCTCACCAATTTATATGGTACTCAAGGTGATCCTAAGGCAAGACTGCAGAGTGAGACGAGAGTGAGAGTCCGAGTGAAAGAAAGTGAAAGGGAAGCGGTCCTGATATTATTTTTTGACTCGTGACTGTTAAGTGTCCACGATAAGAAAATACCAAAAAAAAGAAATACGATTTTTATGTGAATATTGTAAGGAACGCCGTACCGACGTTATCGTAATTCTTATTGGATGCTGTTTTAAGATAAAACCAAAAGAAGTTATTAAAATCTATGATTGAAAATTTAACAAAAATTGAAACAATACAACAAGACAAATTAAGAAAGCAATTCATTTGATGAAAAATCAAGTACGACAATTCGCAGACATCGGCGCGTTTATTCTTTATTACTGCTTTTATGCTGGTAATGATCTCGTGATAGCCTGCATTGAAAATAAAATGTCTTTATTAAAAAGAACGCTTTAGCGCCCGATGCATCCGATAAGGCTCGACAATGATAAGGTACGACGTGATTTCGACCCGCTCCTTTTCTATTCTCCAGTTTCTACGTGTTTAATCGCTAAATGAACAATTGATGACACAAGTCTTAACGAAGAGAAAACGCGATAGGGAGAGACGCTTCGATTACTATTATTGTGCAACGTTTATCGTTAATAATCTCGAAGAATCTCGACGCAATACAATTTTCGATCGCGTGTATATACCTAAGCGAATGATAATAATATGACAACGGGGATTTAAGTCAAAAGTATGTGAGCGTGAGAGTGAAAGAGCGAAAGAGAAAATGAGTGAAAGAGAAGGAGAGAAAGAGGAAGAGGACAAGAATACGAGTGAGATAGGTCCTGTTTCGCCTAGTCCTTGCGAACGCTTAATTAATTAGGCGTCGCGTATATCTCGAGCGAGTGTTGCGTTTAATTCACCGGTAATCACCGAAGCCGTTCTCATATTCGTTTTTTTATGATTTTTTCCTCGCGCTTCGGTGATTTCCGGCCCCCGGGCAGGAGTCTATGACGATCGTAAAGCGAGAGAAAACGGCGGATTATAATGAAAAGTGACGAAGCTAGGAATATAAGGTTTACCGAAGTAAGTTAAGAGATAAGCTAATTAAAGTAACAGTTTATTGAAATACATTGTTGCAACTGCCATGCTGTGTGCCATTATATAACGAGTCACGTTTGTCGTAAAAAGCAAAAAGAACAAAAAAAAAAGAGAGAGAGAGAAGAGATGAAGAAGAGGAGGAAGACGTTAGCGGACATACGAAGTAAAATAGTATGTCTGTGAAATACTTGTGCGCGTTCTCGTCTGTCTGAAAAACTTTTTCGTTTACAACGCTTTAGAATCGTGGAATTACACCGTCGTCCTCGCACACGTCGCACTAAAAATCCCTCCTGATAATGCAATATTTTGTTATACAATTTATACTAATTGAGAGAACAACCATTTTTATCGAACATCAGCGCAAGATTTTTTAACTAATACGTAACGCGAGGGGGAAATTTACGGGCCTTTTCTTAATATATACCTAATCGATTTAGCTCTGAAGATATGATTTCGCGAGTAAATATATTGCTCGACGGAGAGAAAGAGAGAGGTATAGAGAGAAACGCGTTGAGAGGATACGGAAAGGACGACGGGGTAAATACCCGGCAGTCAGATATCGCGAACGATTTCGCTCGAACTATAGTGAAACTCGCGTGTACCTGCTTGCGCAGATCGGCGTGTGCAAAATATGCAAATGTGTTGTGCAAACTATATTAATAATTTCATAACATACGAAACACGCGCAGGCACGTGCACGACACTTCGCATGTGAGGAATAAAGGCTATAATACACAAAATGCATAGCGTAGCATAAGCATAGCATAAGACCGTTGGACCAATGAGCATCCAGCATAAAATCACCATATTAATTTACATAAGATGCTCATTGGTCCAGCGGTCTTATGCTATGCTTATGCGACGTTATGCATTTTGTGTGTGATGGCCTTAAAACTCCGAAACAAAATTTACGACGAAATTCGGCGCGACGATCCGTTTCTGCGATGGAAAGATGTAATCGCCGAGAGAAAAAGTTGCATCCTGCGAGAATGTCCTTGGATGCATTTATTTCGACGGATGCGACAATTACGGTGAGATTTTTTCTGTATAGATATAAAGATATATACATATGCATATATATATAGCATCTGTTAATAATAATAATTCATTACGCGCGCTAAGTCGTTTCGTTATTACATCGTGTTACGTAGAAGATTTATCGATGTTGTTATTAACGATTGTCTTCCTTTGATAATCGATAGTCCTGTATAATTGCCGCGTCTGTCGCTGTTAGTAAATTCGCAGGATGCTGTAGTACTGCTATTACGTCAAAAGTAATATATGAATAAGTATATCACAGATTTTTTAATTCTTCAAATTGTTTATTTTATTTAAGATTAATAGTTTGACGTTTCAAAATTTTAATGCAATATATTTCAGAGATATTCAGAAATTTGTCAGTATACTTAAATGTATTATGTTAAATATTTTGATTTTTATTTCAGATAAATTGATTTATATGTACAAATTAAGAAAATTTATATATTTAATATACATACAAAGAGAAAATAATAATTTATTTTAGCGACACAAATGCAAAGAATTAAGAATATAAAAACATTTGTTTGGTGAATTTTGATCAGCGTATTTGGCGATTCGTCGACGACTAAGTAGCAACGGATCACTATGACTACCGATTTCGTGTAACGCGATGTCTTACAATAGCGAGTATAATCCACTCTCGTTAGTTGACAACCGACGGTGTGTGAGGAAACAGGGAAGAATTTAATAAGTAACCACGTAAAAACGAGGTGACGTCGACCCATCATAGATTCAAGCACAATAAGGATAGTAGGGCCAGGCACAATAAAATTCGGCCGTCACGTTGTAGGCAGCGATCTGTTAGAGCGACAACTCGTATAAGTATCCATATAGCGAGGCTATTAAATAAACACATATTGTCTATTGTCCGACGAGTGTATTTATTGTTGACGCTGATCGTTCCCTTCTGCAAGCCTCTAAGCAATCTGATATTGAATGAAATAAATATCTCACGGAGGAAAAGGCTAACATTTACTTTATTAACTCCCTAGTTTCTATTCCTGAAAATATTTAATTAAATTCCATGCTATTTATATAAAGTATCTGTATAATAATATATATTATAAAAATATGTCTGTATAATATGCATTTTTAATTTTTTTTTACAATTTGTTTAATATGTACTTATTAAAAATTTCTATATATTTATATTTAATATGTTATATTTATAGCATATTTATTTTTTAGCATCATAATTAAAGTATCTCAGAATCTGAAGTTTGGTTCCAAAGTTTATATTTAAACAGCGTTTCTTTTATTTCAGCTGCGAGTACAAAGGAATTAATAGTAATTATTTAGCTGTTATTTAGTAGTATATCTAGTAATATTAAAATTACGACGCATCACAATAGAGACGGAAGAACGACGAATATGCTAAGAAACACGAATGCTTTAGTAACAGAAGGTAAGTCAATTAATTCGTAAAAATTAGATTACAATTAGGTTACATTAAATGTAGTCTGACATATACTATATAAAAACATAATTTATAATTTTATAATCCTGATTTTGTATTTCAATATAAAGATGTTTAAAATATATCAGCTAGCGCATAATATGGAATTTTAAATATGCATCAGTTGCGTAACGATTTAATGAAGATTTTTTAATCGGTAGCTTATAGTTCAGATCGATCCTCACGTGCTCGACTGGAGCAACACACTAAAATATTCGCGTCTATGTGCCCCGACGAAGTTCTCGATTATTACGACAATTACGAAACCAGGGAATACCACACGACATTGATGCTCGGCGATGTTTCAGGTTAAAGTTATTTGTTGGATTATCACATATCAATCGTCATTATGACGAGTCACAAATTATAACGTGAGATTTTAATCACCGTGCAGGCTTCACAGACCTCACGGAAAAATACACGAAGACCGGCGTTGGCGGTCCCTCTAAACTGTCGGAAACTTTGAATAGCTATATCGGCGCGATGGTACAAGAGATCCTTTCTCATAACGGGGACGTCGTGAAATTCTCCGGCGACGCGTTCATAGTGATGTGGAAGCTCCAAGAAGGGATGTTTATGCGCGATATCGCGACGGAAGCGATGCAGACCGCGTGCATTATACAGAAACATTTTGGAACCTACAACACAGAC
The DNA here is from genome assembly GCA_035220615.1 of Leptothorax acervorum. Classification (NCBI taxonomy): domain Eukaryota; kingdom Metazoa; phylum Arthropoda; class Insecta; order Hymenoptera; family Formicidae; genus Leptothorax; species Leptothorax acervorum. Next base: position 159,430 of record JASTWQ010000201.1, read on the forward strand.
GTCGGTGTAACGCTCAGAGGTTCCATTGCGTCAATAAAGCTTTTAATATATTGGGTTGATTCATAAATATGTTCTGTTTTACTTAACAAGTCTTCTCCATTCGAAAGTTAATTTAATATTATCTTTAATAGTAAAACTTGCCATTGCTTCCGGGATAACGTACTTCACGTCCATTGGCGATCCAGAAACGATGTCCTATTATGTCATTACTGGAAAACCTGTCTGGGATGTAAAGTTTGCCGAAGGATTATGCCGGTATTAAAGAAAAATATTTTCTGCATTTTAACTTGTAATCTTTGCATGCAAGTAGATATAAACACAAAGTAAAACAAATACATGCCACTTTTGATTTATTAAAGTTACATTTCGTTAATTTTATGGAAAAAAAAAGTAAATCAAATGTACCATATTGACACAATAAATTTTATCTAGAGGTGGTGATATTCTCGTGGCACCCAGTAGTTGGCAATGGGCAAATCCTAACGAGTATGTCTATGAGAAATTACCGGATGGTGTACATACTCTGATCATAGCTTGCTCAGCAATGTGGTACCATTCCAGAACTCAAGATATTCATAATGACACTGAAATAAGTACGTAATTTTATATTAGAAAAGTCAGGAGTTTTATTTTAAGTAATAATATGCATTGCAATCGTTAGATAACAGAAACGCCGAACATAGTAGAAATTTTTTTGACTTATCGCATGCCAAAGTGCCAAATGGTGCGACTTTAATGAATTGGACCGGCGATACTCAGAAAGAACTTGCTCATGATTTTGAGCAAGTCGATTATAGTCGTGAGTAAAAACGTACAATCCGCATTTTTGTTATTTATTTTTACATTGTTTTGAATTACAATTATAAATGTTTAATTTCGTAGTGAGGCCCAAAGTTATTAGAGTAGCTAAAGAGCGATTGAAGGATTCATTGAGAAGCTACATGCTCAGACCAGTAATAAGATCCGTCGAAATGGACGAGCCGTTGGAGCATCTTACAGAGATGAGGCAAGTAGTCATACTCTTCATCAACGTCATCACGACGGTCATGGACAACGAAGAATTGATCTCGCTCGTTAGTGCGGCTTATAAGTTAGTCTGTGGGTAAATATCCAAACTAATATTTTTATCTAACTCTTTTATCATCAGCAATTATATCTCGAATATAGTTACAATTATTTATTATGTATCAGCATATTAATTATTATATCAATAGATTAATTATATATGATTATATATTATTACTTATTATATCAATTATATTAATAGTTACATTTATTTATTTTATTTATTTTTCTCAATGCAACAAGTCGCGAACGTGACAATTTCGCTTATTATTACAATAGTTAATTTAATAAGGAATTACGCGATGTTACTTTATAACCGCAGTTGTCAATATTTTTCATTTTTCAAGGGTAGTTTGCGAGATGCACGGATGCGTGAACAAGACATCTCTCTTCGACAAGGACCTGATATTCCTCTGCATATTCGGACTGCGCGGTGACAAACACGAGCTGGAATCGCAGATTGGATTGAGATGCGCCAGTAAGGTGCGGCAGAATCTCCTAGCGATGATAAATGTAAAATCCGTGACGGTTGCCGTTACCACCGGGATGACGTATTGCGGTGTGGTCGGTCACATTTTACGGAGAGAGTACACCGTGATAGGAATGTCGGTGAATAAGGCAGCGCGTTTGATGGTCGCGTACAACAACAAAGTAATTGGATAAAAAATAATTTGCCCTTTATTCATATTCTCTTTGTGAATTGTAGATGTATCTCGTCAGACAAATAAACTATCTCTCGTGAATATATCGTTATTTAATCTATTGACATTAAATTTTAGCGCATTTGCAATTAAAGATAACAAATACTTCTTTTCTATTCTATGCAGAAGTGTATCTTTATTTTTAAGGTGATATGCGATCGCGAGAGTTTCTTACGCTCTCGTCTCGAAGCAAGACACTTTATATTGCAAGAGCCAAGACATCTAAAGGGAATTACGAACGTCGGTCCTGTCTATGAGTTTCAGGAACAGACAAAGTATTTCGCAACTTTTTTATTTTATAATTTTCTGTAAATTGCCGTTTATCTTTGTAAAATATTATCTCTCACTGGTACATAAATTCACGTGTGGTTGCAGATTTATTGCGCCTGAATTAATACGGAGAAAGTATCCTTTACTTGGACGGGAAACGGAACTTAAGATTTTTCGTCAGATGTTATCAAATCTGATAGCACAGTTCACCATGGACGAAACAGCGCAGCATATACAACCCGAACATAACATATTGATTATAAAGTGAGCGATCTAATTTCCATCGGAACTTTTAATCTAACTTTTGCTTTCTCATAGAGGAAGCTTTGTTGTCGTAAAATTTTAGTTTTTAATTATTGATTATTTATTTGTAAATGCAATTTTTTTTATTTATCTAATCTAGTTTTTATTGGTTTTTTTTTTAGAGGCGAACCCAGAATTGGCAAGACGAGATTGATGGATGAAATTGCACAAAATATTCCCACAGGTGTATCACGCAACTATATCTCCCTGGTTATGAACGACGCTAAGGTTGACATAAAAACTACACGATTTTTTAACTATCGCATATTTAATTTAATCAATTATGTCAAAGATACACAAAATCGAAAGCTTATCTTTTTTATTATTTTAATTAGAAATTACTATCGTTTTAATAGAGCACTTATCTATTGAATAATTGTTAAATAATGAATAATTATTATATTATTAATCTTTCCTAATCGAGAGTCAAGAGTTAGAAATCTTTTTTCAAAACAGAGTTCAAATCAATGACTTTCCTTTTAACACAGGCTTCTTACCGTTTGGTTCATCTGATATTTTCCATACCGCTGGGATTCAACGACGCCACGGTCCCGAGAGACCGCGAAGAAATACTGATGTCACGACTGGAACACGTATATGAACCAGAATTTCTTTGCGCCCTTAATCAGCTCTTCAACGTGCATTTTATGATGAGTCCGCGCTACACAGCGCTATCCGGGAAACAAAAGCGCAAAGTGTTGCGCAAGTTTCTGCTCGAACTGATGAGAGACTGCTTCAGGGAGCTAGGGGTGGTGATCATCGATAACGCCCAGTATGGTGACAATGATTCTATGAAACTGTTCCGTACGATGACCAAGCAGAGCACAGTTTTCTTCATCCTCAGCCTCGGACGCAAGCTCAACGGCGAGTACGAAATAGACCCCGCCGTTTTGGAGAGAGCACGAGTACGAGCATTGAAACAGAGTTAAAACGAATATCTATAGAGAAATTAATTTATTTACAGAAAGATCAATAAATGCAATGACTATTTTTTAACCGTCAATAATGGGTCTCTTCTTTTTATTTTATAATTAATATTTTGTAACGAGAAATTTATAATAAGAAATAATAGTTAATTGCAATAAATTTGATCCAATTAATAATATTAATTGCATTAAATTTATATGCACGAGATATATCTTTTTGCATTTATTTTTACGATACTGCAAGATGTAAACGTATGTAAATATACAAATTAATTTTATATTTATATTTATTAATTTATATTAAATTTTACTATTTAATAGATCATCGAATTGGGTCGCATAGACAAGTGGTATCACGCAGCGCTCGCATGTCAGTTCCTTGACGCATGTGGAATTCCTCCGGAACTTGAAAGGTCATTCTAAATACGCAAATAATAATTTTCTTTCATTAAGGAATTCTTTTAATAAACAGAAAATATAGCTTTCTTTGTGTCTATAAGTATTTTATGTATCTGTATTTTGTCTTTTTAGATTAATTCAAGAAAGAAGTTTTGGCAATCCAGGATGGATAGAAAGTTACTTATTGAGCCTCACGCAATCTGGTAGCCTCGTAATAGTGCATATTAGCAAAATGATTGCCGAAGAAATGGGCTATGTGCTTCCTCCCATTTATATGCTAAAAAGGTCTCATAATTTTATCTATAATTCTAGATTCTAACTTATCCAATATCTCTATTTTTTGAATGTAAAGTTGAAATTGCGACTAAAATAGAATTATAGGAAAAGAAGAAGCATTTAAAATAAATCAAGATAAATTCAAAATTTTTTACAGATTTTACATACATTATATTGCCGATAATAATTTTCTAAGTCATAGTAGAACATATTTTCTTACTCGCGACAAATATATTAATATATAATCATTTAGCAGTGATTAACATAAAATTATTAAATATACGATGGTCAGTAATTGTTCAGGTTTGCCTCAGAGGACATTTTTTTGAATGACGGGAATAATGAAGAAGAACGTTCAGACAAATGGAAGATGTACAGGACGAGTTATCGTGTAGGCTTTTCTTCCATTAATTATTTCATATAATTAATAAATGATATAAAATATTTGTTCTAATTTCAGAATGGTCCAATATCTTCGATGAAGCTGCAAAGCGCCGTTCACAAATCGGGAACGCCAATTTATGATGAAGAAACAATCGCTGTTTGCAAATTTACGGAAGGTTTTGCACCAGAAGAGGGAGATACTGAAGTGACAATGGATGGTAATTAAGACTACTTTTACTAATACTAATTTTATTTCTTATACAGTTAATTATTAGTTTATTAACTGTACATATTTTTAATGTTTATACATTTTTATAAATTAATTTATTTTCTGTTTAAGAAGCTTATAGTATCTTAAAGTATGCATCTGGAAATTTTACATATTGCACGATATTTCTATATTTCTTTGTATTATAAAATTACTATATGTTATGTCGTCAGTAATGATTTTGAAGATTTTCGACTCGTTAACACCGCTGGATCAAATGTTATTAAAATGCGCATCGGTGTTGGGAGAAATTATTAATAGAAGCATGCTACAGTACCTAATGGAAGATAAATCTATAAGGGAAATTGGACTCGGTAAAAAGATACCTATGGAAGTAAATGCAAATATAATAATAATAATCCTCTGATGGTTATTTTTAGAGGATTGTTATTATAATATTTATGTCTTGCGCGATTTAAATAATTACGTAATTTCGTTGTATACGATTAAAAACTGTTCAAGGCAATATTTATTGTTGTCGTAGCCGTCAAGAAACTTTTCGAGATTCGAATCTTTGGATGTGCACGGGGCGATTTTACTACGAGCGGTAGACCGCTGGTATTCTATAGAAATATAAGGAAACCTAGTCTCGAGGCGGAAACTGCTTGCGAATGTGTGGATCTTATGATACCAGGTATAATAAAGCAAACATTTGAATGTAAAGTGTAAAATTTTATATTCAAAACTATTACAATAAAACAAAATTTATTTAGAGGAACTAACTGACTTGCCGCGGCACGCGTCTTGCGGCCTGATACATTTTAAAATGTCGATGTTCCGCGAAACTACTTACAGGTATTTAATATTTGGATAAATTATAATAATAAAGCAATTAAAATATAATATTTTAAATATTCTGCATTAAATTATACTGGATTTAATGCTTTAAATATTAATAAAATTAATTGTATCTTTCTATATCTATATATAAAGATCGCTCACGGAAAATCAAAAGATGGAATTACACAGCAAGGCGTTAAAATATCTTCGGCAACATACCAAACGATGTATGGCTTGCGGCGAGATAAAATTTGCGAGATTGTTAGGAAAAGCGGCCACGCAGGAAACTAGAAGAACAAAATTAAGTGTTGACGTCGCCGAAATGCATCAACTTGAAGAAGCAACTTACACTTTCAAAGAAGAGACAGCAAACGGTATCCTATATATCTGAAATCAGTCTTAAACTCAGTTTGGGGATATGAATTGAATTAGTACATTATACATGCGCGCAATTAAGCTGTTAATATGATATGCAACAATTTTGAAATAAATAAAAGATCTTTGATGTCATATTATTGTAATTATGTGTACATAATATATAGAAACTTGAAAATTATAATAATTTTTTAATAATATATTGTCGCTAGATATGCAACGGGGAACAGAGAGAACACCGATTTGTCTCAATATTTTTCCGAAACTCAGGAAACAACCCACCAAGACTTTTTCTAACGTTGACTTTGCTAACTGTCAATGCCATCTTATTTTAACAACTGTCTACGCTCAGATGTTGGAACATTGTCAAGGAATCGGTAAGTCAACGTAAATCAGTATCGGCGAAAAAAATGTATATAAAATATTATACATATTTCCTATTCTCTTTTTAACTTATAAATCATGTGAAAACCGTTTTATATTATCTATTTTAGGAAAACAAGATGTGATCTTGACGGCGATTTTGGAGTTCGTGGAGATTTGTTTGGTGAGTAATAACGTACCTCAGGCTCACAGACTTCTGAGTGACGCTGAAGCTCTGCTTCTACAAGTAAGCAAAACGGATATAACAGAATAAAAATAGTAAAACAATTTAAAGAAATTAATTAATTATGATCCTTAACGATAGATGTTCGAGACCAACGAGGAAAAATCGATATTCCTGCTTTATCTCACCGCCAAAATCCATACGTTTCAAGGTAGATGCCACTTGGAAAGCGGATTACTTTCCGAAGCAAGCAAGAAGCTGAACGAAGCAATGAGAAGTTTGGGCTATAATTTTCCGCAACGTAAATTTACGATCGACTGGAAGTCGACGATGCAACTTGAACTACTAAGATGGAGATTGGTCTGTCCCAAGCGTTGGAAAATCGATACTACCGACGAACTCACTACAAATTATATCGAGCAACTGGCTAATTGCTTGGCAGAGATGTTTAATGTATTTAGAGTAAGAATCATTATTTTACAACAATTTTTTGATACCGATGTTTAAGTCTACGTGATCATAAACTGTCTCTTACAATAATTCGCTCAGTGTCTTATGAAATAATAAGTTTTACATTCATAGTTATTGTAACTTGCTTAATATCGTACATATTTATTTTTATATTAAATTTTGAAACTCAATAATTGCTGTCGATTATAATTCGAGTTTCGAAATTTTAGGGAACAAAGAAAAAGAAGAAACATGCACGGTTAGCAGCCGTTTGGGGCTTAAATGCTGCGCTGGATGCATCGAATGATTTTCTCACGCTCTGCACTTCATTCACGAATATGATGATCACTGCACACGTCTACCAAACCAAGTGCTATGCCAGATAAAATCATTTAGAACCCCGAAAAGTCCTCTAGTTTAATGAAAACAATTGATTATAATAATTTCTGAATACAAAACTTATTACAAGCCGTTTGTAGCGCTATTGAACGTTATCTTCTTTGTGCAAGGAAATTTGTTACATTATTTAATTATTTATGAGCAGGTCAATCGTTCCTTACTTGGAAAAACAGGCTCTCAGCATCTGCGCGAAGAAAGGAGATTTACTCGAGTTCCAAGAGCTCAAAGCCATCGCCGAACTTTACGCGGGAGTATTTTTCTCACGATGGTTGAGAGGAGAAATTAGCAAAGCAATCAGAATCGGTTTTATCACGATGAGGATGGCACAAACTATGGACTCCGTGTTTCTTAAGTTGCTCATACTACCGAGATTAGCGCACTTACTCATGATCTCGTGTCGTCATTCGGAAGTCGTGACTTTGCTGAGAGAATTGGGTAAGCTCTCCGAATAAATGGACAAACTTCAACAAATCTTAATAATCTTATTAATGAATTTTATGTCTGTCGATATGATAAATTACATAACAAATCAACCAAGTTGATGTTTTAATTAGATATAGGAATAGATATATTCTAAAATTATATACACAGAATTCGCATCGCGGAACAATTTGGATAAATCGGGCCGCACTTGGTACCACGCCACGTGCGCTGATGTGCAACTCGACACCGGTCTCACAGTCCTCACGTTTCAAAATTGCGACGAATATTATCTTCAGGAAGGAGAGACCATAATTAGTCTACACGATCCCGAAGCGGAAAGACGATATTTTACCTCCATGTGGTTGTGGTAAATTTGAAAAGTTTTGCTTTATGTCGAATTGGAATTAATGTTTCCGAAAATATATTATTCTTGTAGAAATAAAATTTAGGATTTTCGTTCTAATATGCGTTATCGAAGGTGCGTCAGAACGCAGCAGTGGGAAGCTACGAAAGTTTGGAGCAGCAGAAACGTGACGGCCGAGAGTGTGGTGGACGAGCACAAGGTGGCAGCGACAATTACCGCGTTGAAGAAAATCGAGGGATTGCTAATTTTGTACGGTAATAAAGTGAATGAGTATTTGAATGTTATGCAATATATATTATATACATATACATGTATAAAATTTTTACCAAAGTAAAATTGTAATTTTACAGTAAGGGAAGTTACTAACAGGAACATAAATGCATTGATTACGCTAACGGAAATTAAGCATGAATTTAGGCATATCAAAAATATGATAAAGATCGTTAAAATTGCAATTCCCAGGTATAAGAAATTGATTATTATTTTAAGAATATTTTATTAATTTATATATATAGATAGTAATTATATATAATTTATTATAATTTAAACTAGCTCGCGAAAAATAATTGTGCATATTGTAAATATTGTAAAATAATTTCAATTACAGGTATTATAACTTGAAATTATTTTAATAGAACGTTTAACCTTTGATACTTGCTACTTTTTATTTAAAGAATTATTCTAAAGAACCGAAATGTTCGCAGGTATATGTTGATGAAGGCTTATTATTATATGATACAGTCGCGAAAAAGTGCTGCAATAAGTATGCTACGAAAGACGAAGAAGTTATCTATAAAAGTAGATAACAGAATGATTTATGCATGGGCAAATCATTGTCAGCAGGTACGAGAAAATTTCCTTTTTATTGTGATTTTACATAATCACGATAGTTAAATTTTACCGTATTATATTCAGGCTTGGCTAGGTGCCATATCTTCCATACAGGAGGACTTGTGGATAGAAAAGACTATGAATCTACATGATGGATGGGATGAAGTAAATGCCAATGATTCAACGATGATTCCTTTTACACTTCCATTGCCAAAATACATGTTATGAATATCTGTATTTTTAATGCATAATAACTTATTATTAATAAGTATATATATGTTTACAGTAAAATATACTTTATACATATAATATATTATATAAATAGTAATAAATTTTTTATTAAACGCACAATTAATGCGCTTTCAAAAAAACAAAATCCTATAAATCTTTTTTATGCATGGCGGATGTGATTAATCGCATAAAATAAATTGTATAAAATAATCCACGATTCTAAACTCTCGTGATTACTATAATAAAACTCGGTAGAACTAAAAAATAATTAGAATATTGATATAACTGATACAAAATATTATGCTAAATGAGGATAATTTATTGGAATTTTCCAATATTTAATCATATATTTCTTCAGTTTATTAATTAAAAACTTTAAATTAGATATTTCTTAAAGTTGAGTTACAAATATCTGTAGAATACGATTATCTTGTTTGTTTGTGTTTTCGAAACATAGATCGCAAGAAGCTCCACTGTTTTTCTTTTTTGCTTGTAATACGAAATTTCAAAATTTTCCAAATTCGTACTTGGAGTTTTAGAAACTCAGAAAGAAATAATGTTTTAAGTTGAAAGGAGAATCTCGGTTGTTTTAAAACCTTTAATTTAAAAAAAAATTTGTAGTTTGATAGTTTTATTTAAAATGATAAGAAAATAAAATTGTATTGGCTGCAGTTTGTATTAATATCACAAAGAGTGTTCAATAATCTAACGGAATATTTATCATGTATGATCTTAAGAACTGTTTACATAACATATCTTCTGCTTTTACCGATCACATTAGTTAGTCTCGGCCCGCTCGGCCGTTAGTCTTCGGTGATCTCTCGACAGATTAAGTCGTGACTGGGCAAAATATATTTTCGATTTAGAGTGATTATGTGCTACAAGTACAATCAATTGTTACAAAGAGTTTGATTTTGATCGGCACGTAATTAAAATGCATACAGTAAGTCATTAGAAAATACTTACATATCTCTCTTTAAAAATAGAAAATATCTGTAACTGAATATAATTTAAGTAGTTTTTTGAAGTACGAGCTTGACGAGATTAATTCCATTTCATCTACGCTGTTCTTTTCGAAATTATTAAAATTGTTAAAGCAACATAAACGACTTTAATACAGACTAATTCCAAGTATTATAATTTAACATTTCCGGGTATTATAATATACATCGTGTTGAAGTATAAACTTGAACTTAGAAATTTTTAATTAGATAAAAAACTCTTTTTGAAGATTAAAGTTATTATATCCAATTTATATTAAACATTACAAAAATATATATTTAACATTAAATTAATTGAAAAATAAGTCAATGAAAAACGAGCTTAAATAAAATATGTATAACAGTTATTGTGTTCGTTATGTTCATTGCTCGAACTCATTTAGATTATGTTTCACATACTTACACTCACCGGCAGGAATGTCTGGACATTTGATATTGAACATTGTCACATGTCGAAATGTCCAGGCATTCCTGCCGGTGAGTATATATATGTTCGATTTTCAAATCCAAGAAAGACATTCAAGTGTTTTATTTCTGGTAAAATGTCTTGTGTGCAATGTCTGTATTAAAAATGCATGTAACGTTATTTTTTATATTAAAATTTATATATCTCAAGAGCTATCTAGAAAATTTATTCTCTCTTCTTTTATCTACTTCTTTTCTTCGAGATAAATTTATTCTGGTTTCATTATGATTTACTGCAGACCATTTATGCTTTAAATTCAAATTTATATACCTCAAAATATATATTCTTGCAGAGACTCAATATGAAAATTAACCTGGCGCTTCTAACGCTATTATTAAATAGTGGCTTACTGTTTATCGGCGCTACAGCTCGAGGAATCGCTTCCTGCGTTGTAGATGTTGGTTCTTTTCGTTTACCGACCCACGTAATGCCGCATCATTATGACATTGAACTTGAGCTATTATATTTAAAAGAAAGCAACAATACATTATTTGACTTCAATGGCAAGGTTAATGTCAGTATTATTGTCCTTCGGAAAACGGATTGTATAAGTCTACACGCACAAAGACCTTACATAAATGTATTAAGATCTGTATTGGTTAAAAGATATATGGACATAAAAACAGGTCTAGTATCGGTGATAGATGCTTATCATAATGAATCAAACACTTTGACGTTTTATTTTAATACTGTGATAAAACGGGGGTATTACAATTTAATATTGCATTTCTGTACTAAATATGATTCATATGATAATGCAAATAGTCTCTTCAAGACGTTTTATGAGGATAGGAAAGGAATAATAACGTGAGTAAACATGGAAATATTAAGCAAATTATTATACAATTCTATACCTAAATACCGTTTATTATGTTTTTCCATAAACAATTTCCGATAACACTAACAAAATAAAATATTATTTAAATATGTAATTTTCTGTTATTAAATATATTGTTGAAATGTATCAGATACGTGGCCGGAACGCATTTCCAGGCGATTGGAGCTCGAAAAGTGTTTCCATGTTGGGACGAGCCAAGAAGAAGAGCTAATTTTACCATCTCCATAAAACACCATGAAAAATACACGATTTTGTCAAACATGCTAAAAGTAGCAATACTTCGTGATAAAGGTGAAAAAGTGTTGACGCTATTTATTACCACTTCTGAGATACCGACTTATCTCGTAGCAATTACAATTTTTGACATACCCAATTTCCAACTCGGAATTGATAATAAAGTCGGAATATGGCTCAGACGTACTGTGTCACACTATATCAGTAATTTCACGGAAACGTTTGTTACACAAGTCGCAGAACATTTGCAGAAGAAATTGGAAATTGTGAAAATAATGAATATTCCACAATCATCGTTATATATTGTTGCAATCCCAGGTCTTTCAGACAACAGCATCGCGAATTGGGGACTCATTTTGTTTAGGTAATATACCTAATCAGAAAAATACATTAATTTATTATCAAATGTATCTTTAAGTCATATATTTTTGGACGTAGAAGATAAATTATTTATCCTTTGGCTAGGTTGATTTCAGTAAACGACGATAATGTATCATATATTAGTAGATTTATAGGAGAATTTACATTATATCATGTCGTCTGTATTTGTTGAAAATACGTTTTTGTTTTACATTGTTTGTATATATATATTATTTTTATTTGCATATTTTTTAATTAGCAGATAAATTTAATATGTATAGTATATATAATATAATTTATTAAAAAGTAATCAAATAATTTAATAGACACAATTATAATAAGGATTAAATATAACTACATCTGTACTCATATCATGAATTTTTAGAGAAGCAGATATTGTCTATGATAAAAAATTAGATCCTGCTATGCAAAAAATAAGAGTAGCGAGCTTAGTAGCACGTGAAATGGCACATCATTGGTATGGTAATTATATTAGCCCATCTTGGTGGAATAATATTTGGATAAACGATGGTATTGCTATGCTACTTGGAACGCATACTATTGATAAGGTTGTTTTCTTATGTATTCTTATATTTCTATCTTTTTAACGTTAATTATTTTGCTTACGCAGTAAAAAGAAGTGCACTTTATTATCATAATAACGTTATAATTTATGTATATCCTCTGTATCTCTTAAAATAAAAATGCTCATTAAACAATTCTTTTCAGTTTTTCAAAAAATTTTAAATTTAATTATTAAATTTAAATTATTTGTAATAACTTCAAATTTACACATCTAAACTTAACTTAAGCAAAAAAATGTGATTTTATATTTTTTTAAATTAATGATAAGAAATATCAAAGTAATTTTTAGTAATAAACAGTAGCGCTTTGCACATAATGTGAGCATCTCTTTTAATTCAATATTCATTCGACTTTATTAAAATTTTTTTAGATCTATCCAAATTTTCGAATATTGGATTTGTTCGTAGTCCAGACTCTACATGAATCTCTCCATTTAGATTCTTTTGCTTTGCAACCTATTTATCATAATTTAATTATTAAGAGTCCTGCAGAAATTAATTTACTCTTCTCTCTTCCTCGTTACATCAAAGGTGAGATTAAAACAGTATAAATATAATTAATTATCTATAAATTTCCAATAAATAAGGAAATTGAACACTAAATTTATATCTGTAGTTTATATATGTATATATAAATTTTAGTACAACAACAAGAAAATAAATGTTAGGATTAATTTAAATTAAATACAAAGTTAGGATCTTTTTAAATTAATCTTTTTTAATAAAAAGTTTACAAACTTATAAATAAAGAAAAATAAATTTATTTTAAACACATTAAATTGTATGTTATGATATAAATTGTTGTAGCGTCTTCAATATTGCGAATGCTGCAGCATGTGCTTGCCGATCATGTATTTTGGCGTGGTGTCGAGACGCATTTAAGATCGCAGTAAGTGATAATTGTCATACACTAATTATGTATCATGAATTTAGATAGATATACCTACCTAAAATAAGTACAATAATTGTAAATTATAAAATATTTGGATATAATTATGTATTTGAAATATACTGTCCCTTTACACATTTTTACTCACTTTTTATGCTTCTAACCGTCGTATTTATTGAATTATAATTTTAATCAATTATAAATTATATGTTTTAATTAATTATAAGTTAAGTTTAATAAATTATATAATTATATATTAATTATACAAATAATATATGTATTTTAATTAATTATAATTAATTATAAGTTAATATTTTATATTCTTTGATGCAATCTGTCCTAGTATAAATTTATTATTAATAATGTGAAATTTTACAAATGTAGTTGGCTTGGCAATGCAAATTCCGACGATTTTTGGTACTGTATGAAAGATGCCCAATCTCAATATAATTTATCACACGAAAAATTACTTAACGTACAGCGTTGGATGGACAAAACCTTTTATCCTGTGCTGAATGTTGAACGAAATTATGATTCTAGAGATATACTAATATCGGTAGATAATCTCGGTACACAGGAACAGGATGAATGGTGGATACCCTTGACCATTACTACAGAGACACAATGTAATTTTACCCAATCTTTTCGTCATAACGGTAAGTGGTTAAAAACCACGTTCTGGCATGTTCCGTATGGCGAATTTCGTTTGTCGTATGAAGAAAATGGTTGGATAATAGTTAACTTACAACAAGCTGGTAAATATCCACAAAAGCTTATTATACTATCATATTTGCTCCATAATCCGTATAATGATTGTAGGTACATTAATTAAATTTTATTTGTATTATTTCATATAAAAGCTAAAGATATATATCTTACATATTACATAAATAACATGCTAATCTATAAAATATTTTTGAATGTAATGTTTTGCTCTATTATTTTTGTATTTAAGATAAATTTCATTGTGTACAATAATGTCATTATTTTTATGTATGTATTGTAAATTTGTACAAAATTCTTTATTAGTAGCTTAATTTTTGCAAAACAAATCAACAGACTAAAATAATTTATAAATAGTAATATGTAATAGTAATAAACTTCTTATGCTCTTTAAAAAGAATAAGAAAAATATAGATATTTGAAAATATTTTGATAAATCTAATAAAACATCCGATATCTCCTAAAAGATCTTATAATTGACAAAACTTAAAACTTTTTATTTAACGACAGGTTATTATCGCGTCAATTATGATTATGAAAATTGGTTGAGAATTATTCATTTCCTAGAAGTTAAAAACTATACAAATATACATGTGCTAAATCGTGCTCAAATCATCGATGATGCATTTCACCTAATGTTAGATCACAAACTTCATTCCTTTATATTCTGGAATCTTATATATTATTTACACCGAGAGACAGATTATATTGCATGGTACCCGATGTTTAAAGCTCTTGAACGCATGTCGAGCATTTTTCCATTGCAAGCGAATAAAGTTACAGAAATAAAGGTAGTAATATATATTGTATATACATCTATATATATATAAAGTACAAAATATATATATACGGTGATCCTAAAAAGATTAAAGAAAACTTGGGAACAGTTGACTGTATTTAATTAAAAGACTTATTGTTAGTAAACAATCACATTTTCGTATACATAAAGTTTTTTTATAAATAACAACAAACTAATAAAATCCATATTCTTTTAACAATTTTTAGATAAGATTGCAATCTCTATTGACTGCACTTCTTAAGAATATAGGATATAACGAAGATGTTAACGAGAATGATCTTACTAAATTTTTAAGGCAAGAGGCCGCCAGGTGGGCGTGTACTCTCAATGCTACTGAATGCATTCATATAGCCGCAAATAAATTAAAACAGCATCTCATAAATTCTAAAGAGCACAAGTAATTTCTTTTACAAATATTTTAACAAATTCTTTACAGTCTCACTTTTCTTTTGTATCTCATGTAACGTTTTAAAAATTACATTATAAGATTTGACAAAGATGTAAGACCATATGTTAAATTTTTCTAAGAGATTTATACATCTTTTCTTTTATTATTGTATAGACTTCTGCCATGGTGGAAGCACTGGACTTATTGTAATGGTTTAATTGAGAAGAACAATACTATGATATGGATAAGTATGATTCGTAAATACGGGAAAAACTCTGATTACGACATTGTAGAAGCTCTAACATACAATGAAAAGTTTCGTGTGATCGATACACTTTTGCAATTAATATGGGAAGAAACTATTATATCAAATACTAAACATCGTGTTTACGGCTTTTTTCATATCATTGCAAAGCATGCAAGGCGCAATGAAATACTTGATTATTTATTACAAAATTTTGAGAAAATAAAACCCAAGTAACTATATTTGTTTTATTATAACGTATTATTTTTTAAAATATCATATTTTATTTGCCATAATAGAAAAGTGTTACTCATATACATATGTTCTAATTACAAATGTAATATTTTTTTAGAGAAATTAGCTTGGTTGCGGCATTAGTTCATATTATTAATCATGTGTATACTAGGAAACAAATATGGAAGGTAAATTGTATAAATTTAAATATTATCCTTTTATTAAGATTACATTTATTTCTATAATATATAAGATATCTTATTCTAATTTTATCTCTTAAAAACTTTGAAAAATTAATTTATATTAGACGCATAAGAGAATATCAGGGTATACATTATCTGTTACATAATGTAACAATAAATTATTTATTAACCGTAGGCGTTGAAATAATTTGTTTTAGATACACAAATTCACTAAAAGGACAATTGATGACGAATATGTATATTTGGCTATTGAACATAAGACAAAATCACGCTGGCATGAAATTAAACGTCAGTTCATTTATCTTATGAATTTTTAAAAGTCAAAAGATGTTACATATAATGTAGATAATTAATGGAAGTTTATTATAATGCTTGCCCATATTATCTGCATAAATGATTAATTATTTTCTTATTTATACTGGAAATAATTTATACTGTTATTCTTATGTGTTATTATACTGTTATTATATTTATGATATATTGTTTTTTAAACTACTTTTGTAAAATTGACGCATGCAATTCATTATTTTGAACGTAGAGTTTATTTGATAATGTAATTACAGGTGTTGAATAAAGAATATTTTTTAATGTAATCAATAATATTTCTTGAGTCAATGAAATTTGTCTTTTCTGTCTTATCATTAGAATAGGTATACAGATCATATTTAAGAAATTATTATACGCTTTGTTTATGTATGTTGCAAGACAATTATAATATTCATTTTTATATTTAAAAAAAATCTATTTATTTAATAATATTTATTTAACAATTCTTTAATATTCTCGATATATGCACAATGATATGTTCTGTGTATAAATTTTCAGATCTTTTCTTTTCTCTATCTCAAGAAATACTCCAAAAACGAATTGTAGCAAAATTATAATAGCATTTTAGGAAGTTTAATTTCCTTTTTTCCAAATAATTTTTGAGTTTGTATAGAAAAGTATAATTAATTATCGATATAATTTTTAATTGCCGACATACTTAAATATATCTAAACAATTGCAGTTTGTAATTCTGTAAAATTTATTACTTATTTAACTTATTATTATACAAATGCTTTATAAATAAGCATTTATATTTATAACGTAGTAATATTATATATATTGTTGTGAAAGTGTATTTTTTAAATCCAGACAACACACATGTTTAAAAGATCTCGTCTTTTTAAAACATCTTTAAAACTTTTAAAAGACATTTTAAAAACTTTTGATATATGAACATAGGGTGTAGATTTAAATATTTGCATATATAAATATTTAAATCTAGCGCAGATAGATCGCCCTTTGTTGCAATGTCGCGACAACATGTAATACAACATTGACACTGTCCTGCAAGCTGGCAGTTTGGTTCTTTGCCTCACTACTGTCACCCAGTTGCACCTGTTTCGTGGCTCACGGACCAAATGCGGATCGTTAAACGTAATTATACGGATTGTGCAACGGTGCGCAGTGCTGTGCACCACGCGGTTGTGTGCGTTTCGTTAGTGATAACGCGCGCGCCGAGTAGCTAGAAGCGGTCACTACTGAGTGAATGGTGATCGGTATATAAACAAGCCAATGCTACTCGGGAGAGACCTACATATCTTTCTTCTGAACCAACGAGAAGCAGGGACGTTTCATTATGTAGACTCATGGACCAGAAATCCAAAACAGAGCAACAGAAAAATTCAAAAATTTATATATTACCTGATTTATTTAAAAAATAAATATATATAAATTCAAGAAAATACGTGCGCGCGTATAGCACTTTGTGAATCAGCAATAACCATATTCTCCGAAACAAATGTTTACAATTTTTGCAGATCATGCTTCGTGTCTGAAAGATATTTTCTCATGCAATAGTTTCTCCCTCTTCTTTTTCTTTTTTTAAGTTATAGCTAATCCTAAATAAGGAAAGAAGAGCTAGAAATAATAATTTTTATATAGTTTTAACTTTTATTTTTGTTAATATATAATTAATACGTAAAATAAAATGTGCTTAGGGCACATAAATGAGCTAAAGCGTCACTGTCAGAAGAGACATGCACCCGTTCGTTCTTTATGCGACAGAGGAAGAAAAAGACGCGTCGATCGTTTCTCTCGCTATGCGCGCGTCTTTCTTTTTTAATCTGACAAGGACTATCTGTTTTTTTTTTTACTTTCACAAGGACTCAGTGCACTATCGCTCGCGCTCATTGATCCGCGCGAATGCATTTATGCAGATTATTACATGCAATTTGTGTCATATGAGAGAGATGTCGGACAAAAATATTGGCAACTGTTTATCGCATATACTAAATGCAACTAATACTTATAAAAATTGATCTACATCGAATATATAAGACATTAAAATAATAGCATGGACGACAGTTAAATGTTTTTATGCATAATTTTGAATATTACATAATACTAATTAATTTATTATATATCATATTAATATAAAAATTAAACGTACAAACTATATGTATGTAAACTATATCTGTTTTTATGTGTTTAAATACACGGATGTAGTCGCTTTTCTTAATGTACGGAAAAAAATCAGTGGTGCGTGTTATCCATTATGCATTATTATTGTTTATAAAACCAACGAGGAGAACATTGAGCAGCTGGAAAATCCAAAACACTAGCCTTTAGCTAATTTTTGATGCGTTCCTTTATTATTTACACGTCTTATTATACCAGATGTCACACGCAACACTGTTGTACGCCAGATGTTTGTTAGAAGAGACTAGTAAGTGCAGCCTACGTTTCTCTTAAATACTAAGCTAGCCGCCTCTGTATGACAATGAAATAGGAAACATAAATGGTCAAGAGTAAGAGCCTATACTTAGCTCAGCTAATTCAAGAGAACTTCACAATACAAGGATATTATGTCGTAATCATCTCTTCAATCTGTTCTATCAATTAAAAATACAAATAGTAATATCGGAATCTTTTTTTAATTTTCTTCTTTATACTTTATATAACTAAGAATATAATTTATCAATTTCTTTTCAAATAACTATAAGGTTTTTTAAATAAACTTACTCGTTGCTCTCTCATGTGAGGAGATAAAAAAAGTTTTCAAAATATCCGATTACGACAAGATAAGATAAATCCATACAGTACACTTGAAAAATTGAGGTAGTGGAGAGACTACTAATAAGTTAAATTTATTGCAGTTTATTAAAAAGAGATTATACATTCATATTCAGGTTTAACTAAGATCTCACTATTTTTCAACACTCAAATTATTTGTAACAATGCATGATTAGAAGGATAGTAATTAATACCCGGGAATCTCGAATATTTCCCAAATATTTTAAGTATTTGCGATTATCTTGATAATAATATATAAGTAATATCTGTGTTTAAGTAATGCCTGTAATTTTGTGTAATGAGTAGGATGTCTCGAGTATAAATAAGATTACACAGATTAGTACTAATTGTTAGTACTAGACTGTTATGTTAGTACTGATAGTGACACACTTGTATTGTACTTAAAAGTAAAATAAAAACATAAGTTTAATTCTGTGAGGAGATTCTAGGACTGCCCGGGGTGGGGCACCTAATGAGAAAGGACTGAAAGCTTACGCGTGCACCATTCATAGTTATCCCATGCACCACGTAATCGCTGGTCCATATAACAGCCTCCGCACTCGACGCACTGACATATCGGCATATGCTCGCCGTGTACATCTACGTCACAGTGGAGTCTTGTCGTGAGTGGCATCGTTTCTTCGGCATCTTTATTTTTTCCCCTACCTCCTCTCGCGTACGTCCTTAGAGAGAAACTCGTTTCTACTCGTTGACGCGATCTGTTCCAAGGGTAGCTACTTCGCGCATTCATGATCTGATCTTAATTCCATTGCGGCTAGATAAAGAGGTGTGACGCGATCAGGCCTGCAAGTCGTACTTATGCGATCACCGATCGCCGATCGCCGATCGCCTGCATTGCGAGGGTGCACACGCAAGGTCACAAGGTCACGGAAGTCCGTTCGCTCGGAGTAAGCGTGAGCTCACGTTAGGATCGCGAGGAAGTAAACTCCTCCTGAATTCTGAAGTATTTCCTGATGTACTATCTTATCGTCAGAATAATGTCGTGCATAATTAATTATGCGTAGGTAGAGATTTTTTCCATCATAATGTCAACACTTAATGTCTTTTAATAGCTCTCTCTGTTAATGTCAATAAATGTCGGTGACGTAGGTTTTGGAAGCATATAATGAGTCAATTACAAAGTTATTCGTAATTATTAAGTTATTCGTAATAGTAATCGTAATAGTTTCTTTAATGTCGTACTTAATAAAGAAAAATTTCCATATTGCATTCTTTGAATTCTCTAGATAATTATTGACGACAGTTCATATACGCGATATTTACATCATAGATGTAACATTGAGTGACGTGAAAGTAAGCATGAATAAAATTAATTAAATAGAGAACTAAGATTTTCCCAAATATTCTACTTAACATTAATATAAAATTGAAAAAATGATAAATGTGTTTATTTAATCACTAAATTAAATATGGCTAAAAACAACTATGACTATTAACTTTATTAGACAATTGCACGATGAGACAATGCAATAAGATATTAATTATAAGGTATTAATTTTACTTGAAAATATATTATTTAATTTATGCAGGTATAATTATATTTTAGATATCTCTCTCCTCTCTTGCTTTTTCTTCGTCTACAGCATAAATATACATTTATATCATTTTAAATTCATAAAGGATAACGATAATGTTAAGGGGAATATACACCTTACTGCTATGCAGTTCTCGGAACTTAAATTGCTTCACAAAGATCAACAATGTAGTAAGCGCAATTTAATTGCACCGAGCCCAAAATACCAATGCTATGACAAATAAAAAGAAACCGAAAAACATATATATAGGATAGACCAAGAATTAGGTAAATAGTCGTTAGAAATATTCTCTTTTTTTTCTCTTTCCTTAGGAATGTCTGTCACGCGATTTGTCAGGGAATTCTTTATTCCCTCTCTTTTTTAAAACAAAAAACTTTTCTTCTTAGTTCTTAGAACTGTAATATTTTCTATATTTATTTTTCCTTCCTTTTTTTTCTCTTTATCTCTTTTATTTATAGGGTGTTCTTCTTTTAATTTTTCAGCAATTAAAATGTAAATTCTTTATCTTTTGTATGCGTATCAGTGCAGAAATAGTACTAATTGTAAGATAAAAGAAATATTTGAAATGAGCAATCTCTCTTAAGTTTGATTTTTAAAATGTATAAAATTATATAAAATAACAATATAACTTAAAGTCTATGGCACGAGCAGTCATCCTCTTCGTCCTCATCACCACTTGCTGGAGATGGTCTAAACAAAAAAGAGACGCGTTTCTCGGAGCTGTCACAGCCGTGTTTTAGTTTACCGCCACTGATCAAGTGCCGCTGCTGCTCCTCGCCTCTCACGTGTTTAATGACATGCAATTTTGCAACGTATCTTTGCAGAGTCCTTGGGCCGGGAAACTATATAAACCGAGTGTTTATAATTGGCCAGGCTAGCCGCCAGGATTTTTAACCAGGCAGGATGTCGTTCTACGCGCTCGCCCTATTCTGCGCAACCGCGTTTGCGCTCGCCGCGGCTCAGGATTTCGAACTTCGTAAGTCCTTTGTTCAACCATCAATTCCCTTTGCCTGATCTAAAAGTTGTTCCTATAACTTCAAATTTAATTAACTGTCTACATCGTTTCAATCTTGTCTCGAATAAGAAGCAGTTAATCAGAAAAATTTTAACTAACTTTGAGCAACATTTATGACAACAGTTTTAAATATCACTTTTCAGTGTGCAAATAGAAAAAAACGTGTTCATTTTTTGAATTTTAAATTTTATGTGCTGTATAACCCGTCAATTTCCATGTGACATGAAATCTTTTGTGACTATTTGCTGAAGAAAATGTTACTCTTTGATAATGTAGAGATTATACTACTCCGTTATAATTATGCGATGATCTTACTAATTGTATATAATTTTTATATGAAAGAAAGAAATTATTATATATTAAAAAACTTAACCATCAAATTTAACTATTTGCCGAATAATTGAAGTGTTTTTTAACGTAAAATATATACAATAATTAAATAATTTTATACATAATTAAATATACTGTGTGTAACACTTTAATCAATTCTTGATGAATCAATTGATATGCCATCTTACAATAGATTACGTATTGTAATTAGTAATTTCATTTTTACAATGTGCTATTGAGATAAAAATTATAATTAATTATATGAATTATAAATTATAATACATCAGCTGTGTACAAATAAAGCATGTAACGCAATCTTCAGCGTGTTTATTGATATATTAATTATGACGCAGGTACTACTTTCGCTTTCTTATGCTTTATCCATGCAGAAGTAGCAACTGGTTTCAAGAAATTGCAATGACAAAATGAATCATTTCTTATCACAAGTAAATCAGATTAGACTGTGAGCGAATAAGATAATATTTTAACAGCAGGTGTTATATAATTATTTTAACGAACTAACTAGCGAGCGTGTAGACATATAAACAAAAGGAAAACTATCGTACAACTACTAAAACGTTTTCTTTTCTTTTTAGTTTTTTCTACATTTCTTCAAGATTGTTCGTTGTAATATTCTGTAATATTTTAAATATAAATTTATATTTATATCTATCAATTGAATGGTTAAGTATGTAATTTCGAATGTAAATTTGCATGCGCGTAGACTTACGTTTGCGGTTGAACGGATAATAATTGCATAAGTTTAAACGTTTAATCATTTACTCTTTTACCCCATTTTTTCAGTAATAATATACTTTTACCATTTTCCACACATTTTAACCACTAATTATACTAATTTTAATGGCAATCTCTTTCTTTCGATAAAACATAAAAAAAGAACGCTTTTTAAAAAAATTGATACGTAATTGATCGGTGCACTTTGTGGCTGGTTTTATTATCGGAGAAAGGAAAGGTTAACATTAACCACAATAAATTCAAAGCTTGTATATAAGATTTCCTAAGCCAGTTTATGCGAGATCCTGTTACAGTGACTCATAATGCTAAATATATTCCAATTAAACACTTAGATAATTAAATACTTAGTAAAGTTAAAATTTATATGTTATGAAATAATTAGCATTAAAGATAATGATAAAAGTGAACAATATCCGAGTAATTAATGAAAAGGTTTGGATTTTATTATTTTTTATCGCAACTTAATTAGTACAGTAACAGTTAAAATAAATAATTAATATATTATTATTATTAATATATTATATATATTTTTTACACAGCTGTGCAAACCTGCAAACATGACGCAGATGATTATTCATCTTGCTTGAGACTTGCGATACAAGAAGCATGGCCGAACTTTATCCCAGGTATTAAAAATTGTACATTAATAATATTTATATATTTGAATTGGTTAAAATTATCAAATTTGCGTTACATTTATTATTATTTAAATGTGCATAAACAAAGATAGTTATTTAATTTATGTTAATGTACCATAATCTTACTCGAGCTTTAATCTTTTTCGAAAGGTATACCAAAACTCGATCTGCCGGTTTTGGATCCGTACTTTACCGATGAACAGAGAACCGTGTACGAAACTAGTGACTTACGTGCGGACATAACAGTCAAAAATGTTAACACCTATGGACTTGCGAAGGCTCAATTCTTGGCTGTGAGACCGCAGCAAACCGACGATTTCTTCAAATTGGAGATTGACGTCGATTTGCCGAAGGTGCTTATCGAGGGTAATTACAAGGCGGATGGATCCATTGGAGCTTTCCAAATTGGCGGCGAAGGTATGCAAATTAATTACTTTTAATATTGACAGCATTTCTAATATATATACGATTACACCGAATATAACACACTATAAAATTTATTGAAAAAAATATTAAAAATACAAGAAAGAAAACATTATATACACTTACTTTAAACAGATTGTTTATTATTATTTAACTTTTCCTTACATAATTCCGTTATCATTTAATGACAGATAATAACATAAATTACACTAATATTAATTTCTTTATTTCATTGATAAAGAGAGTGTATATCCAATCTCTTGACTTTGTTTCTAGTATATAATATATTCTATTAATGTTTGATTATTCACGCAAAAAAGATGTATAATATATTTTATTATTTATTCCGTTAGGTTTCTTCAATATTAGCATGGAAGACATTAAAGCCACGTGGATAATGGAAGGACCTGTAGCTAATGATCGATGGACGCTCGAACATTTCCATCTAAACCCGGAAGTCGGAAAGATGCAGATCTGGTTCAGTGACATGTTCAACGGTAACGAGGAACTCAGTAAGTAAACAGTTCCTTCAAAATATTCTTCGGCTAAAAACGCGTTTTTCGCGAAAATTTGCGTTTATACCTGACTCTCACATTTCCATGACCAATAAGAATTGATTTGTTTTCATAAGCTACGAGTTATGTCAAAAGGAGGCACTGGGTGCGAGACTTAAGTATTCTTTCGTTCTTATTGCCGTAATTGCCTGTTTCATTATCCCTAATTGTCTTGTTATATCACTTCAGCAATTCCTTGATAATTACTTGATGGGAAACTCTGATACCTATGCCGTAATCCCTCGTTACATAATGCCCGGTCAATTTGCTTTCTTACGCGTCGACATTCTTCGTAACGTGATCGTCACAGCCGTCACATACCGAATTTTCACTTTCAGATAATGCCGCCATGAGATTCGTAAACGAATATTGGCCGACCTTGTATCGTTCGATGCTGCCGTTCCTCGCGAAGTCCTGGGACGAGCGTCTTACTGAGATCAGCAACCGCATATTCTCGAAGATATCCTTCTCGAAGACGTTCCCTTGAAGCCTTTAAAGACGTTCCTTTCTGCTAGGGCACGTACATAGCGTAGTATGATCGAAAGAGCGTCGAATTTGGAATCGCAAATAATTTAGTCGACTGCTCGAAACTGACGCGGAGGAACGCGAAACTCCTCTTTCTGAAGTCTGCGAACATCCTGACGTGAGTTATTTTCTTCTCACCATGCGTACTTCTGATAGTGTTATTTAGATTTGCACGACGTCGACATGCGTGTGAATAGTGCGACAATGGCGAGTTTATTGTATAATTATGTAACGTGTAAACATAGATTATTCTTTGTTACTATTATTGTGTTACTGCTATTTCCACTAGTGATTGTTTATGTAAAGCACAGGTGTAATAAATATCAAGGATAATATGAAGAGTGCCACGTATATAAATTTAATAATTTTCCCGAATAATTTTTAACTCTTTTGAAAGTTTTCTTCCAAATTATTGTCAGTTTGTACACATATAATTTGTTTGTATTACGCAAAACGTAGTAAATAACAATTTATATGTAAAATGAACGGAAACATAAACAAACCAATTAATTTTTATCATATATTTATATGATAAAAGGTACATTTGTTTTATTCTATTAATATACCATTAATTCCATTGTGCACTAAAACTATAATACCACATTTGACACTTAACATAATAACGATTTATATACCTCTGTTTTACTACGATGTAAAAGCAACAATTACATTTACTATCAACATATAATATATGTATTTCTTTTTTAGGAGAATATCAACGAAAATTATCTACTAATCTTTGAATATAATTGTATGTTCTCTTTAAGTAATTTGTTTAATCCCTGATTGGCGGACCAAATAATTAATATTTTTTTTCATGAATAAGCAAACAATTATAAAAATAGAGTATAAACATTATGTCACCTGCATTTAATTATGTGCATTCAAGATTTTGATCTTTATAAACAAGTAATTATAAGATATAATACATTGTATTAACTTTGTTTATTAAAGCAGTGACAATTTTTTAATCGTAGGTATTATTTAATTTTTTTTTTAAAGAAGCCATGAATACATTATATTCAACTATATCAAATCTTGGAAAATATTAAAATGAAACCAATCTACTATTTAAAAATTGAAAAGCAGTTTAAATGCGCGCCCAAATATTGTGTTTTTCTTTCTTCTTGTTTAATTAGAAGACTCCCTGATAAGTTGCTACTAACGCGTCATTTAGTTCCCGTGCATATTTAAATTTTATCGTTGATTTCAATGACAAGAAGCTAATGGTAACTAATAAAGATATAATATAGATTTCTTAAGGTATAAGGAACGTTTCCACTGGTACATGTCGCAGCAGTTGGTTGACAATGCCAGCAAAGAGCGACGACAACTTCTTCTTTAATTGCGGTTCCATCAATTTCAACACTTCTTGCCCATTTTCTCGAAGGAAAAGATTAATTGCCTCGGCTATAAAAATGAAAAAGTAATACAATGATAAGAATAAATTGTAAAAGTGAACGACTTTGATTATACTAAATATTATAGAGAGAAAGAGAGTCTCTCTTAGAGAGATATTTTAATATTATATTTATTATTAATATTATTATTCGTGTTATAAAAAGACACTTCAAAATGAATATATGTGTCGTATAAATATTTATAGACTATGTGCAATTTGCTTACTGAGTATTCTATTGTTGTTGAAGATCTTGCTGACTCGCATTTGCACATCTTTCACTCCGAGCACGACGTCAAGGTTATCGACGTTCAAATATGTCTTTTCCTCTCGCGATCTCGTCGAGACTGTTCCTCTGACTAGTGCTCTAGCATCTCCGAAACGCGCGTGGAATGTACCGTTTCCACTTGCAGGCAAAATTATTAATACACCAGAACTGTAGGAATTAAATTTGATGAAATAGAGATTCCGTCGTTTAAATATATTTAAAAAAATACAATTATTCAAAAATTATGTGCTTCTTACAATCTATTATTGAACTATCGTTTTTATCGCTTATAAAACGAAATAAATATCAGATATGCTTTTTCTTCAAAATAGATATAATTTTTATTTTTACACGGATAATATTAAAAAAATTATTTTATATTTCGTTTAACGGATTATATCTTTCTTTTATTTAATAAACTGACATTTACATAATTTACGTACCTGGAATAATGCGCGTCTAATATAAGGGCCGGCATTCGCACTATGGCTTGGAAGGTTGAGCCGAGCTTAATATCCTCCACCGAATAGTTACTCGCTCCTTTTACATAAAGGTCCCGTAGCTGAATCTTATAACCGTGTGTACCACCTGTCAGGGAGAGAGTCAGTTCGTCCATCTGTCGGAATAGACAAAATATGGTAGCGAAGGTAAAATGGTGTAAATTGGAACTTCAATTCTATATACCTATATAATATTATTGCATAGTATAATTTATTAGGTCTGATTTTAAACCTGCGAGATTTGGTAGCTGTTTTTCAACGTGTAAGAGTAGAGCGCTATAAGCTATAAGTACATAATCTTTTATATTGTAATATTATAGGCATAAACATTTTTTATTTATAATGTTTCTTCTTGAAAGAAATTTATCAATATAAATTATATTAAATACAATAACGTGATATGTATACAATATTGTTTGAATTATGTTTAATTTAGGACAGACCGCATAAACTTACACGGAACGGTTCTACCGAGGGTAACTCAATTTCGGGTATTCCGACTTTCAGATAAGGTTGCAGATGTTGCAGAGCGCCGATCAGACAAGTTATCAGCTTTGGATCGCTTTTGGAACATTGCTTCACATATTCGGCTACGAGTAAAATGTTATTATACATGTGTCAGATGTATATTACTTAAAATATGCTGTTTAGTCACGTATGTTTTATTGTTCCATTGTATGATAATTATATGTTCTTTGTATTACTTCTTCTTTGTGATCTTTATGAAGCAGGAGAAATTTGACGTTCCAGATTGTATAAGTAAAAGCGTCAATGAAAGTAAAAAGCGTGTTAAACTCTAGTCGCGTTAAAAGTGAAAGTACTATCTCGTGACGATAATGCACCTTCAAGAATAAGTATTGCAAATTGGTACAGCTGCAAGAGGTTATATGCTAAGAGCTCTTTTTATGACGTTTTTTTTTCTATTGCTTTGCAAAATCATGTCAGATTGGCTAATGATTAGTACTGCGTATATTAAATAGATTGCATAATTAGAACAGTACACATATACATGTGCACATACGTATTCAAATATCCATTACAAATAACTTAATTTTTTTATCAGGAGCGCTGTAAATATTTCATTTTTTATAATGTAAATCTGCAAATAAATATTGATAGTAATCTTAAATTAGTTATATGATAGGCTCGTTGAATTTAAATAAATAAAGACAGAAACTTTATGTCTATGCTGATTGCTGAACTTTGATATTTGATTACAACATATTTTCTGCGGAAACAAAGATCCGGCCTTTGCGACAGTGCAACGCTATTGCGTGCAGAAAATTACACGTAATTTGAAGAATGTTTTTCATTATTACAAAAAAATATTTTAGTTATTTTTATATTGACAGTATAAAACAATTAAATGTGTTCTCATAATTTTGTAAAATAAATTGTGTCCTATTTCTTTCAGTGTTTTTATGGATGTTACATCTCTAATTAACAGTCAATTTACTTGGTACATCATCTTTTTGATACGACCGAATTTCTTAGCAGTAATCAATTGCAAACTATTACACCATTTATGTATTATAAATTGTAATGAAACTAATTGTTTTTGCAAATTGCGATTCAAATTCAAGCATTATTATAACTTGATGAATATTCAGCGAAGATATTAAAGACGCTAATGCTAAATTTGCGGAAAATGTTTTGATTACTCACGGCTGGTGTTGGAGGAGAGAGTTGCCGTGCAGCCGACGACAAGGAGGATGGCCCACAGCCTCTTATTCATAATTTTTCAATGCAGCCGCGACGGCGACGACAAAGATGAAAGTTTCGCGAAAGTTTCGGTTATCGGGATTTGCAGTATCCACCTTCGCGACTCAAACCGTACCTTTTGTTGGAGTTAGTCGCGAGGATCTTATCACGAGCAAGGCTCACCGGGCACGACGACGAATTCGACTGAAGACTCGAATCGCGCGATAAACGGCACCGTTAGAATAAGACTGAATAAGACTATGTAAGAGAGGGCATTGACAGACGGCAGATCGTAGCTGCACTCGCGGTTACTTTCACTGCTGCAACATGCATGCACATGCACCTGCGCCTTCTTCGTCGTCTGCAACAGCAGACGAGTCTTATCCAGACCGTTATAGAGACGGCTAGACTCTAGACGAAAGTACCTTACCCAGAAGATATGCAATGATGTCTGGATTTTGCTGTGTCCCCCACGCGTATAAATCATTGGTCGCCGCACGCTCACATAATGAGAAATTTGCAGCGGCACTTTGATCATGACGAAAGCATATTGCAAATCAGCGTTATATGCAATTTTCTGCAGAGAATAAGCTGACACAAGCAACGTGGTTATCAATTTTGCGAATTAATCTTTTATTACAGAATACTTTCAGAATTTGGTAATATGCTAAACAGTAGAAGATATAAGACAACGAGATTTCCTGTGAGATCTTTCATTCTTATTAGTTTTCTACATAGAATTTAATGTATATTTATTTTTTGATTATGTTATTACTTTTGTGCACAAAATATGGTTAAAAAAATCAATTTCTGATGTAAAGAAACATCATACAGTCGTAGAAATAAAATAAAATTAACCTTCCAATCTCGGAACCACCTTCATTTAAAACAAAGTTACGCTTTATTACAATTTTGTTTAAAATATTTTTGATAAAATCAATATGTTGAGTTTTGCGAGTAACTTGAGTTATGTAAGGAATTCTATCTAATTCTATCTGCTTTTAATATTTTTAAAATTGTAAATTTACTTTATTTTTATTTTAAAATCTCTTTATCGTAGTCTATTTCATGTGGTTTTTATTTAAATTTTGTATAAAAAATATTTAATATTTTTATATGACTCTTATGCAAAAGCCATTTCTTAGATTTTAGAGAGAATCTCAAGAATTGTATAAATTTTCTTTTCTTTTATTTTAAATGAATAGATGACCACTAGATTCTTGGTATAAATCCGCAAAACTGCTAAGATAGTTCACAAAGTAAGACAATAGTCTTATATGCGATGTAAACAACGGGTCTATGTTGATCAAGTGCAATTGCGGGCGCAACACAGTAAGAGTATAGCGTACTCTGTATGATGTAACGAGTCATTTGCATCCGACTACAATTAAGCCGTTAGCATTATGCAATGAGATTTCGGTAGAATGAACATGTATTCAGTGATTTACTATCTGTTATTGTAGACATTTATAACGCCCAAAAGATAAATTATTAGAGAGCATTTTTTAAGAGAGTATTTAAAGTAGAGAGTATTTTTTGACATTATCAATATCTACGATAACAGATCGTAAATCACGTACGAAATAATATTAGGAAAAATTCCGATTTTTATATAATCTTTATCAAAAGCTTTTAACATTAAAATATAATTATAATCCTAAAATAAATTTCGAAGAAGAAATTCTAAAGAAGTCACATTAAAAAAGCTTAGTGTTTCTCTACTTTAAAATTTTTGTATTAATTTGTTAAATCTTATTTTACTTGCCACGTTACAAAGAATTAATTCAAAAGTTAAATCGGTTTAATAAAGTTTTGAAGATTTTGCTAGAATTTATTTCACTAATGTAAATATAATACAATATATCACAATTTAATATTATATAAAAATATAATATTAATATATATTAATCGTGCATTTGTGCTCTAATATTTAATATGCATTACGACTAATTAAATTTACATTTACAAATATCTGATAACCTTATATAAACTATAATTATACAAAAATTCGAATAAATAATTTTACGATTAATACTGACCGTAAATCATTCTCGTTAATCGCGCAATTTTTACTTATCTATACGACTATACATATGTATATATACTCGATTTCGAATGACTTAATATCTACATAATATGCGACCTAGAAAGTAATATCACACATCGAGAACAGCGAAATTTTTGCGATGTCATGTGGGTATACACAATATATTGCATAAGAATTAACTAATATAACTAGCAAAAATAAAACAAAACAGAATATGTTAATATATTATTACAAATAGGTAATGTTGCTATACGTTTCCAAATATTTTAAAGATAATATAATGTCATACATTAAATATTAATATGCTCTGTTAATTTTAAAGACAAATATAATAATATGTGTTCCAAATATTAATATATTCTACTTTATAATTATGTACATATGTATATGTATATTAGAAATAGATATACTTATTTATTAAAGTAAATAATATTTGAAACTAAAATTATTTGAGTGCATAATAAATACTATTTATGTTGCAAATGTTAAAGTTTTTTCTTAAATCAAATTTTCTATTAAACTTTGATGAAGGAAGTGATTTCTGCAAATCCTCAGACAGCTGCAAAGAATGCGATTACCTTCAAAGCACGAATGCATCATGGTTATCTACATGCAGGAGTTCATGCAATACGTGCTTGTAGTAACATTAATTTTTTTTATAATAGACATTAAAAATTATTTGAAGTAGTTCTCAATAAGATGTAAA
Organism: Leptothorax acervorum; assembly: GCA_035220615.1. NCBI lineage: Eukaryota > Metazoa > Arthropoda > Insecta > Hymenoptera > Formicidae > Leptothorax > Leptothorax acervorum. Next base: position 190,863 of record JASTWQ010000201.1, read on the forward strand.
TAATATCTAATTGTAAGTATAGATAATTTTTTAATAAATAATATATAATTTACAGAAATATCATAATATTATGGTCAGAAACACTCGCGAAATTATTGGCAACACTTGCTTGCGCCTACGAAAATAAATGACACAAAATTCAAACTGAATATTCTTGCAATACATTTACACGAAACTACATATAAATCCTTTATCATAAATCCTTTATCATAAATCCTTTATCATAAATCCTTTATCATAAATCCTCTTAAAATATGTTATTTGTTTGATAAACTTGTTTCTTTATAAGAGTGAACTTTTTTCTTAGCTAGTCGGTTTTTGTGCCGATTTCAGTCAGGGGCCAATTTTAGCATGGAAAAACGCACGAACATAACAATATAACAGCAGGAATCATTTCTTCTTAGCAAAATATAACAAAATATCGTGTTTTTTGGCTAAACTTTCCTCCATACTTGATTGAATCATCTACGCAAAAAATGTAAGAGTTGTATTATTACATCTCTTAACCTTTTTCACACATAAACCTTAATTATATCATTGAGACATTAAATAATAAAAAATATTAGAGCGCCATTTTAATCAATAGCAAGCATTTTTATAAGCTATGATATAATTGGAATAGCGATATTATATTTAAATTAATATTACAGCTAATAACGTAAATAGCTATATGCATGCTTAAAAAAATATCTTATAAAAATTAACTTAAATGTATTTTCAGAAAATCTTGAAAATGTTTTACACGCGTTTTTGTATAGTTCTAAAAACATCTTTAAAAAACATCTTTCCTTGAGAGACTTTTTTTAGAAACGCGTCCATTTGCTTGCACATATGGTTGACTCGTATAATATTTTGTCTGTCTAAAAGAAGTTCATAATCAACGAAAAATACGATCTCACGAAACTGGTATTTCTCTTCTTCGTTGTTTTGTATTTTTCGAGAATTTGTTCTTTTATATCATATCAAGCTGGACAAATAGCGAACAAGCGAAAATGATAGCCAAGTCTGGTGTCTTGCCTTGCTGAGTTAACATCTTCGGTATTTTCGGGCTTTGCATTAAGAACTTAGGTAAGCAAATTTCTAAAGCTGTAAATATTATTAGAATTTAATATATAAATTATGTAAAATTATTATTTACTGTCGCATTAGTCAAGATTCAAATAGTTAAACAATTTGAATTTTAATGAGTTGAGAAATTATTCAAATATGCAAATTAATTTAAATTAGAAATCTCCGCAACGGGAAACTGGACGCAAAATTAATCGCGACACATAAAGTTGGACAGTAATTTATTCAAAAAATAAAATATAATATGTATTTAAAATATTCGGTAGAGTAATAGTGTTTTCTATAGCGGAAATAACAATTGACATATTAAAAAAGATTATTAACCAGTTAGTTTTTCTTTATTAAAATCGATAAATTTTCGATAAGTAGATTTATTTTTTGTGCGCTAAAAGTTGTAATTATATAATGTAATTTATTTGTGTAATCACAAATAATGTAAAAATAATAAAGTGTGTTTGTTTTAAACCCGAATATAAAAAGACTAGTTTATATATAATAAAAAACCCCTCGATAAACCATGTTAATAAAGTCCAAATATCAGAAAATTTTGACTATGCTTCTAACGATAACAAATTTTTATATATATTAAAAAAAAGTATGAATAATTTTATATTTTAGATAAATTGTTTAATATTTAATTCGAATGTATTTTGTACATAGAAACTTAAAAAACGGACAATATTTAGTAAATATAAATTTTAAATACAGTAGTAAAACATTTTGAGTGCAGCGTGTGTATCTGTGCTGTACTATAGGTACTATTCCATAACCGATTGCGAATTGTTCCGCCTTTAACCGCGCGATGTAATGTTAGGTAATCTGCTGCACAACACGCGTTTTCTCTCTTATATCGTTAACACACGAAGAACTGGTCCAAATGTTGAAGCAGAAGGAAAGAAAGAGAGCTTCTCACGACATTTCTTGCTCCCACTCGAATACCATACGTCGCCCTTCTCTCTGATGTTTTCGCCGATGAAATTACGTAAAATCTCCACCAAAATTTCACGACTCGGAAGCAGTTTGCTAACCCTTCTCTCAGATGTATCGCAAACAGTGAAAGTGCGTGGTACGCGCTCCTCCACGTAATACTACAAGTGAATCGCCGTTCCTATCGTTCGATAAGTATCGAGGTGTTTTCTTTTGCGTGCTACAGATTTATCGAACGAAGAAAGAGAGAAAGAGAAAACGAAGAAAATGCAGCTAAGGGCTTTTTTGCTTGCGCTACTGTTGCGCGCTACAGTTGCTGGCGATTTCGGTAAGTAATTCCCGGTGACTTCAACGACCGCACGTGCAGTGAACTCCGACGCCGCGCCGGTGACTTCAATGCTCTCAGTATTCTCTCGGTATAAGAAAAGCGCGGCATTCACAGCGAAGACAACAGATTCATAACGGTCAAACAGAATTCGCAAGATATATTTAATACGACACTTTGAAAAATTTTTTATTAAATTTCTCTCGACTATCAAAATCAAAGTGACTATATATATATATATGAAATATATAAGCACTTATACATGACATATCAAGTTTTTAATTACGTGATCTAAGATTTTCAAAAGGATTATGGCTAGCGAAGATAATTACTTTCACTAAAAGTTTAAAGGTTAATTACACTATTTGCACTATAGAAATCCACATTTGAAGCAATACGTGAAATCAAACCTCAAAATTATCAAATTTTATTGTATTTTTCTCATGACAGTTTTCTTATAGCTATGCTCACTTTCATCATTATATATTTTGATGACACATAAAATTTTAATTAATTCGTTATAAAGACCTTTATATAAAATATTATTAATATAATTAAATAAAGATTTTTTATATTAATTTGCTCTTAAAATATAAAGAAAATTTTATTCAAGAAATCTGATAATTAGATAAATATTTATATATGCATATAAATTGCAAATTTTGAGTTTAATGCTAATCTTCATTTTTTCTTTTGTGAATTTGTGCTTGTTATAAACCAGAGAAAAACATAACGCGTACATTATTGCGTTCTAGTTTTGAACAATGACAAAGTAAATAAAAAAATAATATAATTTAACGACTATTTAGAGTAAAATAGGAAAAATTATGAAAAAATGATCCAAAATACATCTTTCAACAAAAATAAACATGCAATCTATTTGTTGATATATTTAATAGTATATTGCATAATGTATTATCCTATTTTGTAATAGAATGCGAAGTACATGAGTGAGATTGTTCTTAAGAAATGCATGGTGCTATCAAAACCAGAATACCTGGAAGTGAAAGTTATATTATGTGCGATTACGTATGTGCATTCAATGTTAATTCGTATATATTAACATTCAATGTTAAAGCATATTCTCACAATAATTTGTAAACATCACACATATCCGCTAATTTTATTCAGTTGTTACAAATATTACAAACAGCTTGAATTTTATATAATTTTCTACTTTGTTTCAATTCGAGTAAAATGTATGAAAAAATATATTTAGAGAAATATTAACTTTAACATATTGTAATTAATTGTCGCAGATAGTCTTTGCTCAATTTTTTTTCATAATGTACATTTAAGATGGATTATTAATTAGGTGTTGTTATTTTTAGAGAACAATTTCAAAAATTGTTACCCCAACGTACCAGGTTTTGACGTCTGCGTGCGAGAGGGATTAAATAAATTAAATCCTTATTTCAAAACCGGTTTACCGAAATACAATGTGCTCCCGTTTGATCCCTTTTTTGCCAGAGAGATAACGGCTGTGAGAGGGGTACCAAATTTCGGCTTTACTTTAACCCTTCGAAATGTCACCGAGACCGGATGGTCTAACAGTAAAGTGACAAAATTCGTTTCCGATTTGAGAAATTACAAGGTACATGCACTGTCCGTCACTATAATTATACATATACGTTAGATTATACGTTATATATTATACATTAATTAACGATAATTATACATTAGATATTCGGTTGACGTAACATTGTGTACTTATTTTACATTCATACATTATGTACGTAATTTTATGTCATCGAAGAATCTGTCACTTATCTTATAACACAAACCTTATATTAAACATAAAAAGTATTGAGGGTAAAAATATATTTTACTTGCATAATTGCATATATATTATTTTTTGTATACGACATTTAATTTTTATTATGGAAAATGTAAGTGGAAGTAGTAATATAATGAGCTACGAAATAACTAAACAAAACATTGCATCAATTAGGTTGTGTACACTCAAAGTTTCCCAGAGAAAATGCTGACGGGTAATTACGAATTTAAAGGCACATGCTTCAGCTCCACTATAACCACTAGAGGGAAATTCACGCTCACTTTGTGTAAGTGCTATTAGCAAATTTGCAGTCGACTACTAAATTTATTGCAAATCCGGTGTACAATGTAAGAAAATACGATTTTTTGCTATTAATATTAAAGATATTAATATAGCTGTAGTAAAAAAAAACAGAAATATTAAAAGCGTTTATTTGTAGTCTTACAATTTTTCCTTATTGCAGATGATCTCATACAAACGACCACCGTGACCAAGTTGCCAGGACAAAAATTGCGGTCTCAAATGGACGTCCAATCCATCAGTAATTTAGAGCTTCACATTACAAATCTTCTATTTGGCAAGCGATTTTTTGAGAGTATCCTTGATAAAGTAATTAATTATACATGGCAGCCGGGTTTCGTGGTGACGAGGGGCTTGATTAATGAACTTGTTTCAACCGCTTTCACAGAGATCTTCGATAACGCCTTCCGTAATTTTCCCTTTGAGCAGATTTTTAAATCAGAGCCATTTTCATAAATTAAATCGATTATAAATTAAATTGAAATTTGCTGTAATTGAATCGATAAAAGTAAATCAATCTCTTAATTAGTAAATAAGTGAATAAAAAGTATTTCCGTCGGTGTGTTGTTGTGAGCAATGTGTCCATAAAACCATTACGAGAGAATGAAATTTATCCACAGAATAAATTTCATGCGGCTCTTGTTATATTTACATAATCATTTTCATCATATTGTGTATGAATTGTATATGAATTAGCGCGTAAGATATATGTGTGGCATAATACGTTAAGTAAATATATGCTTTTCCTTTTTTACGATCTACACGCTTTTGTATTATTACATTACGAGTAATTTATCAAGCCATTTAAGCTGAATTAATATCTCTTATTATTTATTAATCTAATATATTATGTTCCTTGCATGCTGTAAATGTATGGTTACATCTTCTACCGAGTGGTATGAGGAATGCCAAGCGTTTTGATAGCAAGATACAGTGGGTTTTTTGTTCTCAACAGCTGCTCGCCTTGAAGAAAGGTCTTCGAACCTGCATATTCTTCTTACAGAACACATGGAAACAACGTTGCGAGACATTGAACCGAAGAACATTGATTCTTATTTATCATTAATTAATTTTGATCATCAAGCGAATCACATCGGCCGAAGTGTGCGTGTAATATCATCTTCATTCGTTTAACTCTAATCATTGTAATAAATGCGGACCTTAAAGCCAGATTCGCTGTATTCATTAAGGAGATTGGCTACGGTCCCGCTGAGCGGCAGGCGGCGCGGCAAGAAAGGAAAATTTAGAGGTATCTTCGCATTGCTCGTTTTACGCGTTGCTTGCACTTTTAATATTTTTGCTATGTATAAGTTATGTATAATGTTTCGCCTGATGTATAAGAGTATAATTTCAATAATTAATAACTCGACAACCATGCAGACAATTGTCTTCAACTTTTGCATGGATGACAGATTTCCATAGACGAATATCCTCTATTTTAATTAATTCTTATCATTTTGATATACTCTTACACACGGCCGACATAACAAAAATGAATAATTCAATAATTAATTACTCGACAACCATGTAGACAATTGTCTTCAATTTTGGTATGTACGACAGATTCCCATAGACAAATATCCTCCATAAATTTAAACTAATTCTTATCATTTTGATTTGAGCAACCACCCTCCTTAAAGAAAAGTGCGAAATGCGCGTGTACACATTGCGCATAAACAAATAAACGGACTGAGTGGACTGACTGCGGTGCAGTGAATCTTAACTCAGGTATGCATGACCTTTCTTTTCTTAAAGTAAGTATAAATCCCGAGATAAATCCGCACGTTTCTGAAAAAAGTCTTGAAATAATTTTAATCTATACTTTGTTTAGAAAGTACTGATTTAATCTGATGATATCACTGCAAATCCAAGTGTGTTATTTTTGCACGCATAAAAATGACACATTTGACTGAAGAGCTCTTTTTACATGTTTCTTCGTGTGTTAAATTACTCCATTTAACACGTTTAATCGTATTAAATTAAAATTTAACACATTCGTGTTAAATGACGTGATTTACAACGGCCAGAAATGTATAAGAAGAGCTTTAGCTAAAATAACAAACTCGGATTTGCAGTAATAAGAAAATTGCACAAGTTAAAATATTGTTAGATTTTTAAGTACCATATTGTGCATAATAAACTTACAAAAGTATAATAACAATTGCATACAACAAATAGCTTTTACATAAAAATTACGTTAGCCAATAAAAAAAAAAATAAATTACACAAATTTTTGGATGCGAGTTTATTGCATCTTTTATATTGTTATTTAAATAAATAAATAGGATTTTAGGATAAATCTGATCCTTAGAATTTTTATAAAACTTCGTATAAATATGAGATAAAAATACCGCACGTTTATAAATCGTAACCCGCCAAGTTTCGCTTCCCGGGGTTAGTTTGCAGATCAGCCCTTCGATTTTGTTTTTTTCTCACGTTTAGAGACAGGAAGTGTGACCAGCGATTGACGACGATCTTCCGCGAACATGTCGTGAGCAAGTCGGAAACGTGACTTAAAACGAACGTGACCAAGTGATTAACGGTGCTTAACATTCTCCTACTCCTCTTTCGGCTGTTGTATGACGTCCACTCTGACGTCTGTTAAACGCTTTTTTTTCCCCGTCTTACTTGTCACCCATTTTTATGTAATTATCGATCTTGCAGTCTAGACATCTCGGATTTAACTGTTATCATTCAATCATACTTTCAAATTCAGACTATGCGTCATATATACCTACATTTACAGTTTACATATTACTTAAATTGCGCAATTTAATAGGCCAATCAGTTGCATCAATATTAGATTAAATTCGATCTATTGCGAATATTTAATACACGTGATGTACTTGATTGGTCTAATTATCCGATTTGCTAATTATCTATTAACGGAGAAAATCGCTTTTTCTATGCCCTTTCCAATCATTAAGCGCGTACCACTTTAAAATTACCAGATAAAAGAAGAAAGTTATAAACAAATCTCGGCAATTATTGGGAAAGTAAGCGCATAAATTAATCAATGGTTTCTTCGTCTACTTTATTGGCTGCTCATACTTCTCGGCTGCTCATTAGAGGAGCCTTACAACACAGTTTACTGCGGTTAATTTAAAATTAACGTTGGTAAAAGTTATGAAGAACCTTTCATGAAATTTGCGCCGTTTCCTTCACCTTTTTGCATCTAACAATAAGAAAGTTGATTGGCGAAATCTATAATATGACAATGGCATGATAGCATTTGTTTGTTGTCGCACGCTATTCAAAAACTAACTTAACTAAAATTTAGTTAAATAAAAAATAGAAATTATTGTAATTTAATTAAAATTTCAGGTGTTGTTAATAATAAGAATAAAGTGCTGTAAGTGTAAATAATAAGAAATGTATAAAATTGTAAAAAGACATTTTATTTTTCCGTCATAAATTTAAATATTTGTAATTTAAAAGCACTCTGTGCCATCTCCTGTACATAACATACCCGCACTTTAATTATTATGCAATTTGTTTTGCACCTGTACATTGTACAAGTTGAAAAGACAAAGAGTACGCACTGATTCGATGTCCCGCTTAAGGTTCGATACTCTTCGTCTTCTTCGTCCTCGCAGCCGGCATAGCGGGGGCAATGTCAAGGTGGCCTATAAGGCCTGGCGCATCCCTGCCAGTCGATCATTCCTCGTCGAGAAACCTGATCGTTCCACGGAGTGCATCGATAGGTATCAGACGATAACGAAGAAAGGAAAGAAGAAAGAAGCAAGCTGCCAGAGATGAGGAATGCTGTACTACTGTGTTACGTGTGCTCGTTGCTGATCGGGGCCCAGGCCATCGGAATATACAGGGGCCTGGAGTTTTTGGAGCCTTGCTCCAGGAGCGATCCGAAACTGGAAGCCTGCCTTGCCAGAACGGCTAATACACTTGTCGATCGTTTTCGTCAAGGTGAGATATCAAGAACCTATAAAATGAATTGCATATGTAGATATCGTAAAGTTTCTATTTTTTATGTAATTTTTGTAAGGCTTTTACGAGACCACGACATATATTGTTACGGCATATATCGTACCATAAAAATCATTCAATTTCTAAAACGTCTAATGATAATATAGGCAAAAGATCTTACCTAACTTAAATTTAAAAAAAGAAATTTAAAATATTAAAACTGTGTGATAAAATTAAAATCTTTTAAATAAAGAAGTCAACGCTCTTTATAAGCAAAGCTGTGTAAGAAGGTCAACGGCCAAAATACGAGCAAATTAAGAGGATGTTAATTTAAAATAATATTTAATTTATTTAAATTAGTATAGTAAAACAATTGAATGTTTCGACTGTACTTACTTTTCTTCAGCAACAATAATTTAATATAAAAAAGAATAAAATTAATAATTAATAAAGAGAAAGAGAACCTATGAGCTAAACATTAAAAAAAACATCACAATAATTAAAATCTTTTTATTAGTTTTATTTCGATTTAATGATATTTGTGTTCATTATAATTATAATGGCTGGTATGTCTTAAAGAACCTTGGGAGAGTTGAAGTATAGCTAAATTTACCGTTTCTTGCCATGTTAAGTGAAGTCTCGGCAGATAATAGGAATTTGCGGTTCGTTGAAATACATTGCTTGAGCATTTCTCTGTTAACTTCTTTACTCCGCGCTGTCAGGAATATTAATAATTTTTGCAAACTTGCTATTTTTATTACGTTTAATATTTTTGATAAAATATAGTTGAAAAATTAAACAAATAATTTTTTCTGTTATTTGAAATAAACACTGAAGAAATATTGATATATTTTATAGTTCTGATTTACTTTTCCATTAAATAAGAAAGAAATTATATCTTTATTTAGAAAAATTGTGCTGTTCAAAATATATATGTATAACAAGCATTTCTCAATTTTTATTGATTAGAAATAGAAATGTAATAATAATTTATTTAACTGTAATATGTAATATATACTTGTAGCTAAGTAAGATTAGAAAATCTGTAGTAAACGCAAATAAAATATATAAATAAATAATTAAAATTATTAACTGATAATATTATCATCGTTTTATAATAATTAATATAAAAAAATAAATTTTATCAGAGCATCATATTGTAGTATATCTCCCTTTATGTCCTGACAAGCAATTTTTGACACACTTCAATTTTGGCATACTTTACGTTTTTTGGGATAAATATATGATAACAACGTATATAATTTGTAAATAAATTGAAAGTTGAAAGTCTGAAACAAACCGGTTCTGTAACCACGTGGTTTTGTTAACGATCGCAGCACGTTATAACGGTGTATTCGAATGGTCACCCAGTGTCCTACATTCCACTCGTATTGTACGACATTGCTTTAACACACCTGGAGCATTAGCTTTCTTTTAATATTTCAGTGAGTGGAAAATTACCGAAATCATTTTTGGATGCCATAAACTTTTCAAATAGATTACAAAGACAATTAGGTAAACAGTAATATTGAGATATATTGCAATCTAATCTACAAATAGAAATGGAATTTAGATTTAATAGTGTCATTGCGCTATTATCAAACTGAATCAATACATTCAAATAAAACAAATTCTTGAAAAATAAAAATTTCCAAAGAAATTAGGAGAAAGACAAAGATTTATTGCACTGAGAGAATTTGCGTCATTTGTGGTAAAGTTATTACGATGTTCTAACTATGTTGCAATTGCAGGTCTACCGCAACTGGGTTATCCAGAAGTAGAGCCAATTATCCTGGACGAGTTGCATATCGCGCTCGGCGGCGGACCGGATGGCTACAGGGCGCAATTCAAGAACATCACCGCGAGAGGAGTCTCTGCTCTGCGAATAACCGGCCTCAGGACTAGAATGACCGATGACGAGGTGCAGTTGCAATTGGCCTTTAGCATTCCCAGAATTAGAGCGGCTGCGAGATACCGGTCCAGTGGAACCTTGATCTTGGTGCAAGCTAGCGGCGCCGGGGATTATTGGGGCGAATACGGTAAGTCCGCTGAAAAAATATAACTAATTAACTTTGCTACTCAGCAAGCGTAATCTATATCTATTGCGTTACCGTAATTATCGTCCCAGGAGAGTGTTATTGCGTTCCGTGAGAAGAAGAAAGCATCGTAAGAGAAGTACATAATGTTTCTTTCAACAAATCTTCGACCAAGTGAAATGGCACTGGTGCAAGTATGTCGTGACAGCAGTAACTTTCACTTTGCGAAGTGTATATTTATTGTCAACAAACTTCACTTGCCGTGATAAATGCTATATGTAGCGTTAAAACAACTGTATTCGAAAATAATTGCAGTTTGTGTATAGGTATATCTGAGCAAACTCCAATGTGTATTAAAAGCAATGTTTTATTCCAACCCCGCAATTAGTTAAGAGTGTTATTACGTGAAGCATTAATGTGTAATAAACGATTGAAAATTAATGAGAATTGCATTTTATGTAAAAAAATATGTATATTTTTGTATAAATTACTGACTTTTTAAATGCCTTTACAGTTTGAGTAACATTGAGTGACATTTGTGCCTGTGCTAATGCTGTACTGAACGAGTTATACATGACTATGAGAATCTCTGCTACGTTATTCATAGTATTAAACCCCTTGTAAATGGCAACGTGATTTATTCTCTTGTCATAAGAGAAATATTCTTCAAAGAAGAATCACGAGGATACCGCAATATTCTCTTTTGAATAAGTTACTACTATTCGCACCTTTCTTAAAGACAATTTGATGTATGAATTTCATATCTTTCATCTTCCATCGGATTGTATAATTTCGAACCACAAAATTAATTGAAATATTTTTATAATACTTTCATAGTAATGAAAGGAATCTTGTTACTATTATATTTAAAAAAGATTTATTGATAAATCACAGTGTACATTTGTTTAAATTCACAGAACACTTGTGTAGTTAAATAGTTATAATGTAACTTAACAAAAGCATTAAAAATTAATTTTTGAAATAATTTAATAATTGATTTAAACAATTTATTGTTAATAGTGGTCATCGTCAAACCAAAGCACGTCATAAGCACAGTCGTTATAATTTATATAAATTTATTACAATTCTTTCAAAGAAAATCATCTTTTCTTTCATCTGTCACAGATTTTACCCAAATTTTTCTTTTTTTTTCTAGAGGGTGTCAGGGCCAAGGTCTTTATCAGAGCAAGACCATTTGTTTATGAAAGTCGTCGTTACCTTAGATTGCAGCAACTAAAAATGGACTTCAGCGTACAAAATATTAGAATGGGAGTCGAAAACGTGCGCGACACCAACAGTATATTGCGTAAGTCCTAATTTCTATAATAACTTTCAGATTGTTTCTTGTGTGTGTATATGCAATCAAAAGAAATAAAAAACTTTATAATTTTAAGTGCTATAACATTACGACAGCAAAAACTAATAGTATAATAAATATATTTAAATATACCTTTGGCTAAATAAAGATTATTAAAAAATTGAATCAGAAACTTAAAGGATTAATATAAGCTAAATTCAAGTAATAGAGCAAATAAGTGACTAAATATACGCCTGGAGTAGCAATAAATATAGAATTGATATGTAGGATATTCTTCATTTAATGCATTTAAAGAACTTTGACTCTCATATTTGAAAGAATTTTTAAAATTTTGAATTATATTCTAATATTACTTTTGTTTCACAGTGGCGGCGCTCAATCTTTTCATCAATACCAACAGCCAGGAATTGTTGAAGGAAATGAAACCGGATCTGAGGAGGAAGCTGGTGCAGGTGATGACGACTTTCGTGGAGAGACTGTTTGCTCAGGTGCCGTATGATGCCTGGATTACGGATTAAACAATCGGCTGATAATTGTCACGAGAAAAACCCAATCGTTACTGCGTCATTGGTGCACTCTTGAACTGCGATGCGAGGCTTAAACACAAGAAAAAAAGCACTCTTATCTTGTGAACTTACAATGGAATCACGGATGACAAAATCGATTATTTTTAATCGGTATTTCCAAGCAAGAAAAAGATTTCGACAAAAAGTTCCCACGTAATGATCAATGGTCTTTCTAATTTTGCACGTGAATTGCCCGAGAAGGGCAGTCTATATCTGCAAAGGTTAAATAACTACGCTGCATATACGATACAGGGTATTTCGTATAAAACTCGTTAAAATTTTCGCGAACATTCTTCGAAAGTATTGAGTTTTGTTATTTCCTTTAAAAGTATATTTTCCAAAGCATGATTGTAGAGATATATGACAAATTTAAGAATATTTTACTTTAAGATTGAAAATCAATAAGAAATATATAATTACGTACTAAAATTATATTTCTTATTGATAATAAACACGTATATAATTTAGAATGGACATCAACTGTGAATAATTTGTAGAATTCTTGCTTTTACTGGATAGTCCATTATTTATTTCATCTTTACTTCATTAGTGACATTGAAGAAGTTAAATTGATGATAGTGATAATCGATCATTTAAAACATTTTATTTAATGGCGTATAACATGTTTAAGTTATCCGAATGTACTTTCATTATTATTTAACGTCATACACGAACATGAATTTATTAAGAATTAGATAATGACAACTCGCTAAAAAAATATATATACATATATATATTATAAAAATGTAAGTTTTGTACACAATTATATGTATATATATGTGGATATAATAATATTCTCTTCTTTTAGTATATTAAATGAGATTAGTATTGTTTATTTATCAAAATAATTGTTTATTTAGCCAATTGTTTTTTGTGCGTTTGATCTTCGTGCACATCTTCGATGCGCGTTTTAGAATAATCAATAAATTATACGCGTCTAATTTTATTAAGTCTTTATACTCTTCTATTATATTACCAAGTTATATTTTATAATGTTAGTAAATAGAGTTTAATTATTCAGGAATCAATTTCAATGCACACATAAATTATGCGTTTACATAAAAATTGTTCACAGAATTCATGACATTTCTTTGTGATGAATTCTTTACAGAAGAATTCCGTAACTTGCGCTATAGGGATAAATAAATAAACAAAAATACAATTTGGCAATACGTTTATCCGGTAGTTTTATTTTTCGGCATTTAAATTCCATAATTCACTTGCTGTTACCGCGCTTATGCATGAGAATAATATGACAAACGAGCATCAACTATAGAAGCTCTAAAAATCTTGAGATAACAAAATAATAGGAAAATAAATGGCATCATAAATAAAATTATCGATCATATTATACGCGCGAGTCATAATATTAAAAAGCGAGTCATATTTTAAATAAATGAATATCGAATAACCCGTTTCAATAAAAAGCAAAAATAATGATCGTATTTATAATTAGGAAAATCAGAATTTACATATTCTACATAATTGCAAATTGTACCTTTTTATTTATTGCTTTTTTGTATATAAATCATAATAACGCTAAATATTTGATATTTCTAGCAAATATATGTGTCATTATTTATTAAATAAAGGGACGTAACGTGTGTTGACGTACATAAAAGTAGTCACATAATACAAGTTAGAATCATTATTTTGTTGCTATTATTTTCTCATTTAAAATCTCATGCAAGTTGCTTCTCAGTCCTTAGTTCTACTGATATTAATAGCATTTAATGTTCACATAATATGTGTAATAATTGCTATTAAATATCAGTAGAAGGACTGAGAAACAACCTGTATGAGATTTCAAATGAGAAAATAATAACAACAAAATAATTATTCTGACATGCAAAAAAATTGTATACAATACAATCAATTATATCTCTTCAAGTTAAACCGCCTTTTCTTCCAAGAATTCTGATAAATAGATACTTGCCATCCTTGCGCCGAGTAATAAATACAGTAAGTCTAGTTATTATTAATAATTTATTTCTTTTAATAAAAAGTTATATGCTTAGACATTTATGTCAAAGATCGCGATCTAAGTAGATTTATATTATCATGTAGTATCATTTCAAGGATCAATCGATGAAAAATCAAAAAACACATTATTATATCTATAATTCACATTATTATAATTATTTTTTAAATACAAAAAATTAATATATTATAAAATAATATTAAACATTATACATCTTACACAAATAATCACATATTTGACCAGATTTTTTTTTTCTAATCACCCAGTGTGGAACTGTTGGCGATGATAACCTTTTCAAAGTGGACGAGAATCGCTATTTTATTCCAACTTTAATATCCAGTAAATAACATTAACATTCGGTAAAATGTGTGTCCACAATAGATACGATTATTGTATTTGCGTTCTCTCACAGGAAACCGATCATCACCGAGTGCATCTTATTGGCGCGCGAGGTCGAAGCCACCTTACTCACTATACATAAATACACTCCTATGTCAACGTTACGTCTTCTCTATTATCAAAGTAGAATCACAATACCAGTGATTACGCTTGCTCTGACATAATAAGGGATCCGTATCTAAATTTATTTTGCTGAATGGCGCTCATGGCGGTACGACGCCCACTTGTGCCGAAATTATTAGGTCAGTGGAAGCAGGAAATTACGATCGTGCTTCATGCTTGTGTTTTCTGATAATTGATAGCTACTAGAAATAATTTTGCGAGATATACATAACAAAAAATTCTTGCTTCAGGAAATGCTTTACTGTTTGACTTAAACTTTAAAAGAAATTACAAGAGCTCTAAGTCATATGACATCACTCCGATCTACTTACAAGATAAAATTTACCCGTAGGGATATTGTTTTCAACCAATTTTTCAATTACGATATACATTGAAATTACGAAGACATTTGTCTGACATATTTCCAACAGAAATGAAAAATATCATGTTATACGAGGAAAAAAATCTGATTTACGTAGAAAACGAAAACCGCTTTATTAAAAGAACTAATTTTAAAATATTTTGATAAAATATTATTTTGGTAAAAAAATATAACATCTAACTTTTTAAGTAAATAAATAAAACAAAATAATCTACCAATATATTTATATAAAAATAATAATCATAAACTTTATACAAATTAGTTAAAGTTAATTAAGAGTAAAGTTTGTTAACCCTCTTTCTCTCTTTTTTCTTTAACCGGCTTTTATAAATATCTCTGTTAATAATGTCCGCAAATAGATATTTCAAGAAGTTCTTGAACCAACACGCATTTATGTTCTGATTTAAATGCTCAATTTTTTTAATCAGTGGATGATACAATAATTACAATCTATCAATGTCTGGTAAGCGTTTAGTCGACTTGACGAGCATTATATCACAGCTCTGGTAACTCCAATGGCTTCTTTGATTTGATGGATGAACCAATTATGATGTTCTTACTAGCCAGTTCAGTTATTCGTGCGCACGTAAACAATCATTCTCTCATGCCAGGAAGTTACACTCTCGCCTGCAAAACTACATCTATTGCGTTTCAACATTTCAAATCCATTTGCAGAAATCAGGACTTTGAAATCGTATAATAAAGCGCGAGATAAGACATGTTAAACCATGTTAGAAAATGGTTAGAAATTATTCAATCATGTTTATATGTTAATTTTATATAAATTTAAACCATTTT
Organism: Leptothorax acervorum; assembly: GCA_035220615.1. Lineage (NCBI taxonomy): Eukaryota > Metazoa > Arthropoda > Insecta > Hymenoptera > Formicidae > Leptothorax > Leptothorax acervorum. The sequence continues at coordinate 206,766 of JASTWQ010000201.1, forward strand.
TGTAATATTTTTAGATATTATATTTTTATAATTTTATTTATTTATATTTATTTATTTATATTTATATTATAATCTTATTAACTGTACATAGAAATTTTACAATGTTAAAAATAAAATTAATTAATTGTCAGAAGATACTTTATATAAGCGTTTAAAAATTTTCAACATTTATTATTTTATTTGCAACAATCAAATATTATATGGCTTTGCTTTATGTTATTACTATACAATGTGTGAACTTTGATTCCTGCGCATTAACATTTACATATTTTTTTAGCTTTAGGAAAAATTGTGAAAACCTGTGCCTTTTACGCATCTATTCCATCGATTCGACAAACTCATCGTGCATTACATGTTTCTCTGGTACGCATGCATAATCGCATTAATGGTTAAACAGCAATGTCTTTTGTCTGTACATTGCGTAATATATGTGGATAACATCTTGAAAAGACATTCGTCTTTTATTACTTTGTTGCTCACTTAAAAGATATTTTTTACAGAAAAAGACAGAAACTAAAACCAGACTATGGTAACGTTTTAAATAATCAGATTTCTTTGATTCTCACAATTGCTAAAAAGTACTTTAATTTATATCGATAGAATGTACAAGCTGTATACTAAATTACATAAAATACAAATTTCAAGACACATAGAAATAACATTTTCTATAAAGTTTATTAATTATTTAAATAAAATTACTATCCGTATTTTTAATTATCGCTTAACGAAAAATGTTCTCGTCTCTTTGGTTCAAGGATTCGGCTCGTTCAAGAATAAATTAATTACACAATTATAAATATTTTTGACAATGCAATTACGAAGTTAATTTTTTTCCTGACGATTTATGATAATAAAGTAGGTAGACACAATTGGAAAGGGCGAATTTAAATGCCATTAAAAATAAAATTGAAAAAAAAAGAAAACATTAAAATTATTTTTATTTGCTCTAAAAATTTGCTAAAATTTATTATAATAAGAGAGAGTCAATGATCTCTATCCTGTCCGCAATCGCGTATTCTAAAATGCACAAAGCGTTCTGTTTGATGTGCAACAGCATCTTTGTATGATTTTCGTCGAATAAATTACGAAATCACCGTCTACCGCAGGATTACTTCATTTCCAAATTTACTTATTGTGACAAAAACTCAGATCGACTTGCTTCTCTTTTAGCAGCACATTACTAGCAATTTCTTTGTAAGACCATACCATTAAATAAGTCACTACTACGTTATCAAAAATATGAAATATCATGGTCGTTCCTCAAAACTACCGTATTCTGTCTTCGAGGAAGCAGGCACACACACACACACACACACACACACACACACACACACACAAGATACTTTACTCGAAAACAGAAGGTCCGTCGATATAAAATTCGATGTGCGCCGATTTCTATAATTGTAAGTTAATTTCACAGTAAACCTCCGAAAACGAGCGCATCGAATAAAATCATTGTATAAATTATAAATTCTTTCAATAAACATTAAATCTTTATCTAAAAAAAAAAAAAAAAAATTAAGCATTCCAATTTTTTAGGGAAATCAATGAATTTTTAAATTATAATCAAGATGGAACAAGAAATCGATTACTTATTCACTCAACGATTTTCACGTACCTCCTAATATCACTCGACCAGACGTCTCAACCTTGTTGTTTCCTCTTCGGTTTCAGTAGAAGTCCATGAAAGCCGAGGCAATATTCGTGATACCGTTCAAAAAAAAAGCGCTAATGTACGACCTGCCTGGATAATATGCATGTTTTATAAGCTCATCCGTCTGCACGTGATTCTTCTCGCGATTGGCACGTGCACTTTTTTCTTGCGGATAGGATGAAGGCAGGTATCATGCAGGTAACAATAATGGTTTTCGTTTTGTGTGCGGCGGGTGGCATGTGGAGAGGGAGAGATGGTCACTGTTATAAGACGTTCGGATTGCCATTCGGATCATACACTTCCAGCCCGACCATCCGAGGACCCACCTGTCGCCGTGGGACCTTCGGTCCAGCAACCCCGTCGTCGAATCTCGGTTCCACAGCCAGAAGGCACTTTCGTTGAGCTTCCTGTCTGCTTATTTTTTATTTCTGTAAAAAATGGCATCAGCGAAGGCAACGTTCATCGCGATCTTGTTGGCCGTGGCGACGATCGGCGTAGTAGCTGCCCGAAATATACGTAAGTAAAACAGTAAAAGTGAGACCCTGCACTGATATTTTTGTCGTCGGTCGTGACGTAAAAAACTAAAATGTCAACGAAATAAAAATTTTTCGAGGATGGTTTCACGTGGTTTATCATATTTATTTCCTGATAAGCATATGCTGGTTCGCTAGTATGCTATTACACTATTATACATGCAAGCTATTACGCCGAATGCTATATAAATTGATTTGATATCTGTCATTAGTATCACAATTAAGATCTCTAAATACATATGCACTATAAAATGTACTTATGTGCGTGATTTAAGTTATTATCGTCAGCATTAAAATTTCTTCAGACAATCTATAATTTCTGTCAGAATTCATTATAGAAGAATATGGATAGAATTCTATTTATAATTTTGTGTGCGGAATGAGAGAATACAAAGAAACATTTGAAGAATTAGAATACGCATCACATACACATATAAAATGTACATTCTAATTAAATTTATAATTAAAAAATATGTACATCCATTACAATGTGTAGCACATAAAATTATAAATAGAATTGTATCCTAAAATCTGACATAAATTATAGATCGTCTAAAATAGGTTTTAAGGATTTTACATTTTACATAATCTATAATTTATTTAACAAAAGATATTTTATTTATTTAATTTTTTTACTTAAATATTAAATACATGAAAAAGTGCATTCTTCCTGTATGCATAGATAGGTATGTGTACACATATTATGCATGCGCTTAATTTAACATTATTTCTTCCTCTAAAAAATCGAAGCTGCAAGGTAATAAAAAAAAAAAAAATTTTATTCCTTCTTTAATAATATGTAATTTTGATTTTAAAAAATAGCTTTTTACATAAGAAAAGACTACACTACATGGATCATTAAATTCAATACGTTTGAGTGAATGTCTATTTACACACACGTTTTTTTTCTGAACGCTAGGAAATGTAAAAGACTGCATGAAGAGCTCAAAAAGCAATTTACGCTTCTTCATAAATTAAATTTACGTTACATTAACGTAAATGGATTTAGATACTCAATAATAAATATTGAATGCGTTCTTGATCGAAGGTCGTAGACCGTGTAAATACATTAGTAAAAGAGTGTTTTTTTAGAGATTAAATCATGTTATATTTATAAATGGAAATCAAGTAGACTGATACAGATCTATAGCAAGAAAGGCTCTTTATTAGATTTCCAGTGTTTTTATATATTTTTATTGATTATCTGGCTTTCAATATGCTTGCAGCCGAGTTCCTCCATATTTGCCAAACGAATGATCCACATTACGAGGCATGCATCAGCGATAGTATTGAATATTTGAAGCCGTACCTTAAAACAGGCGTACCGGAGTACAACATTCCGTCGTTGGAACCTCTCAATCTGAAAAAATTAACGTTTACTCCAACAAACAGTATAAAAGTAGACGCAACCGACATCGACGTGTACGGTGCCAGCAACTTTCAAATAAAAAAAATAAAGTAAGTAAAAAAAAAGTAATAAGTACTGTCTGTTGCGGGATAGTTTGTAAAAATCAGTTTTAAAAGATGCAAACACGTGATATCGAGATGTATCCATGAAGTAACACTTGTATAATTAAAAACTCTTTTTTATATACAGGAATATAAAAATAATATACTTTTTATCGTTAGTAATCCGTAAAAGCTAACAACACGATATGATTCTTTTAGCATTCTTTTTATCATCGGATATATTGATAATCAAGCTTTAGTTCAATTTAATTTGTTAAATAAAACGTAATTTGTCTTTCTCATTTCTTGGACAAACGGTTTACATTTGTACAAAAATAGTATGACGCAAGTGATGTAATATAAGATTCAAGTTGCTGAAATCTTGCAAAACGACACGTGTTTGTGTTTCTATTTCTGAATGAGCGCGTTGAATGGGCAAGGATCTCCATGATTATGCGATAAGTAACCTTACGTGCGTATTATTCGGGTAATGACATCATTTTGCACGAAATTTTAGGCCGCGAACCACTCGTAATATTAAATTAGATACAGCCGTGCTCTCTCTGCTTGACGATCAATCCAGCTAGATTACATAAGATTACAAAGAGATGATTATGCACACATGATGTTTTTGCTGTCGTTGACTTGTGACGTATATTGTCTAGCAATTCGTTATTAAAGATATACATATAGCATGTGTCTGTTCAAGATACGGAGAGAACATTAAATATCCCAAATACGAAACACTTAAGAAAATTTTTTAACAAATGTTTTTTAAAAAGAGAATAAGTATGCTACAAATTTTTTATTTTAAAACATGTTTTTTAAAACATATTAACATTATCGATACGTTTCTTAACATAGAACTATATAATATTTATTAAAAATAATTTCTCTAGTCACACAGCAATAGAATATAAATAAAAAGTTACTTACAAAATATTTCATATTTTCTTTTAATATCTATATTTTATCTTTACATGAGATATAAAATTTTCTTATAAAATATTTATTTTTGATGACTTTACTTCAGTACTTGTATGCACAGAATAATGATATAAATTAATTGATTCAAAGAAAACGTATAATTGCATTTAAGGAAAAGTATGCAATTTGTAATGTGTAATTGAGGAACGGACGCTATCTCGTTTGTATTCCGCGCATAAACGGCCGTGACACGAACACTCGAAGTGCGTCCACAAAGCATCGACAATAATCATGCCTGTTCCTCGAAGATTGCAAGAAAGGAAAGAAGATAAATAATCTGTAAGGACCAGAAAATTGAACGGAAACGGTAATCGCCGGTGGCGTTTCTTGTTACTTTGTAGCATGCAAAATTTAAAAAGACACATGTTAAACAATATGTCGAGCGCTGAGAAAGAAACAGAAAGAGAGAGAGAGAGAGAGACAAAACTTACAATGGCGTTGTAATAATGTGAACCATAAAAAAGGGTCGACGTCGTGCATTGAAATTGTCAGTTATCATTAACGATTTCCCACGTGTGGGAACTGTGAAAGAGAGATTAACTAATTCAATGATAATCTATCGTGTATCCATCAAGATATCCGTTTATGGAATGTAACCATTATGTGTTACATTGCGTGATATCTTGACAATAACGCTAAGAACTTACAAGAAAATTATCTTCTAGCAATTAAGCAATTAATTTATTGTTTGTAACTTTGTAATAATCGCAAGAGGTTCTAATTAGAATCTTATATTTACATATGTAGGAAATTACGAGGATAACGCACTGGATGTAGCGATACAATCGTAACAGTAGCCGCAACAAAGTTTGATGAAATCCTGCATGTAAATCGTAGTCTTTATATCGGTCTCATGTCGGATGAGATTAAGTGAGATACACAAAATAAAAACCCCATTGCATCACTTTAAAAGATTTCTATTTCTACAATTAGTTAATTAACAATTTAATTTGTATAAATGCGAATTACTGGCACAAACGTAAATGCAACTTGGAAATATGTCACGACAAGATTCAACTGAATCTTTGTCGTTGTTTTTCTTGATGTCCCCTATCTTGCCATCCCTTAATGCTGCAATTTGTTTTTTTAAGACACGATTTCAACACTCTGCTTTTCCTGGTGGACGTAGCTTTGCCAAATATTAAGGTTGATGGGAAATATCAAATGGACGGCAAGCTACTGTTACTCCCGATTCACGGATCGGGCCCAATGCACGGCAACTTCTCGAATTGCATAGGTATTTATTATTATATAAATTATGATTACCTATATTTACTGTACCGCGCTACTCTAAAAAATCATAATTAGCAATTGAATTGTTATTCTGCAAAAAATCAGAAATACGAAAATTTTCCAACGTTACAAATTTTTTCCAACTTATAGTAACATAACAATGCGTACATTATTTTAGTAAATAGAGTTTTGCCAATAACGTACGATAATGTCGCCACCGCTTGCAGTAATAAATTTTACATTCGACTTATTCATCTCATAAAATCTCGGTTAATTTTCCAGGCCAATGCAAAATACAGGTTGCGAAACACATTAACGAGAAAGGCGAGGAGATAATGCGCATTACGGACTTCAAATTGAAAGTCTCAGTAGGCAAGGGTACGATGAAGCTAGACAATCTGTTTGGCGGCGAACAAGCCCTCGGAGATGTCATCAATTCGGCCATCAACAATAATTTTAATCTCTTTCTGAGAGAGCTTTTGCCGCTCGTGGAAAAGGCGCTGTCTGACGCGTTTCAGAATATCGCTGGCAATATCGTTGAACAGTTCTCATTCGCTCAACTCTTCCCTGGCGCATAGATCTATATTGGTGATCCAGACGATCGGGAGGGCTGGAAAGTAATAAACTAAATTTGAAGATCTATTGCGAAATGAGAGTAATAAAACAAATTTAAAAAATTCATTGTTACTTTCCGTTACATCGAATCTTTTTTGAGAGTGTGCATACTCAATTAAGATTTGCATCGCTCAGCTTGTTAGGTTTGTTTAAATTTTATAACAAAAAACAAACCATAATCGGGATTAAAATAAAACTTAATTTCGACAGAAAATAAGAGATGGAAGAATTAAACCAAGATCATTGAACAATCTTGGTTCAATTAACATTATTTAAAAGTTCAACTCTGAGCGATTGTAGCGAGAAACATTAATAATCTACGATCTGCTAGAATAATTAGCTGAGTGTTTACATATAACGGTATAACACTTAAAAAAAATAATAATACTTTCAAGAAAATTGCAAGACAAAACGAAAGGAAGTATTTTTAAAAATACTAGTGGATTTTGCAATAAAATTGGAAAAAATTTGGAAAAACATTTTTGTTAATTTTATCAAGTAAAATTTTTCGAACGTAATTTCTGAATTTATTAATTGATTACTACTAAATGTAGAAAATAAATAAGTTACTAACAAACGTAGAATCAGAAGTAGAAGATTGTTAAAAATCAAGTACTTCTCTACAAATTATAGAACATTACATAGAAAATTTTTTGCTTCAATTTTGATTCTTTTATTATTGACGCGATTAAAGGCTTTGAATAATGTCGGTGTGAAAATATTGATTATCGACAAACAGCAAATAACGTATAAAGCAAATCCAATTTGCTTGCCAGCAAAAAAACAGTAATCTGTAAGATTTTTGTAATTATGTACAATTTATAGCCTTGTAATATTAATAGTCGCATACTGATATCGATGAGTTTAATGCATTACGAATCGCGTTGAATAAAGTTTTTGACTATAGTATTTGTTAAACAATATTTAATGCATTATTGCCTCTTTCGTATTTTATTTCCCAAAACATCATAATTTGCGTGCAAAATAACTAACAAATTTTTAGAATAAATGTAATATTTTATATGTTAATCACACAAACTTGTCTTGACTAATACCTATCACACGTACATTTTCTCATAATAACAGTACCAGTCAATCCATTCTGCGAATTGCATTGTGATATTTTTAATTTATAATTATAATTTTTCAAGGATATTAAATGATATATTTAATTTAATAAATGTATTTGGAATAATTTTGTTGCATTACAGTAAATAATCAAAATGTTTTAGATAAGTAAATTCTTTGACCATGTAAAGTCTACAATTTTGTATTAGAATTAGAAATAAAATTTTATTTATGACTTCATGTGCCGTGTAACACGAAAGACATTTGAAGAGTTTGGAAAATATATACGTTGTTATATACAAATATATATATAATAAATGTAAATAACATAAAACAATAAGAAGATGTCTATCTTGTAAGATTTGATGCGTATTGTGTATTGATAAGGGCTTTAAGTAATTTTTTAAACAAATTTATCACAATTTATGTCGGATTTCTTTGAAAAGGCAATAAATCCATTTTGATTATGTAAAAAATAAGTAATATAATACAATGTTACTAGAAGAAATCAATTTCTGGTATACCTACTTCAAATTATGTTCTGAGGCACAGAAGCCTGATAGAGGGACATATGATAGAAACGTGCTATAACACATTTTAATAAATTCAACAGAAGAGACAAGCGTAATAAAAAATACAAAAAAATTGTAAAATACATTAATTGTGATAGTCTGTATGCGATAGATTTGTTTTCCTTTCAATTTTACCGCACAGAGAACTAGATTATCCGCTCAATTTATGCATTAATTAAAAGTTTTTGCAAGATATGGATTAATCCCAACTACACTCAACTTATAATGCAGCAATTTACTTAAAGCTGACAGTAAAATCATAACAAGTGGGTATACTTCAGATTTATAATTAAAAATGATTTATTGTTACAAACATAAGATTCAGTTTAAATTTTTTTTATTAAAACAATCATATAAACACACACATCATATAAACAATACTTAATTATATAATGCAGTTTTTCTTCGATTACAAAAATAGTATAATAACGAATACAATATTTAATTTCGTGCGTATTATCTTAAAGTAACTCATTTTTTAGTATTTTTTTTATGTATGCAAATACATTTACGTTGTTAACAACATGAGTAAATAATAAAGTGATAAATTAGATAAATAAGAGATACACAGTATACAATAAGAGATGATTAACACTGAAAACATATGTAAAATATACATAGATATGTTGTAATATGTAAGACATAAATATAAAAGTATATATGAAGAGAATACATTTTCGCAATTTTATGTTCTACATATTTTTATATCTTTTTATAATGTTGTAACTATTATAGGTATCAAATATGTCGATATAAAATCCTCATAACCGTCATGTTAAAAATAATACACAGAGTATTTAAAGTTTTAATTCAAAATGTTGTGGATTATAAAAAACAAAATAATTTTGTGATAATGGATGTCAAAAACTTAGGCAATTTATGCTCGATCAGGGAAAAGCTCCTCAAACGTAAAGTGTTTAACTACATTGTTGGAAAGCAAGAGAACACGTTTGACAACTGTTTCTTCTATTGCCGGCTTAAAGACACTAATAACCTCCTCTTGATTGTTGCCTATGAAATTGCTAATAACTTGATTCAGTCGGCTCAATTCAGCATTATCCAATCCGTATTCAGCGTCGTATCCTTTGACGTCCAGATTTATCTTCATTTTTGACACGTACACGTATTTTTTGCCACCTTTCGTTACTATTTTCATATCCATATTTACCTTTGCGGCTACATTATCTGTCAAATCCAGATTAATAATTATGATAAAAAAGTATCAAATTTTGAATTTGTTATGTTAAAAACAGATATTTTTTACCTTATGTCTTATTTTATTGCAACATCGACTAATTTACGTACTTGTAGTGATATAAACCGGTCCCTGTTGAACAATAGGTACCAATAAACGTATGTCGAAATCATGTGTGGCATTCATTTGGATCCGCCTGAATAAGAGCTCAACATCGAAGTGGAGTTTGTCGAGATCTGTATGAAGGTATTTTATGACAAAATCGCAAAGTCCTGACACTTGTATATCTTTAATAGATATTTTGGAATTAGGGTTATCAGAAATGACTAGTTTGTCAAGAACGAATGGATTGCTCGGTTCAACGTCCAATTCCGGAATTCCTTCGCAGATCTTATCTTTTATATTGTCGATGTTTTTCACAATGCATTGATCAAGTTTAGGATCTCTCCTGCTGCACACGTGAATATAGGAGGCTGTAAAGAATATAAATCATCTTTGTTAAATTGTAATTTTGGATCAAATTGTTTATAGGATAAATAAAACAACGATAAAATATACTTTGAAAGAATGTGAAATTTTTATGACACACACACAGTTCGTGATTTTAGTTATGTTAATATCAAACACTATTAATATTAAATCTTGAAAGATGCAATATAATGTAAAACTTTAAATTAAATTACAGCATACGTGAGATAACAATCCATAAATTTTTTATTTAATAACAAAATATAATTGATAATAAAAAATTCCTAATTATTGCAATTGTCATAGAATCTTTATTTAGTATTTCTGTTGTACAGCTGTCGCGTTAAAATATACCCTGCACTTTGGAGAATATACAAACGCGAATCTGTACAAGCGACTGCACAGCAAATCAAGTCTACGAAATATGTTGTCGCATTACAGAAATTCTTTATAATACGTTCTCTTTTAAATATATGTGCCGTATCATAAAACGCGTGAGGAAATGTCCAACGAGAAATCCTTGTCGAAGTTGATATTGGCTGCACCTGTCACTTTAATTAAGTGCTCGAAGACTGGAACACGGCTTCTTTTCGTAAGCATTTTTTCTAATGCTTGTTCACGTTATTGCTATCTAACGCATGTTCACGATCTGGCAAATGCCAGGCATGCAGCTTGCATTACCACTGCGCTATTGCATTATACCTTATAATTAATATTATCGCAATGTCTGTACAGCAAATTGCAAAGATACGTCTTTACACAACAGAATGAATAATTTAACTTCAGAAATAAATTTTTATAATTAATGTCCTTGTCGCGATCTGATATTTGCACTACAAATTGTGAAATTTTTTTATGAATAATAGAGAAAGAATTGTGAATTTATGGTAATAAAAAGACACAAACATACACATTATATATATTTCTTTTCTACTCACGTATTTCTGCTGAAACATAACTTCCTGTTACAAGCGCAAAAACGAAGACAAAAGCAAACATTTTCCAATTTTTCCAATTTCCAAAACAACCCGACATTTTTCTTACGTAGTGACACTTTCTAAAACTACACACTGCGGAGCGATCTGAACAACTATACAGTGAACGGGTATAAAGACTAATTCACGTGCGTCGATAAAGCTTATATATACGTATCCTCGTTCGCATAGCGCTTTACTTAGCATTACCGGTCTCTTTCTCGTTCGGTATCCATGACTCACTTTAAATCCATGACCATATATGTGTTCGCACCAAAGGTAAACAAAAAACGGATAATAATTTCTTCCCTGGAATAAAACATAAATTATTTTTCGAAGAAAAATACATTTAACCAATGCAGCATAAATAAATATACCTATTAAATAAAACTTACATATAAATGTTGCATATCTATATATGAAATTAAAATTAAATTAATTTTGTAAAAACTCGATTATAAAAGAAATACATGAATCAAAAAGTACCGTAATATTAGTGCGGTATTTGCAAAAGTAAAATTAATAAAAGAATGAATTGATTGATTTTTTCAGAATAAAAGAATTATGCCTGTATAATTTCACTATATGTTTATTTTAATTTTCTATAATTTCTCTTAATTTGACGTATTGATAAGAGATAACAGATAAACAAATATCATATATTTAACTGTCCATTTTTTTATTTCTTAAAACAGCAGTAGGAATTTTTTCAATGTCAAGACAACTCAGGCAGAAAAAGGTCCTTGGAAAATACTAGATTTATCTAAATATACAAATCTCAACATACAGAGCAAAAACTTGTGTATGGTGTAATGACGTAACAAATAAGGTTCTTTTAGCCGTAATTATAACCGGTCTGAAGGTTCCTTTAGTTGTAATTATAACCGAGCAAAGAAAATTTAAATAATAGATTCTAATTTTTCCACTATTTACATGATTATACAAGTATACGAGACGTCAATAATCTAGATTTATTGTATATGATGTTAGAATAAATAAGGTTTACATCATGCATATTTTGTCTGCATTTTTTACCGGAGTATAAATAAACTTTTATCCAAAATAAAATATTAACGACAAATTGAAATAAACAAATGTTTACTTTCTAAATATTTTTAATATAAATTTAGGAATATGTTAAAAAAATTTTGTTTACATTATATGCAAAAGATGTAGATAGTGATAAGCATGTGTCGTGTGGAAGAATTCTTGGATGTATAATAATTAAATAAAATTGCACATTTTTATGGGTCACGAAGTAATTAGCAAAAGAAAACTGCTCTTTTATTCTCCTTAACTAATTATTTATATTATGATACGTAATCGTTATTAAATAAACGCTTATAGTAATAATACATACAAGCATTAGTTATAATTTGTTATTTATAGAGGATCGTAACAAAGAGAATGTAGAACTACGTATAGCAGAATTAAATAAACAATTTAGACAAGATATTCTTATGGCATTTTTCCATGTCATTAAGATATTCTGCTTAATCTATTTTGTTGCATTTTCTGGACGCAAAAATTTGAAAAAAAAAAGAAATATTAACATATCAATTTCCAAAAATATTTTCTTGATAGAATTGTAGATAAAATTTTTTACTCCTTAAATAATTACATACATAATTCTAACATAGAATTAGATTAATTAATCAATTATTAAAATTTTAATTGAAATAAAAGACTAAATAATAAATATTTGAATATAAAAATTAGAATTTACTAATAATAATTAGCTTACTAATATCGTTAACTGATTGACACACTCTACGCAATTTATATATAAATTATGTCAAAGAAGCAATAAAAATAAATATTAGTGAAGATATAAAAACTGACACCAGATCACTAATAAATGTAATTAATAACATAATCAATAGCATTGACTTCTACATTGTATCAATCACCAATCTTAATCAATTGCGATTTTAAAACCGTTGACGGCGTTGACCTTGACATTTGGCAAAAAGCAGATATTCTACTTCAATTAATTCAGAATCCTATCCTATAGTGCAATGTCCTTGAGACATCAAAATATACAATCTAAAAACTATTAAATGTTAAAAATACTAATATATTATAATATTAAAATAGGTGTTGCATTTGTGAAAAGATTCCGCAATTAAACTTCGTTAGATATTGTTTTAAAATCTTTTATTTATCTATTAAATACTTGGCATGCCAATTTTTTATTGCAAAATTACTTCTATTAAGAAACGATGTTTATCGGAATAATTTAGCTACAAGGCACGAGAAAGTTGTATAAATTAATTATTTGACCCGACTCTATCGTCAGACGTGACATTGGTTCGACATTAAATGGATTAAATGCGGAAATTTACGAAGGATAGATGCCAAGAAGCATTCCGTTAAAATAAAGGTTATTTGTAGGGAATTTTTTTATATTAGTAATTAGCAAATTAATGTAGATATTAGCATATTATATTAATGGCTTAATAAAATACTGTTGACCTTTTTAACGTTGCTTTTTGATGTTACTTTTTGACGCTTCTTTTATCGATAATTAGAGAAGAAAGAAACAAATCAGATTAAAATATTCTAAGTTCAACTCTCTGTTAAATAATTTAATTAAATAACTCTCTTTACGAGATTTCTAATGCGCTTTTAAAAACAAGCGTGCAACATGTTAACTATTAGCATAAGAAATGCATATGAAATTGCATTGTCTAAGGATCAAGATGAAACGATAATAAAGCAAGAAAGTGATGTGCTTACATATAAATGCTAATGAGGTCGACGTTATTTATATACATTGATTATAATAGTTATTACATTAATATTTTGAATTTTACATCAATTTTTTTACAAATTGAGTAATATATAAAAAAGAAAAAATAGAGATCTGAAATAGTTGAATATCTTTATGCAGATTATGATTACAATAATAGGTACGTAAAGAGTTGGAAGAAAATATGATATATTCGATGATATATGTATTATAATATCTAATGCGATATACAACATCTCTGCTATTATTAAAATATTATCTATATTATATCTTGCAAACAGTTCACATTTAACAAGCAAATGCTTTCTCACTAATTTTGATTAAAAATGTTATGACATAGATTAATTAAATAAAATAGGTATTTTTTATAAGCTTACTACCAAAAATTGTTAGTAATTGACGACCATAGAAATCATTATTGTTGATAAGACTGAAATTTATTGTTAGAATTTTCCAATATTTATAAAACACGTATTTAGTTATTGGTTAAAGAAAAACAAAATAAAATTTAAACCGAGTATTTCTAACCGAGTATATTTGTGAAATGCTAATATTTATAAATATTAGCATTAAAACATTAGCAGTAAAAAATAATAACACTTAGAAAATTTTAGAATAATGCAAAAAAATTTATTTTTGAAAATAGCAAATTTCAAAAAATTTTTGAAAATTATTTTTATTAGATATTATTTTAGTAATAAAAATTGTCAGACTGCACACACAATTTTTATAAATTATTATTATTATCAAACATGGAATAGAGATGATAAACATTTAGAATTAGAAAATAAAAAATAACTAATCTCGCTCGTTTAAGCAAACAGCTAATAAATAAAAAACGGCCAATATTCGAGCAATTAAAGGATGTTAAAATAACGTTTAATATTCAATCATATACAATCATGTTAGTTGACGTTTCGGCCTAACTTGGCCTTCTTCAGAACCATTAAACAAAGAAAACACTTACAAATCTAGCATATTTATACAATTAACGTCGACGTAGTTCTTACCCATAAATATGGACAGTCAAATGTAGTCAGAGAGTAACATCGTAGCACATTGGTCAAATTACAAAACAAATTCGGCTGCATTCTTCAATTCGCGACCCATGTGTGTCCATGGAGACAAAGAGTGTGTTAAATGGAAACTCTTCTCTGTCGCAGAACAACTTAGTGACAACTAAATATGAAAGATTATTATTACCTGAGAATCCCGAAAGAAAGAAGTAGAAACTTTTAAACCGTTAAATTTAAGCAAAAAGAGGACTCACATAAGCCGTCAAATGACAGAAATAAGAACAAATTCTCTCCATCTTATAAAAGCGTGTGTTCGTCGCAAGAAATTAACGCTGACTGTGGAAGTATTCGCATCGCAAGGGCGCAGTAACCAATCGTCATTGTTATTAAAAAACGATTAAGACAACAAGTTCAAAACATCAAAATAGACCTTGTCCAATAATTCGGTGTCTTTGTTTAAATTTATACCGTTAGGCTGTTCTTTAATATGAGTCATTTCCGCAATAATGCCGAAACGTCAACTAACATGATTGTATATGATTGAATATTAAACGTTATTTTAACATCCTTTAATTGCTCGAATATTGGCCGTTTTTTATTTATTAGCATTTAGAATTGGATTTAAAAAAATACTTTTATTGACAAAATTAAATACTTCTTTGCAAATTTAGTAACATATGATATTTATAAGCAGCACAATCTTTTCCAGTTGCTTTAATTCTAATTCCATTTCTTTCGTTATTGACTCGACGGTTGCAAGCACTGAATAAAAATATTACTGTGAAAACATATTTATCGACACACAGTAAACATCATTGATACTTTTCTGCGCAGATTTAATTCGCACAGCATTCCGTACTTGTCAGCGAAAAGATGCTATTCAATCCGTTATATAAAAATAACTTAATAATTTGAATTTGTAGATGTGATGTTTAAACATATAATATATTTAATTTAATTTTCTTTATAACAAATTCATTACATCTTAATACAACAATAATAATATAATAACGAGTTGTGACAAATAAATTCTTTTTAATCACAAATAGCATAGCAATACATATAGCAATTGAAATAAATCTAATTCTTTTGTATTCTTACATGTAGGTACATATATATTCCAAAATTACAGTCCTAACGTAATAGGAACTCAATAATTAAACACGCTGCAGGAATGTACTTTCCAATAAAGCTGAGTAAATTCAATAGCAAATAAGCGTAATCAATAATCATGGAACAAATCGTAAGAATAATAAAAAAAACTGCTAAGAGATACGTTAAATATTAGCATATCTGCATCAAATCGTCTTTTCTTTCAATTTACTGCAGATAATGAATTACACAACGATTTATGTAACGCATATGTATTCCATATTGTTGCAAGAAGCACTTTTCATCGCATTATATTCTATTTATAGTTGGCAACATATTTATGTATATTGAGACTAAAGTAATTAAATCAAGAGAACTGCTATTATAACATATATCATATCTATTTAAACTTTTTTTATCGTAATTATCTAAGATGATACAATATTATGAAACAATACTATTTATTTTTAGCCTTTCCAACATTTCTGCCTCTATTGTATGTCTGTTTATATTGTCACAAAAATAAAATCTTATCAGTTTTTTGAAATATTATAACAAATCTTGATCCAATTATTCTTTAAATGAAGCATAAAATAACGGAATAATCATGTGACAATAGATTTTAATATTTTGGGCGGTTTATGTTCGATCAGGAAAAAGCTCTTCGTAAGTAAAGTGTTTAACCACATCATTGGAAATCAAGATGACCCGTTTGGAGATCGTTTCTTCTAAAACCGGTTTCAGAATTTTAATAATCTCTTCTTGATTGCTGCCTACAAAATTCTTAACAATTTCGTAGAATTGTCCTAACTCCTTTTCGTTCAAATCAAATTCGGCATTATAGTTCTTGAGGTCAATATTAGTCTTCAACTTTACAAATTTATTTTTTGTTTATAATAATAAAATAAATAATAATAAGAGATTCCTAAATATCGTTGTAGAACACTTTTATTTAACATTTCTATTGTATAGTTTAAATATATTAAAATATAATTCCGTATTTTTAAACTTTTTAGCTAATGCTATCAAACCTGTTACAAGCGACACCACTCGCAGCAAGCCGTATCTATAAGATAAATTGCTATATATTGCGGAAATTCATTATAAAACATCCTCATGTATTCGTACATGCCATTCCATAAAATACGTGAATAAACGCTCGACAAGGAATTCCTGTCCAAGTCAATACCATCTCGCTACTGTTGCTTTGATTAAATAAGTACACAAGAACTATAATGGAAACGGTTTTTTTCGTCCGTAGTTTTTCACACGCACGTCCTTCACGTTATTACTTACCGTGTAACATATATCCGTGATGCTAGACACGCAGTTTGCATTACCATCAATGTATTATACATTATAATTATTATTGTCAATGTTCACTGCAACTATTTAGAATTGTTTAGATCTTTCGTTTTACATTAAGATTAATTACCTAATTCAGCAAATGTTTTATTAATTATTCGAATTTGCTAGTTGCGGACCAAGAGTTCCGGTTTAAAAATCACGATAATCTTTTCACGGATAGTATGGGATGAATCATATGCACGCGATGATAAAGATAGATACGTATCTCTCATTTACTCACGTATTTCCGCCGTAGCATGTATCGTTATAAGTGCGAAGGCAAAAATAGCAGCGAGCATGTTTTAATCCAAAGTGATTCCTTTTGCGAAGTAATACTTTCTAGAATTGTAATATTATACAACAGTCTTAACAGATGTACGAAGAACGTATATCAAGACAGGTCTATGCAACTGATCAAGCTTATATGTACGCACATATCCTCTTTACATTGATTTAATAATCGGTCTCTCTTTCTTTCGGCCGGTTCTACAAGTCGTAAGTCGGAATCGGATGTTGAAACTTAGCCGATGGTCAAATGAGAAAAATTCGTTTGCAAAAAAGAAATTCTCTCATTGGTCCATCGGGTACGTTCTGACATTCGACTCCGACATGCGACTGATTATAGAACCGGCCTTCTTTTTCTCTCTCCAATGATTCACACAAAGATCATGGCCATTATCATGTCAATTGCGTATACAATAATATTTTCTTTCATAGAAAATAAAAACAAGCTTCTTATTCATTAAAAACATAATTGACACATGCACTGTAAGTAAATATTCTATTTAAATAAAAATTTAGGTATTAATAAAAGTAGCCACCATATTCAATCAATTTTGCGAATAGGCAATTTTATAAAAAAGTATACTACAATTTGAGAAGTATAGCAGTGTACTAAAACAAAATTGCAAAATTAAATTTAGTGAAAGGTTAAATCTACTTTTCTCTTTAAAAATTATATATATAAAAAAAAGCAGAAAAGAGAGAGTAATTCCAGAAAGTTAAATTTTTCTTATGTTCTTTATGTACATAATCTGTATTTATAATTTATTTTTGTCAAACAATATTACAACAAAATAATCTTTATACTAAAGATATTTCTGTATAATATTTCTCTTTATGCGAGAATCATTATATCATCTAAAATAGTATATCAATAATAAAATAAAGCAAACGATTTATTTCCTAAATTTCTGTAAAACACTGCAAAATTTACAAATACTAAAATTAAAACTCTTTTTTGCATTTATTATATGCAACAAATGTAGACAGATGTAAGATTTCCTTGAAATTTTAAAACGTTTATTTTTAAAACGTTTATCAATGTGCGACATTTAGCAAAAACTGTGCTTCTTTTTGCTCCTTGTGACTAATTATTTATGCTATGACGCAATTCTGTCTCTACTGGATAAATACTCAATGGAGGGAGTATTAGTTTATCATTTCAGCACAAAAAGTGCAGAATTTTGCATTTAGAGTTAAAAGAAAAATTTTGTATAATTGCTTCATATCCATCATATTTTATGTCATTAAAGTTTCGCCTGTCCTGTCGATACATTTTCTTCTAATAAATAAAAACGGTTCTTTTAATATGCCTTTAATACGTTTTTCTTATAGCATTTTAAGAAAAACCATATAATTGAATATGTTAGATTTAGTATAAAAATGTACATTTTTAATGCACATTATTGAAACAAATAGCCGATTAATTTTAATTATTCTCGTCTTAAATTTACCTGTGTCGCAGATCATTTATAGATAATGGATTGGCATTTTAATTACATATTTACCTTTCAATAATTTTGTAATTACTGTATTAATAAATAAACCTTATAAAAAATACTTGCAAGTTTACATCTAAAATGGTATTAAGATAGAAAAACGTTATTATTTAAATAAATGTTTTGTTACGTATAAATAATTATTATTTTATATAAATCTGTATTGCTAAGCTAGCAATTAATAACAATTATATCTCCATTTTCATTATTTAACAAAAGTATAAAGTACCGTCCATTATTAAAATATTATAATGTTTTAATTATTCTTTAAATAGATCACAATACAAACAAAACAATCACGTAACAATAGATATCGAAATTCTTGACGATTTATGTTCGATCAGGAAAGAGCTCTTCGTAAGTAAAGAGTTTAATTATGTCGTTGGAAACCGAGAGGATCCGTTTGGTGACAGCCTCTTCCAGAACCGGCTTAATAGTTTTAATAATCTCCTCTTGATTGTCGCCTATAAAATTCCTAAGAATTTCACGCAATTGGCTTAATTCTATTTCATTTGAAAACTCAATATTATATCCTTTGATGTCAAGATTTATCGTCATCTTTGAAACATACGCATATTTGTGGTTGTCTTTGGTAACCGTTTTCATGTCTGCGCTTACTTTTGCTCCTACATTATCTGCAAAATATAGTTTAGCAATTTTGATAAAAAAATATTACGGAAATATATTTTTTAAATGTCTCTCTTATGTTGAAATATGTATCGTTAAAATATTATCTTATTTTAATAAATCGGTTATTTTATATACCTGTAGTAATATAAACCTGCGCCTTGTTAGCGATGGGCACCAATAAACGTACGTTGAGATCATAAGTGCCGTTTATTTGAAGTTGTTTGAATAACAGATTAACATCAAAATGAAGTTTGTCGACATCCATATGAAGGTAGTTTATAACGAAATTGCACAGCCCCATCACTTTCACATCTTTGATATCTAATTTGTTATTAGGTGTATCAAAAATTATTAATTGATCAAGAAAAAGTGGATTGTTTGATTGAATATTCAATTCTGGAATTCCTTCGCAGATTTTATCCTTCATATTTTCGATGTTGTCCAAGATGCATTGATCGAGATTCGGGTCTCTGCGTCCGCACACATGAATGTAGGAGGCTGTAAAAAGAGTATATCGTCTTCGTTAATTTCTAATTTTTTATAAAATTGCGAACGTAATAAAAATAGAATAAAAAATCAATGATAAAATATACTTCAAAGAAATATGCAATTTTTAGAATACAATTGTATGTCGTGTGTGTGTGTGTTAGTAATTTATTTATAATTGCAATGTTAAACAACATTAAAATCTTAAAAAATGTAATATGATGGAAAAGAGGGTGGGTAAAATAGGCTAATTGCTGCCTAAAAAGTGTAATGTAAGTTATACATGTAATCTCTCTTACGTCTTTTGGGTCGCTGAATACAATGGTAGCATTTCTAAACCCGCTTTAAAGGGGTCGATATAAGTCACTTTTAATAGTACAATAATTTGGTTGACGATTTTCACTTTCCCAAGGGTTTAGACGGATAAAAATGCTACCATCATATTCAGCGACCCAGAAAACGTAAGATTACAAGTATAACTTACGTTACATTTTTTACATTACACTTTTTAGGCAGACATCGACCTATTTTACCCACCCTCCTTTCTCTTGAGAATGAGAGAGAGAAGGCGAATGAAAATGAGAACGAAAATGTTGTACGTTATAATTATATCGCAATACTCACAAATTAGAACAACAAATTAGTTGTTCAACAATCTCGTTTTACATCGAGTAAAAGAAGATAAATTACTAAACTCAAAAATAATATTTTATGGAAACGTATTTCCTTTTTATCACCTGAATTTTGCAGTGTGTGTTTAAATAGTATAATGAGTTTTTTATGTATGATACGAAGAGAATAGTGCGAACGTTGTAATAACAACAAGTATATTATATATCTCTTATTTACTTACGTATTTCCGCTGCAACATGTGCTGTTATAAACACAAAAGCAAGAGCTGCAGCAAACATTTTTCGAAGTAATGGAATATTTCTTGCAAATTTTTCAAGATTATTCAATATTCAATATATTATTCTGTGAGAACAGTATTACACAATACTTAGAAAACAGGTAACGTGATCTTAACAGTTGGCCGACAGGTATCAAGACTGATATACACGTTCGGTCATACTTATATGTATCCTGTTTCGCATTGATTTAATCAGTATTTATCCTCTCTCTGTCTTCAATAATGATTCATTCTAATTAAGGTAATTGAGATACTTATATTTATTATGCAATACATATATATGCATCCATAGTAATATCTTCTTTTGTGAAAAGTAAAAAATAAAATTTTTATTAAATAGAAATATATTTAACACTTGTAGCATGAATAAATATCCTATTTAAATAAAAACTTGCAGATATGGCACTAACAAATGTTACATTTACATGTAACTAACTTTACAAATATGTAATTTTATAGAAAAAATACACTGTGCTATAATTCAAAAAGTAACAATGCTGAAAATAAAATTGTAAGAATTAAATTATAACAAAATATTTATTTTAAAAAAATTATTACTCATATTAATATTAACAGTCAATTTTACTTCTTCCGACGTTATCTGAGAATAATCAATACCTATTTTTTAGTTTTATTGTAAAAAATTGTTTGCTTTTTTTAGATTATAATTACAAATGACAGAGACATAAGAAAAGGGAAAAAAAAGATGAATAAAAATATAGTTAATAAAATTTAATTTTTCTAGATTTTTCATACTGGAATATATACAAATGTGCCCATCTTCTTTGAATAAAATTTACGTCAAAGATATTCCTAAAGACAGTCTGTCTAAATTTTATATATGTAAATAATAATATACATAAATCTTTTAAATCGTTATTTCATATAAATTTATATACCATCCCTAGTTTTCAAATCAGTATATCAGTGATTTGATAAATCAATGCTCGAAACAAATAATTAATTCTATAAGTATCTATAAAGTAGTTTCAAGATTCAATAATATACATTTTGGCAAATGTTATATGTAGGTAATAAATATAGACAGTGACACGCAACTTGTGACGCGTACAACATTGCTTTGAAGTTGATATTAACCGCAGCCGCTTTTATGTATTCAAAGTTTATCAATCTACAAAATAATTGACTTTCTGACTTTTTGTTATTCACTAATTATTTATACCTTGATACAAAGCTACGTCTGTGTTATATAAACGTTTAATCTATGCAATGAATCATGATAAACCTGTTATATTAGCACAGAAAATGCGGAAATTTACACGTACAGAACAAAATAAAAGAACTTATTTTTGCTCTATATTCTTATATAATATTATATATCAAAGTATTTTTTCTAACTATATATTTTCTTTTTATAAATAAAAATTCTTTTTAATACATAATGTGTCGTTTTTCTTTAAATACTCTTAGAATAACTACACGGAAAAAAAATAAAGTTACTTCAATTAAACGCGACGTCACGGGCTGCCACAAACATAAACAGTTAATTCAATTGAATATTATTTGAACGAAAACATCAGATAGTTTTTTTAATAATCCAAATATTTGGATCAAATAATATCCATTACGTGACGTTTAATTGAAGCAACTGCATTCTTTTTTCTGTGTATATATAATTAGAATATATTAAATAAAGTATGATATATAAAAGTCTAATCTGAGTACAAACTATAGATAGTTGTCCATAGTTTGTACTTACGTTGTAATACACAATTTCTACATAATCTAGTATCTATTCCCTATTTGTGGTATTCAAATGCTTAATAATGTATTTATATAAAAACTGAATTCTTTTAGTAATTGTATTGCAAATACATAATTTTATATATGTAAGATATCTAATTAATTATTCAAATTTTCCAATTAAATGATTAAATAATGGGGATTAATAATAAAGAAATAAATAATAATTTTAATTCATTAATGGTAATTATTTTATTAATATCAGTTGATTGTCGTAATTTACACCGTTTCTATGACGAAGAGGATCAAATTATCTAAATAGTGAAAATGTTGGCAAAATTACGAGAATTAATGACAAATAAGTGATCGATAGAATTATAAACTTAATCACGCAAATTTTAAGAATTCTACGCAATATCAACATCGAGAACATGTAAAAGAATCATCGAGTTAAATTCCATTACGTAGTGCAGAATCTTCCATTTTTCCTCTTAAATACTCGACTGATTTTACATCAATATCGCCTTGAAAAAACATAGTTGCTACGAAGAAACATTCCGCACAGAATATTCGTAGCCTACGGGGCATAAAAGAATTGCATAAATTGTCTAATAATAGTACTTTGATATCGGGTTTGCATCAAAATACTGAACGGACTAAATGCGGATGCTTGTAAGGAAATGTGAATAAAGTCTCGACAATTGAAAAAATCATAAATAATACGTCAAGTATAATTCACACAATACATTCTTCTTAATGACTGACGTGAATTAGTGAGCTAACAGCTAATAAAGAAGACACAATGTTTTTATTTATGTCTCTTGGATATCTCATAACATTAAAAATTAGAAAATTAGTTTATTTTTTGCCGCCTAAGTTAAGAAAAACATCCGATTACTTTAAAATATTATAATTTTAATTCAGTTAAGTATTAAATTTTTATAATTTTAATGTAGTTAAGCATTAAATTTTTATAATTTATTCAGCACACCTTTTAACAAATATGCGACGTAAATTATTAGCAAAAACAGCAATAAACTGTTTACAGCAACAATATGTAAATTGTTTCCATCAATAATATATAAACTGTACAGCATGGAGCCTCTAGACATAAACTGTTACTGCAAAAATGTAATGAAGATTGAATTATAAACCGTTGCGTTGTTTGAAACAAATACCTACCGTTCAATACTCTTGCTGAGCAATTGCTGACGTAGCTTCATATGTTGTTTGCGCAAATAATGGGTCTGTTTTCTGTTCCTGAACTGGCTACACTAGTTCAGAGTTTATCTTTTTTACTCCACATTGAAAGGAAAAAGATAAACTCTGAACTAGTGCAGCCAGTTCAGGAACAGAAAACAGACCCAATATGTCACGTTTTTATGCACATAGGTATTTTGTAAATATGATAGGCGTGCTATATTTTGCTATCTAAATATAATTAATACCTATGATTAATATATAATATCATATATTAAATATATATAAGTCTTCTTTATTCAAGTCATTACAGATATTATAATCCAATATTTAATTTTAGTTTTTCTTTATCTACTTTTTCACTTATTCAATATATAAGCTTAGTCAATTTAACATAAAAAGATTGTCAATTATGTTAGTTCTTTATGCGTAGTTCTCTCTATGTCACTAATACATAAATAATAAAGTTTGGTTTGATATTACTTATTAGCGTTACGTTTAAGGTAACACGGTAGCAAATATCATTTTCTTTGTTGAACTATTCATCCATACAAGTAATCATTGTATTATTTAGTATAAATCTGTGTTAGCAATTAATGACAATTATTATGCAATGTCTGTTTCCATCTGTGGGCAATTACGTTTGTATCGTTGATTTAAAAAAAAAACTTATTTTTGATTAATCTTTAAACAAATTATAGAATGCACAAAATGATCTTATGATAGTGCGTATTAAAATTTTAAGCGATTTGTTCGGGGAAAAGCTCCTCATAAGTAAAGTGTTTAACTACGCCATTGGCAATTGAAATAATTTGTTTGGAGATTATCTCTTCTAGCGCTGGTTTAAGACTCTTTATAATCTCTTTTTCATTCTGACCTATAAAGTTATGAATAATTTCCTGCAACTGACCAAATTTTTCTTCGTCCACGTTGTACTGAGCTTCGTATTTTTTTATGTCAAGGTTTAACTTCATCTTTGCCAAGTACGTAAATCTCTTGCCATTTCTAGTAACTATTTTGAAATCCAAGTATACTTTTGCTCCAACGTTGTCTATAAGAACAAACAGTTTGGTAATTTAAATAAAACTACATCAGGTGTGTCTTTTTTGTTAAAATAAGTTTTTAAACGTTTACTTTATTTTAATAAAAATGTCGACTGTTTTTTACATACCTGCAGTAATATAAAGGGGTCCATGATGTGCAATGGGTACCAGTAAGCGTATATCGAAATCATAAGTGGTGTTTGCTCGGATCTGGTTGAATACAAGCTCAACATCGTAATAGAGATTATCAATGTTTGCACGAAAATAGTTTACATTAAACTCGCAAAGTCCTGTTACTTGCGCATTTTTTATATATAATTTGATGTCGAGCGTTTCGATAATGACTAATTTATCAATAATAAATGGGTCATTCGATGGAACATCCAATTCCGGTATTCCTTTGCATATTTTACTCTTCAAATTGTTTATGTTGTTCAGGATGCATTGTTCAATTTCCGGATCTCTGCGGCTGCATACGTGAATGTAGGAAGCTGTAAGAGCTCTTTTAATTATTTTTCATAATAAAATATTTTTAATAAAATTGTCAGAATAGAATTAGTTCAAATGTAACAACGTTAAAATTATATTTTAAAATAACACACTTTTTGTGATGTGACTACAGAATATAACATAACACACGCTTCGCAAATGCTATTTGTTTTATAGATAATTTTTCTAATATTTAAGAAAAGTTCTTTATAAATACAGACTATGTAACATAATTTTTAAGGAGGTTGGCTAGGGTTCCGCTGAGCGGCAGGCGGCGCGGCAAGAGGGGAAATTTTAGAGGTGTGTTCGCATTGCTCGTACTTACGCGTTACTTGCACTTTTAATATTTTTGCTATGTATAAGTTAAGTATAATGTTTCGCCCGATGTATAAGAGTATAATTTCAATAATGAATTACTCGACAACTATGCAGACAATTGTCTTCAACTTTGGCATGGATGACAGATTTCCATAGACGAATATCCTCTATAAATTTTAACTAATTCTTATCATTTTGATATACTCTCATACACGGGCAACATAGCAAAAATTAATAATTCAATAATTAATTACTCGACAACGATGTAGACAATTGTCTTCAATTTTGGTATGGACGACAGATTCCCATAGACAAATATCCTTCATAAATTTGAACTAATTCTTATCATTTTGATTTGAGTAACCACCCTCCTTAATAAAATAAGTGATCAAAATTTGCTCAATATTTTTATCTTTACACACAATATCTACATATATTTGCATACAGAATATACATTGTATAAAGTGAACTTTTTGTTTTAATATACTTGTAACATAAACTTGCTTAACATACATATATATACAGGGTGTACCACAACTCGCGACTGAAATTTTACTGACATATTCCTGACTTAAAAATAAGACGAAAATCCTAATGCGAAAATGTCGAGAATATAATACTTTTCAAATAAGAAGAATTTACATTAGACGAATCAGATAGTCCGAAGTTCGGGCGCTCAGAGACGATACATCGCACAGTCATAGTGGATGTTCTTGCGCTCATTATAATGAAAATTATGTTCATACGAACGTGAAATTTGTTGAGAAATAGTACAATTTCTATTGATAAATTACATTTATAAGCCATACTACGAAATTTATGGCACGCTGTTTTGCTACTTATTAATAAGATTTTTTTAATTCAAAAAAAAAATTAACAATTAATTTAAACTAAAGTAGATAGTTTTTTGGAACCATTTCTATTATGTCATAACATAATAAAAATTAATTAAAATTATGTCAACATAAAATTAATTCAAAATACAAAAATCTTATTAATAAATAGCAAAACGGCGTACCATACACAGAGAAAGATACAGCCTGATGTGGAATTTCTTTTATGTCGTCATAATTTTAATTCATATTTTTATGTCATGACATAATATTAATGTATTTTTGTTATGTCGAAACATAATAATAATTGCAGGAATAAAAATTATGTAAGCTGTCATAATAATTCAATGAATTAAAATTATGCTAAATTATGCCGATGGAATTTTCTTGGGGGTACATAAAAGAATATATTTATCGTAATCCGATAAACAATCGGGAGGAGTTAGAAGGACGGATTATAGAATCAATTGCTTCCATTATTCCCGAAATGATCCACAATGCTGGAACAAATTTAATTCGACGGGCACGTCTTTGTATAGAATTGGGAGAAGGACATTTTGAACACATGTAATAAATAAATAAATGTTTTTATGCAAGTATAAATCTCTGTGACACGCCGTTTTGCTATTTAATTTACCATCATAAAAATTCTACCAAATTTAATTGCTACTCAAGGAAAGGAAATTATTATTAGACATACTTATAATTCATCGAGTTATTATTAAGCTATTACATAATTAAAAATGCAGAATTAAAATTATGTCTAGACAAAATATTAATTCTAAATTTATTTTATGTTATGACATAAAAATTTTTCGGGAATTACAATTATGTACATTATGTAACTATTTCCAAAATTTTTATTATGTAGACACATAATTTTATTTCTTGAATTTCTATTATGTACGTAATTGTAATTCACAAATTTTAATTATGTACATAATTTTAATTCTTGAATTTCTATTATAGACATAATAAAAATTCAAGAATTAAAATTATGTACATAATGGAAATTCTCAATAAATATTATGTCTTAACATAATAAAAATTTCTTTTAATTTAAAATTTAATATAAAATCTAGGATTAAAATAGCAGAAACACGTAATTCTAATTTTCAATTTTCATTATGTCATGGCATAATTTTTATTCACCGAAATTTTTATTATGTTGTAGCATAATTTTTATTCATTGAATTATTATGACAACTTACATAATTTTTATTCCTGCAATTATTATTATGTTTCGACATAACAAAAATACATTAATATTATGTCATGACATAAAAATATGAATTAAAATTATGACGACATAAAAGAAATTCCACATCAGGCTGTACCTTTCTCT
The DNA here is from genome assembly GCA_035220615.1 of Leptothorax acervorum. Lineage (NCBI taxonomy): Eukaryota > Metazoa > Arthropoda > Insecta > Hymenoptera > Formicidae > Leptothorax > Leptothorax acervorum. The sequence goes on from JASTWQ010000201.1 coordinate 234,460, forward strand.
GTGTATGGCACGCCGTTTTGCTATTTATTAATAAGATTTTTGTATTTTGAATTAATTTTATGTCGACATAATTTTAATTAATTTTTATTATGTTATGACATAATAGAAATGGTTCCAAAAAACTATCTACTCCAGTTTAAATCAATTGTTAATCTTCTTTTAGATTAAAAAAATTTTATTAATAAGTAGCAAAACAGCGTGCCATAAATCTCGTAGTATGGCTTATAAATGCAATTTATCAATAGAAATTGTACTATTCCTCAACAAATTTCGCGTTCGTATAAACATAATTTTCATTATGATGAGCGCAAGAGCATCCACTATGACTGTGCGATGTATCGTCCCTGAGCGCGCGAACTTCGGACTATCTGATTCGTCTACTGTAAATGCTTCTTATTTGAAAAGTATTATATTCTCGACATTTTCGTATTAGGATTTTTGTCTTATTTTTAAGTCAGGAATATGTCAGTAAAATTTCGGTCGCGAGTTGTGGTACACCCTGTGTATATATATATATTTGTCAAAAAATTCAATGATGCTAATTTTTGAAAGATTTCGAGGTAACTCAAGTTGACACAAGTGTCGTTAAAAATCATATAAATGGAAAGCAGTCACGGTATGTCTTTACAAGAACCTTTCTATTCAAGTAGTATGGTATGAATCGTGATCACATAATGATGGAAACAAGTATATATCTCTTATTTACTTACGTATTTCCGCTGCAGCATGTGCAATTACAAGTGCAAAAGCAAAGATTGTAACAAACATTTTCCAAGCCAAAAAATTTTTTCTTTTAAACTTCCTAAAACTATACTGCATAAAAAAACAGTTGTATTATGATCTTAACAGCTGTATTCTAAACGCACTTGTCTTTAGACAAGTGTTTTAAGACTGACTTACGTGAACTGATCAAGCTTATATATGTATATATATTTGTTCCTTTTCATTTCATTGAATAAACCGGTCTTTTTCTTTTTCATTATGATAATAAATTATTTTATAGTTGTAAGGCTGAAGTGGACAGTGAGGGAATAGCGTTTTCATACAAAAGCAATATAAAGTGCTGCCAATCTAAAATAGTGATATTTAAAACAGTATTAATCTAAAATTTTGAAAAAATATGAGATAATGCAGTTAAAATGCAAAGAATATAAATATTTATTTATGTGAAAGTCTCACATATAAATTTATATTTTTTAAAATGAATTTTAATATTACTACAAGTAAAAAATAACTTGGCAACGGTGTAGAAATGAAAAATCGAAGTTGGTAGAACTACAATCAATTGACAGAATAGACTCTGAACACGGGTGCCAAGTTTAAGAAGAAGTCTAAGGTCCGAATTAATAGACGTTTCTCAGTTGTCAAGATCAGTCTGTCTTTGTCTCACGTATGGTAAAACGGTATACACGAGCAAAGACAGACTGATCTCGACAACTGCGAAACGTTTATTAATTCGGACCTAAAATAGCCTCCGCGCACAAGAACTTCTGTACCGTCCATAAACGTAAACTTCAGTCAACGCTTAAATTGAGATAAATTTCATTCAAAATTTTTCTCTTTTTTTGACATTATCGCATGTCATAATAAATATTTACAGAAATATTATTAGGGTAAGAGAGGAGGGACTATTTGAGTTAGTTAAATGTTTAAAAAATTGCATAAAAACTTTTCAAGACAAAAAGCCAAAAACTTTATAAGACAAAAAGTCTTATGATTAAAAAGAAAGTCTCTTCCTACCTTGCAAATTAAAAAGCTTTTCCCTGTTTTGAAAATTTTCTATCTGATTTTTTTCTTTAACTAATTCAAATAGCCTCTCTTTACCCTGTATACTGAACAATTTGTTTTTTTTTTTTTTTTTTTTTTGTTTAAATTACAGGAAGAAATGTTAACTATTTTCTACACTCTATAATTTAAATAGATTTTTAGGAAATTACATCTCAAAGTACCAAATATACGAAACAGAAATTGAATAATGCAACTGTGAAGTAAAGAATTATTTTTTCTTTGTAAAGTTTTTATTTTCAATTAGAACGGACCAGTAAGTAAGTGGTAAATAATGGCGCAACATTATTTTTTACAGACTTTTCATACATAAATACATGCTACATGTGTTTTTATGGAATTATATTAAAGCAAGACATAAAGTTTATACCGGGTGTATCAGACCACCCAATTTTTTCGTAAACGCAAGGTGAGAAGAAATTGGAGACAAATGTTAAGCTCCATATTCTATCCAAACAATCGAATGAGAGTATTTTCGTTTTCCGAAACTGACCGGAAGTAGTGGCTGCTGCGGTCAACCTTAAAATTTTTTATGGAAACATATGTGGTGTATGATATCGTCGAATAAATCTTGAAAAAAGAAACATCTTTTATTTGAACATAATCGTGATATCTCCAACCGTTGAGAAGAAATGACTGGAAAACTGAATGGTGATGGTGTCGTAATAATAACAAAGTTTCGTATCCATAACGAGAAATATTACTTTTATTATCAATTCTTCGGATAGGATATGGAGCTTAAAACATTTCTCCCCAATTTCCTCTCACCTCGCGTATACGAAAAAATTGGGTGAGACGGGTGGTCTGATACACCCGGTATATCAAGAATATTTTATCTACATAATTTTTATAATATAGGTAAACATTTATGATAATATATTATCTCAAAAAGAATAAAATTGCAATAAAAATTACAATAACAAATTATTAAGTAATGTATTTATAAGTACGAGCACGTGAACCACATGCATTGTTCAACTCTTTATTTATAATATTAAAACAATAAAAAACTCGATAAGCTTGACATTTTACGAAGATTTTCCAACTAAATTGATCTTGAAAATATAACTACCCAGATAGCACAGTTGATCTTTATGAATTCAAAAAGATCTAATTTTGATCTTTATGAATTCATAAAGATCAGCTGTGCTATCTGGGTATTGAAACATTGCATAATACAATGATTAGGAATTTCTTCGCCTGTGATTAATAACCAAAAATAAATACTTAATTGACCATGACTGGCACATTTATTGAAAATGTCGACACGACGTTTCGAGCCAAATTCGGCTCCTTCTCAAGTGTATAAATAAATTCTTACATAAACATTCATTAGTCACAACATGTGCCTGCAAGTCCGATCTAAGACTAAAAAACGAAAATTTGTCACTATAACAAAAAACGTAGAAAAGATCGCAACCAAAAGAAATGTATCAAAACTTACATGCTATGTGCGTTATAAAATAAAATAGATTGTGTTCAGAAGCACGTCTACACGCCACGGTTACGGACAACACAATAAGCAAAATCATACACAAACAAAAATAAAATAGAAGTTGATCACATGGCCCCTATTAGTCGGTCATATATTACTGTCATCTTCTCCGTATCTTTTTGTAGGTTGATCGCCTGATTATGTTTTTTGATGAAAAACATCGCAGCAATCTCTCTCTTTTTGAAGTGTTTTTCTTTGTGTAGGATCTTTGCTTCTTGCCAATTAAACACATGGTTCAACTCAAGCCGATGTTTGCTTATTACCGAATGCTTACTAGCGTGCTTCCTAATATTCGCTTCATGCTCTTTAATACGTGTTTCGAGATGCCTTTTCGTTTGCCCTATATACGTAGCATTACAATCTGAACAATTAATCCTATAAACCAACTCAATTTGTTTCATATCCTCCAATCTGTCTTTCCCCTTTCTTAATAACGCAATTGAGCTTTTTAGGTACGGTGTAAACAACATCAAAACCACGGTTGCTGAGAATATTACGGATCTTTTCACTGTAGTCTTTTATATATGGGATAGTTATAAAATTTCCCATATTGACAATGTTATTCGTCTCATAATCCTTATCTCTTGTAGCGTTGCGGTATTTGATGTCCCTTAATCGTTGTTTGATACATTTATTAACAACATGTGTCGGGTAACAATTATTGCTCAGAATTTCTTTAACAATTTCGATGTTAGTCGTATGAAACCGTTTATCAGACAATAAAACAGCACGATCTACGAGACCCATAATCACATTCTTTTTATAGTTTTCAGGATGGTTAGATAAATAATTAATGTAGCGTCCGGAAAAAGTTGGTTTTCGATACCAATTCGTAATTAATGTGTCACCATTTCTGAGGACAGTAGTGTCTAGGAAATTTATCTTGTTATTTGACTCAATTTCACAAGTAAATTTCAACCGTGGGTAATAACTATTGAAAATATTGAGTACCTCGGTCGTCAATGTTCACTCTTGGAATTATCGCAAATATATCATCCACATATCTAAAGAATGTGGAAATCTTAAATTTTAAAGAACTGAGGCAAAATGTCTCCAGGTCGTCCATAACTATATCTGCAAGAATGGGTGAGAGCGGAGAACCCATAGGACTACCAAATATCTGATTATAAATCTATCCATTAAAAATGAAGCTAGTGCAATTTAAAATTAGTTCTATGGCATGTAAAAATGTCCATAATACTTCTGATGTATGTGGGTGTAATAAAAAAGGGATATTTGCATTATATTAAAATGCAATGCATTATGTTACATTAAGGTATAAAAGTTATACATATAGTAGTCATAAATACTTTGTGCTACATACTTAGTTTGCAAAATCCTGCTTTTCTATCAAGATTTCTCCTTTTTCTAAAACGACGCATATGTTACGACATATCTTAATCTACCAATTTTTGGACGTTATAAAAAACATTTCAATAAATACAATATTTAATTCTGCAGTGCGTATTAAAACAACGCATTTATTTGGTATGTGAGAATATAACTTATAATTCTTTTTACAACAATACAGTATAATAATAAAACATTGATGAGTATAATAACAATAATAATATTAGCAAAAATATAATTAAAATGTCATTAGTTACAAGTTATTAAATTATAGATATGTATATAATAAAATGTACAGAGTATCGCAATTTTATTAGTTCATAATTTGGTAACTATATGTACGAGTATATCATATTAAATACATTTTGCATAAAAGTCTTATCCCCATAAGCAAATTAAATTGCGAATTCACGGAGAGACTTTGTGACAGTAAATGTTAAAGATCTAACAATTTACGCTTGTTCAGGGAAGAGCTCGTCGAAACTGAAATGCTTAACCATGTTATTCGCAATCAAAAGTACTTGTTTAGAGATTTCTTTTCCTAGTGATGGTTTAATTCTGCTGATAAATTCTTCTTCATTGCTGCCTAGGAAAGTACTAAGAATTTCATTTAATTGAGCTGTTCTTCCTTCATTTATGTCAAACTTACTGTTTAATCCTTTAATGTCGAGATTCAAGTTCAGTTTTGACATATATACGTATCTCTTACCGTTTCTGTTTACTATTTTCATGTCTCCGCCAATATTTGCTACTACGTTATCTGCAAAAAACATGATCTGATAATATATCGCTAAAAAAAATTGCATTTTAAATCTAAAGTTTATCAAAGTAGATTTCTATATAAATTTTTGTTCTATTTTAATAATAAATCATACATACCTGAAGTAACATAAACCGGTCCCTTATGAACAAAAGGCACCAGTATATGTACATCAAAATCATACGTGCCATTTAAATGAACTTTTTTGAATAAGACGCTAATATCGAAATGGAGCTTATCAAGATCTATGTGGAAAGAATTTATAGTAAAATTGCAAAGTCCCGTTATTTTTGAATCTTTAAGATATAATTTGGCATTATCTGCGTCGGAAATAACTATTTTGTCAACAAAAAATGGCTCAATTGGTGGACTCTGCAATTCCGGTATTCCTTTGCAGATATTATCCTTCAAATCGTTAATGCTGTTCGTAATGCATTGATCAAAATTCGGACTTTTGCGACCGCATACGTGAATATAAGAGGCTGTAAAGAATATAAATCATTTTCGTTAACTTGTAATTTTTGGATAAAATTGGCAATTAACTAAGTCTATGTTAATAATAAAATGTTTCAAAATAATGTGCAATTTTTATTACGTAAAGGAATATATAAAATATTATTCGTTCCCCTAATATTTACTGTAAACTATTTTAATATTTAAAAAATATTATATTCTTAATGTATATGTTGCAGCCTTATTGTAAAAACAGCCTTTTTGCAAAAAGGCTAGCCTGTTTGTAAAACGGCGCCTTCTTGCGAAAGCACTGATTGTTTCTCAATAAGACTGTCGCATTTTAGACTTTTTGCAAAGTGCCTAGTTAGTACCAGCCCATGTGTGCCAAGAAGTCTAAAGTGCGTTCAGTCTTATTGAGAAACGATCAGTGCTATCGTAAAAGGGCGCCGTTTTGCAAACAGGCTAGACTTATTGCAAAAAGGCTGATTTTGCAATAAAGTTGCGACATATATATAATATTTTATATGTACCTATATATGCATAATATCAAATAATTTTTTTACACACATATATGTATATATCTACACATATTTACAATATTTGATCAATTTTGTGAGTATTATACCTACATACTTTCAATATTAATATAATATTTATATTATATTAATAGACACTAAACATATGCTACGCTAACTGTATTTGTACTATTACATAAAATATTAAATAAATTATTTTAAGTGGGATGAAAATTATGAGTTATCAAGATCATAATAACTGTTTTAACATAGATTAAATTTAAATATTAACGAGGTAAGTTCTCACGTTCTAGGCTGTAATTATGTTTACACGTGTACAAATCGTTGTATTAATTTTCATAATTTAGTTGGAATTGATTTTTATTGCCTAATTGCAGGTTTCTGGTTATTTTGCTATCTGTAGATGCTACATTGTAGCAGTCATTATTAATTAAAATGAGTTTTTAACTTTTTAGAACTTTTAATGTGTAAATCATAATTGTTACTGATAAAAAATATATGATTAAAATCTGATTCCATACTTATGGAAAAGACAAAAAGAAAAAAATACCATTCTAGATAAAAAATATGGAATATATAATGACGGAATCATTCTATTTATGCTAGAAGAAAAACTGATCAGAAGCGTCACAAATTGATCAAAGTTGAACTAATTTTTAACAAATAAAATTATTTACACAAGTATTAAAAGTTCTTAACAGATTATCTTAATTAAGAGCGCGAAGATTATGATTAAAACATTGTTTCTTTTTTGTCTACATTTTTTAAAACTTATGACTTTTACGTTATTTTTATTAGAGCATATTAACAATGCATATGACAAATATGCAGTTTACATTGCCACTGCACTATTATGTTAGGTACATTTAATATATTAATTTTTTAAAATATCCAAAATATTAATTCAAAACAGTCGTTTTTGTTGGCCAAATTGATATATTTAATCTCACATATATTTAATCTTACGACGTTTCGACCGTAATTTCGGTCCTTTTCAAGTGAGAAGAGTAATTACGCAATCTATCCGCATACAAAAAATCCATTACGTCGCTGACATCGTGCCCTAACTACATCATGCAAACGCAAAGATATCTTGTGCGTCGAGATAAAATAAAACAATATAGCGTGAAAAGTCACAACGTTGTGACTTTGACTGTTATATTGTTTGGATGTGTTCTCTGATATGGCTTGCGACGTTTCTCTTTTCACGCTACACTGTTTTATTTTATCTCGACGCACAAGATATCTTTGCGTTTGCATGATGTAGTCAGGGCACGATGTCAGCGACGTAATGGATTTTTTGTATGCGGATTATGCGGATAGATTGCGTAATTACTCTTCTCACTTGAAAAGGACTAAAATTACGGTCGAAACGTCGTGAGATTAAATATATGTGAGATTAAATATATCAATTTGGCCCGTTGGATCGAACAAAAACGACTGTTTTGAATTTTATTTACTGGCAAAGGAAGTTACTTGTTTTGTCAAAATATTAATATTACTAAATTGTGGAATTGCTAAAGTCTTTTTGTTTGCATCAAAATGAAGGAACTAATCCGAGAAATATTTTATTAATATTCTTTTTATCTCAACCCAAATTTTGCGCTTCAAAGTATAACGACTCTTCTTTTTTGTAAATATGGCTTATAGTCATTTATAGCACATTATAATGAAAACTAAAGTAATAAATACTAAACTTACGTATTTCTGCTGCAACATATGCCAGTACAAGTGCAAAAGTAAAAATTGTAGCAAACATTTTCCAAGCCATTTTCCAAACTGGAATTTTTCTGACGTCTTTTAAAATTACTAACAAACTTTACACTTTTAATAGTGAAGAGTTAGAGTCTGTGAATCAGAACAGATGTAAATGAAGACTAATCTGCACAAGTGCGCAAGCTTTTATATACCGCATTAATGCCTATCAATTTCCACTTTTTTTTAATTGCACGTATATCAAAATATCGTGTACTTTGTCTTTCAATCTTCTTGTCTCTACACATTTTTGCGCAATTACTTGGAAAATGTGTTAGAAAAATAACGCAAGAAGAGAATTAATTATCATTGCAGAGAATAAATTTACAATATAGAGAAAGCCAGAACTGAGACCAGTATAAACAGCAAAAAAATATTCTCGTTCAAGAATACTAATTTAGTAACTAATCATTTCTTGTTCTATGGTCATTATTTATTCAAGTTTGTGGTAATATTCCATATTCATCTAAACTATTTCCATGTTAAAATTAAAATTAAGCAAATTGTATAAACAATAAATATTTTAAATAAAATCCTTAAGGACTCTCAAAAATTCAAATTCAATATAACTTGGCAATGAGAGTCAAACGCGGTACTTAGTGCGTGTTTAATCAAACTGATTTATTTCGAGATACAAGATCCGATAATCCGTACGTTTCGGCTCCAACATCGGGCCATCCTCAGCAGAGATTCAAAATATTAAAAAATTCTCGAATTCTCCATCATACCCAGTGTGTCGCAAGATTACAAAGTCAAGAAACTAATACCGGAGTATGAGTAACCAAAAGATCGACATCTGTAAAGAAGTTGAAACTTAAAATTGAAAAAACGGGGAATTAAAGAACAAACAACTCACCAAATAGTCCGGAGAACGAGATTGAAGCAAAAAACATATTCTCATACATATGTCTATATGTCGTCAGCACAAGAATCATAAAATTATTTAAAAGAACATTCTTCCATATTAGAAAAATTGTAAATCATGCTAGTTGTTGCTGCCTTGTCTCGCGACATACACATATGTAGTTAGTTTATACTTATTTATTATTTTACATATTTACATTTTATGATCTTGAACTAGAATATGACAATCTATTTACTGTTTTACCTCTCTTGACTTTAGTCAGTGTCGTTATACTCTTCGTGACAATATCATGTAGCTCTGAAACATTGTTCTTTTAAATAATTTTATGATTCTTGTGCTGACGACACATAGACATATGTATGAGAATATGTTTTTTGCTTCAATCTCGTTCTCCGGACTATTTGGTGAGTTGTTTGTTCTTTAATTCCCCGTTCTTTCAATTTTAAGTTTCAACTTCTTTACAGATGTCGTTCTTTTGGTTACTCATACTCCGGTATTAGTTTCTTGACTTTGAAATCTTGCGACACACTGGGTATGATGAAGAATTCGAGAATTTTTTAATATTTTATATCTCTGCTGAGGATAGCCCGATGTTGGAGCCGATACGTACGGAATATCGGATCTTGTATCTCGAAATAAATCAGCTTGATTAAACACGCACTAAGTATTGCGTTTGACTCTCATTGCCAAGTTATATTGAATTTAAATAAATATTTTTTTTATGAAATAAAAATAAATTTATATTTTAATGCAAAGTAATTTATCTCATAGATAGTACACAAATAAATACTTTATTTAAATAAAAATATACTTTTAAGACATGTAAAATAATTATTGCATTAAATCAATTTGTAAATGCGTTATTTTATAAACACCATTAAAAATAATTTATAATTTACGTCAGAATTTATATAAAAGATTTCTAGTTCTGATTTTGTATATGCTTTATAATAAGAAAAACATTAGAAGACACATACTTACATATATTAAAACATGTATTAAAATTCACACATACATTACAGAATACGCGACATATAAAATTATAAATAGTATTCTATTTTAAAATTTGATTATTGATTATTTTTAATATATAGATTTTTTTCAAAAGTACGTTCTTTTATCATAGATCGCTATAAAAAATGCAATTACATAATAAAGTTGACATAAAACATGTTCTTTTCTTTCAAAAAAGACAATTGTACTTGCTTTCTTTTATTAATTTTTAAACATTAATAATAAATTCTCACAATAATGATAAATGAGATTGTCAAAATAACAACATTATTAGATCAAAACCTTGAGCGTGATGCATTTACATTGTAAAAAATTTGTCTTATACTCAGATTTTGAGATTGTGCTACAACAGTACTTATGTAAGATTTAATAATCGCGCCGTAATCGCGATAAAACTCAATTTTCTTTGGATTTTCCACGCGTAATTACATGCATAATGTACCTATATTTAGAATCAATTTTCGTCGAATGATACTGAAATAAATAAAGTCTATATAAAAAATACTTTATTTATATGTAAAAAAATGTAAAATCGTCTCATGTTATATTTCTGTTCGGATCAGAAAATTTGTAGATAAAATTTATAAATAACAAAGGATAACTTTTATGAAGAATATAAGGTAAAGTTTTTTTTATATAAACTTGAAAATAAGTTTCTATTAGAATATAAGAATTTATTTGACCTACACAGTACGCGCAAAGTATTTTATTCCAACAAAAATTATTCCAATGTCACAGATAAACGCTGTATTTATCTATATTAGACCAGTTTTGCAGATATATGTAGTTCTGCAAAAAAATATATTCTTATCGAGAAATGTGTCAATGTCAATATTAAGAATAAAATTGCAAAAGTGAAATGTTAAGGATAGGAGCTAATTGTATTCTTCTTCTGAAAAGAGAGAATTGTATTTTTGCTGCAATGCGGATTTATTTCGATTCAAAATTTTCTCTTAATTTTACATTATTAATAACAGACGACGGAAGAAATATTATCAGATTGAAATCTTTAGCTGCAAAATAGTTTGTTTCTCTTTTTATTAAAAGAGACGCGGAGATTAATGTCCGAGTTAAAAGATTTAAATAAACTTATGCAATTGTAACAAACAAGTTATATGTATATTGCTTGAATAATTCTTATAACGAGGTAGATAAATATTTAATACAAAGTGCCAATGGCAATCCAGATAAAATAATTCGGTGCTCATTATTTTACAAATATTTATATAAGATAGATTTCAAAACATCAAAGAATAAGTTAACAAATACGAACGGTATCACTTACAATTAATGATGCAAGATTTTATACAGTATATTTTTCAACTTAAAAGTCAAAAAGGCGCTTTCACTTTTTTGCGTATAACTCTTAGGGTGGTATTCATAGTCGGATCTTATTTCAAGTCCGTTTTAAGTAATGTCTGAATACGCTAATACGGTTATTTCATTAGCTGGGTGGAGTCTTAAGACTGTCTTTGACCAGACTTTAGATGATCTAAAATATAAGATCTGACTATGAATACCGGCCTTAGACCCATATTCTCAACTCTCTTTTATCGATAAAAGCGCTCTTTTATTTCTGAAATGCGCTATAGTATACCTATGTAACATAAACTATAGCATCTCAGAAATAAAAGAGCGCTTTTTTACCGATAAAAGAGAGTTGAGAATATGGGCCTTAAGGGGATCCTGCACCCGTCTGTAATTTCTATATTACCGATTTTTTTTTTAGTAACATATCTTTTTATTGGCTTTACAGAATAAAAAATTCTTTTCAGAAGTTAAAGTATATGCACTAATAATGTCCACGCTGGTCGATTTTATGCCGAGAACAAAAATAATTTTAAAAATACAGATTTTTTCACGTCAAGTCATGACAACACATTTGCTTCATATAAACATTCTACAATTTGTTGTTACAAAATAAGACCAGCCTGGATAACGGATAACATGAAGAAATAACAATACCGTAGTTAGAATTAGGCTCAGACACGTAACAAAGAAGATATGCTGCTCAAAAGATTATATAACCTATAACCTTGTCTATCCTTGTCTATTATCATTGTCTATACAAGGACAGATATAGAATTTGGTCGGTAATACAGACGGGTGCAGAATCCCTTTAAACTACAAGAGATAGAGAAAAATGTTTAGAATAAAAGTTCAATAAGTTAAGGTCTACCCAAAAATGTAAAAGAACTTTGTAAAATATTTTTTGTAACATAAAACTTTTTTACATTTTAAAGAGTAACAATATACAGGCATACAGTTTTTTACATTTTTGTTTATACCATTTTGTAGACCTTAACTTACCATCGAACTTTTATTTTAAACATTTTTCTCCATTTCTTGTATTTTAAGAGTTATACGCTAAATAGTGAAAGACTTTTTTACTCACAATCAGTACTGTGTACTATCTATACCATATGAATGTTAAATGCTTTTTTTAACACCCTGTATACACACATATACAATATACATATAGTATAGTATATACTATATGTATAAATTTGTAAAAAGTATATACACATAGTATAGTTTATACTATACTAAAGTATATACATATAGTATAGTTTATACTATATGTATAAATTTGTAAAAAGTATACAAAAGTTTTAGATACGTGCTTGTATTGTACAAGCAGCGTGTTTCAATCATTTAAATACGAATGAACGATATTGTTTCTTTCCTCAATCTGTTTCCAACTTGAAAATTATATTCCAAAACCGATAACTAATAAGTGATTAAAATAATAAAATTGCTGATAAACATGTTCTGCATTTTTATTTATTTTACTTTTTATATTTTTATACAATTTACAAAAATTTTATTTAGCATTAGGTATATAGTTTTACTGTATTGAAAAATGCGAGGTGTGTCCTAAAAGTAATGAGAATAAATTTATTATGGCTTATTTACATACCCGATCGACAGTTATTTCGAATCTTTTTCAAAGTAGATCCTTGGGAACGCATACACCATTCTCAAGGTTCTGCTATTTCTGGAAGCAGTACTGGAAGACCGCATCTCTGTGAATGTGTTCAGCGTGTGTGCCGTGGCCTTTTGGATCTGGTCGTGAGTGCCGTGATGGTGACCCTTTAACAGGTAACCCTTTTTATTTGGGAAAGGCAAAAAATCACACGGAGCCAGATCAGAGCTGTAGGGTGGGTGTGGAAAGACACAAATGTTTTTGGATTTTGTACCACGATAACGCACCCTGCCACAACGCGCTAAAGTACTAGAATTTCTGGCAGAAAAAAATATCCGTATCCCCTTCCACATCCACTCTACAGCCCTGAGCTAACTTCGTGATTTCTTTGCCTTTCAGAAAGTAAAAAAAATCTGTTAAAGAGTCACCATCACGGGACTTTCGCTGATCCAAAAGGCCGCGACACACGCCCTGAATACATTCACAGATGCGGACTTCCAGCACTTCCCGCTTCCAAAAATGACGGAACCTTGAGAACAGTATGTGCGTTCTCCAAGGAGCCTTCTTTGAAAGAGATCCAAAGTAACTGGCGATCGGGTATGTAAATGGGCTATAATAAATTAATTCTCATTACTTTGGAACACATCTCGTAAATACAATATATCAACGATGATAAATATGCCAATATATAGAGTCAATCTAAATGATATTAATTTCGATATTTATAATCAAGACAATTTACAATCACGACTTCAAGTGATCTCAAAAAGATTTTAGCCGTCGTTTGTTATTTAATAATAATTTATTAACCAATAAAAAGTAAAATATGCACATAAGTTTCGTATGGGTAGCCTAATGAATCTCAAAGTTTTAAACAATTTATGTCTCTTCTGAAAATAGTTCTTCGTAATGGTTAAAGGCTATGCCATTGAACGTTGATATAACGAATCTGGAGGTTCTTTCTTCTACTGCTGATGTAACAGCTTTAAGAACTTCCTCAGTATTTTTGGCTATGACATCGTTAAGAACTTTATGCAACTGAGCTAATTCCTTTCCGTCCTCATTAAACGTATATTTGTATGTTTTAAAGTCAGCTTTGGCGATTGCTTTTGACGCAAATATATATTTTTTGCCCTTTCTAGTTATCACTTTTAAGTCCAAGCCTACATTCAATTCTATGTTATCTGCAAAAAAAATACATTTTTTAATAATAAAATAAAATATTTAAGTATTTTATGCTAAAAGAAAAAATGTTTTGCCTTCTCTGTCTAAACTTTCCTTTTATTTTAAAGTAAAATTGATTATTTTACCTGTAGTTATATCAAGTGGTCCCTTATGAGAAATAGGCACCAACAGATGTATATCAAAATCATACGTAGCGTTTGAATAAATACGTGGTAAAAAGAAAGTAATATCAAAGTGGAGCTTTTCAGGATCTGCATTAACCGATTTTACGACGTAATCACAAAATCTGTACATTTTCATATCTCTGAGATACAATTTGATATCACTTGCGTCAAAAATAACTATTTTGTCGATGTTTATTGGCTCGCCTGGTGGAATACTCAATTCTGGGAATCCTGCGCAAACTTTATCTTTCACATTATTGATGCCGTTTGCAATGCATTGATTGTAGTTCGTATCCTTGCGGCTACAGACTTGAATGTAGGAAGCTGCAGTGTTTAAATCATTTTCTTTAACTTGCGACCTTAATTAAACTGTTTACGGTGGATTTGTACATTAATAATAGATTTAGAATTTTGAACAAAAAGTTTTCTAGATTTTATAAGCTTCAAACTTTCAACAAATATTTACTTAAAACTATTTTTATTGAAATTTACTTAAAATATCTTTACGAAAAAATTCTACGAGTATGTTGTTGCTTTTCGGAAGATTTTAAGCCAACTCATGTCTACTAAACGTCTCTAAAGTAAGTATAAATGAAAAGCACTCATAATATAATAATTAAGCTTTATTCATGTGCAGTTCAGAAAAGTTCGTGAGTACATAGCGATGGAAATAAGAACATTTTTTATTTACTTACGTAGTTCCGCTGTAACATGTGTTAATATAACTCCAAAAGCAAAAATTATAGCAAACATTTTTCAAACAAAAGGAGTTCGAAAACTTTTACAAATTTGTTAAGATTGCACTGTTAAGGAACAGTCGTATTATCATCTCAAAAGCAAACAAGATTACTGAATCCATGTGAGCTGATGAAGCTTATATATATTCGAGTTCCCTTTCATTTCCATTGATTTAATTTGCAAGTTTCCTTGTTTCAGTGACAGTGATTCCGAAAATAGAATTTAAAATATTGAGTTTCTAAATAATATGTTTATAAAAATAGAATTTTAAAGATTGAGCAGATTTGACAAGGAAATAAACAAAGAATAAAAAATAAAAATTTAAAAAAAAAAAATAAGATGTTATTCACGAGCAACAAGAGAATATGAGTAGAGGAAAAGGAGAGGTAAAATGGGATGAAAGGGGTGGGAAGTAAATTGAAGTATAGAGATAGGGAGGGGGATGAGGGGACCGGAAGGAGGAACAAAAGGGTAAGGAGAAAGGGGTAGAGAGAGAAAAGAGCAGAAGAGTGAAAGGGAAAGGGGTAGGTGGAGTGGATTGATAAGTCCCTTGCGTTGGAAGAGATAGGCGGAGAGTTGGGGGAGACGAGAAGAGAAGGGGAGGGAAACCGGGGGTTGGGAGGGGGGAAGAAATGTAAGGAGAAGTTAAATAATTTTTTTGTGCAGAATCGGAGTTGGGAGAAGGGGTGATGAGGAGGTCCTGGATGATGTCGGAGGTGGCAGCTGCAGAGAGAGATGGATGGAGAGCACGGAATGAGGCATAGGAGTAGTCGCGCTGCACTGAAGAATACATCCGGGCTGGGCGAGATGAGGAGACGGTGGCTCTGGGCATGGGGATAGAGGAGGAGGACGAGTGCAAGGGAAGGAGAGTGATAGGTTGTAAAGGTCGCCCATGGCCAGGTCGGGAGTCGGTATGTTTAGTTTTTGTTGTTTGTAAAATGTTGGGAACGTCCCTACAAAACGCCATGAGAGTATGGAATGGAGGAATAGTTTTGTGAAGGGTTGGGTGCATCCCTACAAAACGCCTTTGTAAATCCCATAGGGGAAACAAATAAATACTTAACTAACTAACTAACTAAATAAGGTTTTATTCTAATAAAAACATATTATTTTATTTAATTATTACATGTAATATTAAGTAATGCTACATATTTCTACGTGTGCAAAATTCATTAGTTTGCAATTAATAAACACAATTACTTTTTTTTTTATTTTTGGCAACTGATCATTCATGCTATAAATAGTACCGTCTCCCTGTTCAACAAATGCTTAATTGTTTATGTAATAATTGGTAAATTTATTATAATATTTCATTAAAATGTAGAATATATATGTCGCATTGTTAAATTAAATTTTATTTACATAGTAATATATTCTTATACAATATTCTTATACATAGTAATATATTCTTATACAATATCTTTTTAAATCATTAAATTTTTATTTGCCTTATTTACAATTTCTTTTTAGTATTTTTAGAATAGATACACACGCGCGCACACGCAAATACGCGATTAAATATCAAACATTGGACTGTAACATTTAAAATTTGTTATTCAGCTTGTTAATAGCAACTAATTGCCCTTTCTGTAATATGTCAAGGAGAATAAAATTGTGGGAATAGAGAGAAAATTGATAATAGACAAGTAATGGATGTAATTATGAATTTGAGTACATAAATTCTGCTCAATAGCAGTATTTATAATGCTAAAATAACTCGATAACCTTGACCTTTTATGAAGAATATTCGGCTCTCACTAGTTCTCAGAAAACGCTGTACAAATATTATGTAATATAGATAAAATATATGTTTTGATTCTATAGTATATAAATTAATGTTGAGAATTAACATATATTAAGAGTGCATTGCTATATATTTTAGAAGATAGAAAGAAAAATATTTGTATTTTGTGTATTGTTTTAAGGCTTGAAGAAGAATATGTTCCTAAAAATTTTAATTTAAAAATACCAGTGAAATTATATACCTCTAAAGAGATCAGCGCGCAAGTAAAAAACATAGTATGTAACGTATTTTCGATACAAATATATAAAAAAAACTTAAATAAACATCTGGCCCTTAGAGTTAATATAATTAATTTATTCTGCTACAATGTTCCTGACCATTCAAACATTTTCGGGAAAAAATTTTTCGTAATTAGATTGAGTTACGTTGTTGAACGTTCCTATGTATAGTTTGGAAACTTTCTGTTCAAATACTGGTGCAACTCTGCTAATAATAATCTGTTTATTATCGTCCATGACAGTACTAAAAATTTTATGCAATTGACCTAATTCCTTCTCTTCTCTGAACTTATATTCAAAATCTGTAACCTTGAAACTCGTGCTTCCTTTCGATGCGTATATATGTTTTTTACCATTTTTGGTTATCACTTTCAAGTCTAATCTTACTTTTAGTTCCACATTATCTGCAGAAAAACACACATTTTTATCATTTTAAATAAAAGCAAATTTTAAATCTTTTATACTAAATTTCATTCAAACTTTTGTTTTATTAATACATAAGATCAATTATTTTACATACCCGTAGTAAAGAACATTATTCCTTTATGAGCGACTGGTACTAGCAGACGTAGATTTACATCGTACGTGCCGTTTATAACAATTTGATTAAGTAGATAATTAAAATTGAACTGAAGCCTGTCGGGGTCCACATGAACGGAGGTTATAACAAAGTCGCAAGTTCCATATACTTCTGCATTTCTAATAGACAGTTTGAAATTATTTTCGTCAAAAACGTCAATTATGTCAAATTTTAATGGCTCAATTGTTGCATATTTTGAAGACCCGTAGCAAAACTTCTCCTTGAAATTAAGAATGTTGTCCGCGATGCACTGATTATAGTTGGGATCGTTGCGGCTACATACGTGAATGAAAGAAGCTGTTAAATTATTTTCTTTAATTTGCAACTATAAAATTAAATTATCTAACAAGGGGACACTACGCGCTGCTCTTCACCGATTTTGATGAAACTTGCAGGAAGTTGTAGAAGACACTACGTGGTGAATACCTATAAAGCCGATTTTCTGAATGAGCCCTCTAGAGCCGAGTTACGAACAATCATAGGTGGATAATTTCGCTGCTTATCCATATTAAGCGGTTTACCTTCTACTTTTGCGATTGAAATGAGACTTTGGGAAATAATTTAGGCATGCCTCAGAATCATTTAAAACTAGTCAGATTTGCTGCAAAATTTGAAATTATTTCAAGTTTCATCATATCGTTGAAGAGCAGCGCGTAGTGTCCCCTTGTAAGATAAAAGAAGTTTAATATACCTAATTAACTGTTTCAGAAACGCTATAAAAGTATTTAACATAATAATAAAAAAAGAAGAGAGAAAAAGATAGCAAGCATATAGAACACAGTTTTATTACTTGTATATTTTCAGAGGAAAACAATAATGCTTCTCTCTAAATTAATAAAATCCTAAATAATTTTTTGTAATTTTTTAAAATAATTGATCAATTTCGTAATTCGTTTTTTAAAAAAGACAGAGGTTAGTTATTAAACAAATCAGATTTTTACATTTAATATTTACTTACGCACTTTCGCTGCGCTTATAGCAACACATGTTGCTATAACCGTAACAGCAAAGATTGTATCAAACATTATCCAAATTAAAGGAATTTTTCTTAAAAACTTTCCAACACTTTACTGTAGAAAACAGCTTTAACAATAATACGATAATAGATGAGTATTAAGACTGATCCTTGCCATGTGAATCAATCAAGCTTATTATATATATATATATACATCTGCTCTCTCACCTTATTTATTTTCGTGTTTTTTATTGTTATTGATTTAGTCATTATGTAAATATAAAGGTGTACCATTCCCAAAGTTACGCAGTGAATGACCAATCAGAGATTGCCAAAAAAATCGCTATTATGCGGAACGTTGCACCTTTATATTTAGATACATCATGGATTTAGTAAACAGTCTCTTATTTCATGACTACGATCTATAAATCTTCGGCCGTTTTTTTTATTTAGGATTTAGAATTCGGCAAATATAAATAATTAATTAATATTGGAGCCTTTACAGAAAAAAACAATTTTTTATTCCAAGATGTGTAATACAATGCGATATTTTTTCTTTTTATATTTAATATTCTATTTTAGTAAACATTATTTATTAAAACACATTCAAATAAAAGTACATTCAAGTACAAATTACATTTCCATAAAATTAATATGGAGAATAGATAATTCTCTATAGAAAGCGTATGTGTGAGCCGAGAAGTTCTACGATATTTAGAATAAAATTATAAATAAATAATTAATAAATTGTTTAATTCTTTTGTTGAAAATAAGAGTATTAGGGTCCGCATAGTTTTTTCAATAGTTTAATATTAATTTAGTTCAAGAATTTAATTCATATTTCTCAGAACGGCGAACGCTACTGGTAATAAATAATCAAGCAAATATATCAATGTATATTTTTATAAAACATTTTTTAAATATTTATTTTCTAACTTTATTTTTACAGAAGGAAATATTAACTATTTTTTGTTCACATCCAACAAACTATCGGTTTTGTTATTCTATCAATTTATTATTTTGTTTATAGTAAGTACAATATTAATACATATCCAATAAACAACGCTGAAGCTGCAGATATATAATCAATTTAATAATGAAAAGCAGATAAGAGCAAACGCCGGTGGTAAAGCGAAAATATAAGTTATATATTATACACAAATTTGTGTATAATATTAATACATTTTAGTAAATTGTTCTAAAACGTTTATGAATTGCTTTCAAATAAAAAAAATTATTAAAATTATAGCTTATTTGGCTGCTCCCTTTTTTTAATAATAAATTTATATTTTAAAACTTAAATAGGACATAAAACTTAAATTCGAAAATTATTAATTATAATTCATATATAAAATTATGGATACATATAAAACACAAAATCTAATTGCTGCAATATTTACTACTTGATAATTTTATAACTTATTGTTAGTCTATCATAACATTTAAAATAATACAGACATTTTTAGTGGATCAACTATTACACCAAATATTACACTGCTGCACTAGCAATCTATAAATATTAATATCTATCATTACTTACAATTAGCTAAAATAAATTTTATATATATCACTGATTTTTTCAAAATATTACATAAAATTTATTCCAGTTCATCTTTAATTCGCAGCTGTAAGAAATGGTCCTGCAATAACAAATCTCAAAGACTCAGACAATTCATGCTTCTTTGGGAAACAGTTTCTCATAATTGGAACGGCTTATGTTGTTGAAAATTGACATGATTATTTGTGAGATCTTTCGTTCTAATACTGGTTTAAACACAGCAATTATATCTTTTGAATTACTGTCTATGACATTACTAAGAGCTTGATGCAGTTGAACTAATTCCTTTTCGCTATCATCAAACTTATATTTAAATGATGTTATATTGGCATTCGTGTTTACTTTCGAGGCATATATCTGTTTTTCGCCGTCCTTGGTTACCACTTTTAAGTCTATGCTTATTTTCAGTCGTACGTTATCTAGAGAAAAACAAACGTTTTGGTAATTTTAAAATCAGTTCAGCCGTTAATGAAATACAAAAATGAGAGTCGGGTTTATAGCGGGGTCTCGCGTAGGTATACATACATATATATAATATACATATATATATGTATATACAGTCGAACTTTGTTAACTCGAAAACCTTTATAATTCGAATTTCTTTTCATTCCCTTGAAAAAACCTCTATAAGTCAAAAAGAACCTCTGTAACTTGAAAAAAACCTCTATAAGTCGAAGAAAAATAGGAGATTAACTCCAAGTATTTTTCCAGCGTACCAATTACCTTAGTTTACCTCTAACTCGAATTGTTTCAAGATATAAAGGTTAATATTATAAATTGACCTCTGTATCTCGAATTCCAATCAATAAAACCTCTATAACTCAAAAGATTTTGCATCAGCTTCTTTCTCTTTCTTTTTTCTTTTTCTATCCGTTAGCTAAAACAACTGACAAAATTTTAAAAGCAATTTATGACAAAATAATAAGGAGTATATAGAGTCCTTGATTTGTTTATTTTAACATTATTGTTTATCTAGTATAACTTCTCTAATGACTTTTCGGATATAAATGTACTTATTTAAAAGTTATTAAATTTAAAATCTTTTTGTTACTCTGTTGCTCTGTTGTTTTTTACGGTAACTTGAGTTATTTATGTATAATTTCAAGACCTCTATAAATCAAATTTCTTTCACATCTCTATGGTCCAAATTAATAGACGTGTTTCTGTTGTCAAGATCAGTCTGTCTTTGTCTCGCGTACGGTAAAACGGTATACGCGAGACAAAGACAAACTAATCTTGACAACTGAGAAACTCTATTAATTTGGGCCTATAACTCGAAACCTTGATAACTTGAATTATTTTCTGTTCTCTTGAGGTTCGAGTTAGCGAGATTCGACTGTATATATATATATATATTTATATTTATATATTATATATATATCCACGATGCATCTCGTTGTCGTTTTACATTCTACGCGATCGCTGCGCGTAAATTTGGCATCGAGACGCCACCGCGTGTCTTGATGAAATAAAATCGAACTTTGAGTCTCTTATGCTAAGTCTTATTAAACTTTTATTTTATTTTAACATAAAATTGATAATGAGACAAGAAAAAATTAACTAAATACAAAATTAATATACCTGTTGTAATGGAAACCAGTCCTTTATTAGCGAGGGGCACCAGTACACGTATTTCAAAGTCATATAAAGTATCATCGACAAGATGACTGAATGTGGCATCAAAATCGAAGTGGAGCCTCTCAGAATCTGTGTGAATGGAGTTTATGACGAAATCACAAATTCCAGTTATTTTTGAATCTCTGATATTTAATTTAAGATTATCTGTATCATAGATAACTACGTTGTCAATAACTATTGGCTCGTTCGGGGGAACGTTAAATTCCGGCATCCCTGTGCAGATCTTATCTTTCATATTGTTGACATTTTCCATGATGCATTGATCATAGTTAGCATCTTTACGGCCACATACGCGAATGTAGGAGGCTGTAAAATTTAATTCATTTTCTTTAATCATCTTTAAATTAAACTAAAATAAAACAAGTTTGAACATAGGAACAATAAATTATATCTTTTAAAATAAATACTTTTTATAAAATGCAATTAGTGTAAAACAATATATGTATATGTACACTCACCGGCAGGAATGCCTGGACATTTGATATTGAACATTGTCAGATGTCGAAATGTTCAGGCATTCCTGCCGGTAACCATACGCCACGCCATTTGTTCTTAATATTTATGCGATAAACTTTTATAATATTTTTAAAAAATGGCGTTGTTAATGTAATTTTTAATTAATTATTTTTTATTTAGACAATTATTGGAAGTTGTATTAACAATTTTCTTCTATTTCTCTTTCTTTAGCTATGACATCTAAAATAAGTTGTAATCTACCCTTAATTGTATTGTCACACGTTAGTTGTCACACACGCTGCCTTCTGATAATTTTTATCAGTGTAAGAAAAAAATTATAAGTTTGCATTTAAAAAATATAATTTTTTATTTTTTAAATATAAATACACATTATTTTCAAAGTTGCAAGCGATTAAATATGTTACACATTAGCTAAGAATTCCTTAGGGTGGGGGGGGGGGGGGGGAGGAAATAGTTTGCGTGTTCAAAGCTATAATTATATGATATACGTGATATCAACTGCTCTATTAATTTCTACAACTCAGCTAATGTTGATTTTTATTGCTCAATTGGTTTTCCATTTTAACTCATTACAATACTGCGTAGACTATATCAATTATCATAAATTAAAGTACAATTTAAAATTTTAATCTGTTATGAATTATACATCTCAAATATTAATTATTGTAAAATGATTGTAACTCCAAGGAAAATAATAAATATGTAATACTATATTACTATTACATTTCAATATTATTAAAAAATAAGACTAAAGAAGACATCATTTTACTCGAAACTCACATTTTAAATAAAAGATGAAATATATAATTACAAAGTATTCGTATAAGAAGAATAGTTTGATTCCTAGTGTTATGTTTGCAATAAATAAATGTCGGCCTTGTTTCCCGATCACGAACAGATCTATTCACTTACAATTAGTTATTAACCTGTTATTAGCATTGATCGAAACACATAATTATCGCGATAAAACTTGCTTATAATACAATGTAACACTTGTTACAAGATTTTTTATCCTTCGGAGTAAAATAAATATTATAATCATTAATTAAAGGAAAATCCATAATCGGTCGGGACTGGATCTTGGTTGTCCAATAAAATTATTCGTAAATTTTTAAGTACAAATCATCACTCTAGTGAGACGCCCGCCCGGAAAGCAGGGAGGTCCAGGTTCGTATCCTGGCTGGGGTGTTATTTTTCGCAACATTTTCTTTATTACCCTATATCCTTCTATACATATCCCGTCCTTTTTCGAATATACTAACGAGTGTTAGTGGACGATTAAATTGATTTTCAATTTAATTTTGTGAGAGTAGGTACTCTTTCTAGCTTTAGTTGTGGCTACGTTTAAGTCCGTAAGTAACGGCGCGTGGTTTACTAGAGTGATGATTTGTACTTAAAAATTCACGAATAATTTTATTGGACAACCAAGATCCAGTCCCGACCGATTATGGCTTTTCCTTTAATTAATGATTATTATCTTATATACGGTCGTATATAAGATATACGGTCGTATACTTTAAATTTGCTTATAAATATTATACTTATTATAACAAATAAAAGAGTTATGTTAAATGGAGCTTAATATACAAGCAAGTTGATATGATACTGACATAAAACTCTTCATTAAATTAACAATAAGATACACGTAAACAAACAGTTTTAATAAAGTAACTAAAATAAATAATAATAAGTAAGACATAAATTTCGCATAAATTTATATGTACATTTTTCGCTTAGGTATTACGCGTCGATTACTTTCGGTCTTAAAATGCAATCTAAAGCTAGAATAGTACAGTCACATAATTAAATTGATAATTAATTTAATAATACCAAAACTAATACGTATCTTTAGAATCATTGCAAAGAATATATGTTGCAAAAAATATCACCCCAACGAGGGTTCAAATTTGAACCTCCTTATTATCCAGAACGGGCGTCTTCACCAATTCAACCACTGAGATGTGTGGTGATATTTATCACAACAATCTACAAATATTTAAGAGAACATCTCTTAAAACAACGTGATAAATCAAGTAGGTATAATAAAGTAAGTAGTTGAACAACTAATACTAACAGATTACTTAGTACATCGAATTTTTAAAATACATTTCGTTCTCTTAAAATTGCATCTTGCAGCAAGCCAAGCCTGTAGAATGCACTATAAAGTTGCAGGATCGAATTCTTTAAAAAAATCTTTAAATTTAAAAATACTCAACAAAACGTTTCCGTCAAAGTCAATCATATTTTTTACTGTCCTCTTGATTAGATATGCAAAAGTTACAAATTACAGCTTTCTTTTCTAGTTTCTAGTTTGCATCTTTTTAATATAATGCGCTTTTAGTGTGCGCTTTATTCTCTGTCTCATTCGTTTGTTTAACTCTGGGCATAATTATGTAGCAATATAACATTACGCAGCGACATGTGACAATCTAATCATGCATTATTATGTCATACGTTATAATCAAGATTAATACAATGTCCGCAGAAATAAATTATAATTGTAAGATCTTACTTATAAGTAATTCTACATCTGTAATTTTAGAGTAACATCTGTAATGTTAGAGTAAATAATTCCAAAAATAATCTTATATCGGTATTTCTCAATTACCTGATTCTTACGCTTCGTGCTACAAGCGTACAACAAACTTTTTACAAATAGTGTACTTTGAATCCATACATATATTATAATGTAAACAAATATGTATAAAACAAATATTCTCATTTACTCACGTAATTCCGCCGCATGCGCTGTCGCAAGCGCAAAAATAAAAAGAGCAGCAAACATTTTTTTAAACAAAAGAGATCTTTCTGTGAAGTAAAATCTTCTAAGATATCTCTTCACGAGAACGAGCCTAATCAATATACGGCAAACACGAGTTAAGAGCAACGCAAACTACTGATCGAACTATAATACACTGTATTGTAAATCCTTCTATTTTATAGTCTCCCCTCAATTTTCACGTTCATTCTACTGGCACATGCGTAGAATGAAAATGCTGCTACACATTCTGTATTTTACTTATTATTTTGCTCTGCGCATGATCATACAACAACTATGAGAATAGAGAGAGGGCAGCGCAAGAGGAAAATTAGTTCTACAAAAAAACAGCTAATCTTAATCTGCACATAGTTGCGATTGCAAACTAAATAGATCTAAATTGTATATGTATTCTGTTATACAACGCAAGTATTATAAAAAATATAGAGCCTTCAGACATTTGATTATTGCTAACATAATATATTTGCGATTGTCGTATTTTAGATTGCAGATTAAACGTATAACAGTAACGAACTACATATTCATGGAAGAAAAATAGTGCAACTTGTAATACTACATGAAAGTATATAGCTAGATTTTTTATCACATTATTAGTCTGATGTCACATTAGTATTTTGTAATATTCAGATAAGCAACGATGATCAACAATAAACAAAAATACAAATATATAGTTTCAGATGCTGTGTCATAACTGATTTTAGCATTACGATTCTTTTCTTAGTATATATTAAAATTATTAGCATAATAATTCTCTATTATGCATAATTTCTATCTTATCTTAACATATAATGATAAAAATGCAGAAATATATCATGTAGATTGCGCAGTTAAACTTCGTTTGTGAATGATACTGTGAACGAGTTTCACCTTCCTCTGAATATTCCATATATCGGTTTTACGTTCTATATTTACTGTTTCTTCTATTAAAAAAAAACATCGCTTGTCAGTAGGTACATATTCAATTGTGAGATACAAAAAAAGTTGCGTAAAACAAATAATACAATTTTTATATTGAGTTTAATATGGCGTTCGACTTACACATGCAAAACTTATTTTTTTAAAACAATAAAAGTCCAATTATTAAAAAAGATTTATTTTATACTATTATACCAAACACACATTATACCAAATAAATGCGCTCTTTCCAAATGTCATTCATCTGCTTCCATTTTGCAACGCAGGTAAAATTCATATCGTTGGGGTTTCCAAAATATGAAAAAACTATTAAAATTTTCTTTTATCGCGACTCGCGAGTTATACGCGGCAACGTTACAAAAATGGACCTCAATGTTCTATATTAGTCTTTGTTCTTTTGCATGGGAAATAAATCTTTAGTACAGTAACGGCGCGGGCGTATCGTATTGAAAATTGAGATTAGTTCTTTGGAAATTACCTCTTCTGCCGGCTTTAATTTCTTTATAATACTTTTTTTATCTTTTTGTCTATAATATCTCTAGATATTTCATAGAATTGTGCTAATTCCTTTTGAATTTCATCAAATTTATAATCAGCTGTCCTGATGTCCAAAAACTTTATTTTCGACACATAAATGCGATTTTTACCATTCCTGATTATTTCTTTCAAGTCAATTATACCTTTCTTTATTTCTATGTTATCTACAAGAAGACAAAATGTGGTAATTTCAATGAAGTAAAATTGGATTCTTAAATCTTTTATGCTAAGTTTTATAAAACTTTTCGTTTATTTTAATGTAATGTCGATTATATAAGAATCGAGCTTATATTATTTTTAATTATTAGTTACGAGTAGAATTACAAATATAGATATAAAATAAATATATGTTACAATTTTTATTTTTTTTATGTTACAATATTTATTAATAATTTTTTAACTGTAACATTATATATTTCAGCTTAAAATCCTTATTCCAATATAAACATAATGTATTTGAAATAATACAAATAATATACCTATATCAGTAATATATATAAAGTATATAATTATTAATCCATACAAATATGTGCTGCTGCTTTAAGAATATATTAATAATAATTAACTGTTATTTTCTTTATTATCCAGCTCACATCTTAAAATATGACAAAATTTGTGACAAAAATCAAGCAAGGTGCAAAAAAGCAAATTAAATGGATCACAAAATTCTAGATAACTTATGTTCGTTCGGGAAACAGTTCTTCAAAATGGGTACGGAGTACGCCGTTGCATATTGAAATAATCCGTTTGGAGAGCTCCTCTTCAAATGCCGGTTTAACATTTTTAAGAATTTCCTCTTCATTGTTGGATATGATATCGGTAAGTATTTTATGTAAGTCAACTAGTTCCTTTTCTTTCTCATCAAACTTGAAGTTGAATGATTTGATGTCGAGATTCAAGTTTACTTTCGATGTATATCCATTTGTTTTGCCGTTCTTAGTTATCGCTTTGAATTCTATCCCTAGTTTTACACCTAGGTCATCTACAATAAATTTGATTATTTCAATATTTAATTTTAAGAAAATTGAGAATTTTCAATTTTGTATCCTAAATTAAGTTTTATTAAATATTTTCATTCTTTTATATAAGATTTATTGATTATTTCACTTACCTGAAGTAATGTGCACTATTCCTTTGTGAGCAATCTGCGCCAGTATATGTATGTTAAAGTCATACGTAGTATTAACGCGGAGATGCTTAATATTGACATTAAAATCGTAATGAAGTTTGTCAGGATCTGCGTGAACAGAGTTTATGACAAAATCACACAATCCATATGCTTTGTAATTTGTAAAATGCAATTTAATATTGGCAGTATCGTAAACAACTAGGTTGTCAATAATTAATGGTTCGTTCGGTGGAATATTCAGTTCCGGCATTCCTGTGCAGATTTTATCTTTCATATATTCAGCGCTGTTTCTTATGCATTGATCATAGTTCTGATCATTGCGACCACACGGATGAATATAGGAAGCTGTAAAAAGTTTATCCTATTATTTTTCTTAAAACTAAAAACTTTTGAATAAAATCGTCAATACAAGTTTCAATGCAAGACCGAGTAATTTATATTTCAAGATATTATGCACTCTTTGCGATACAACTAAAATATAATAATATACAAGCAAACATTATATGTACATCCGTAACACGTATGGTAAACTTTTTAATGTTTAAGATGTCGTATTATTAACACAATTTTGTGTAACATCTTTTTTATAAAATTTATATTTATCCATTAAATTATGATTTATAATAAATAATTAAAGATTTATAATAGATAATTACTCGTAAAATTAAACCAATGTTCCATAAAATTGATCGAAGCTTTTAATGTAATTATTAGGAGAAAGAAGAGAGCACAACATAATTTTGAATATAATGTAAATTTTTATAATTTTTATATTCATATATAGTAATACCAAAGTCATAAGCGATTAAAGTTAAACGTTGGCGATGATAGTTTGCGCTCGGATCTAATAATCATGCATATACGTGAGTAAATAAAAATCGTTCTATTGATTTCCATAGACTCAGCTAATATTGGTATTTATTCATCAATTTGCTCTTTTAACTCGTCACATAGATGCGTATAGACTATTGCTATTATCATAAATTAAAATGACATTTAAATTCTTAATCTATTGTACATCTTTATTACTTTTAAGAGACATAATAGTTTGAATCATTCTGCGAGAATTTCACATTACAAACATAAAATGCGAAATATGTAGTAACGAAGTATTTATGCAATAAGAAATAAATTTAATTCGTATTATTGTCGGCAAATTAATCAATATCAAACTAGTTTTTTTAATCAATAAAATTATTCACACAATTATCAGCCCATTTGGATGGCTTATCAAGCCGTCCAAAAAGATGATAAAAAATTGTTATATGATACAACGTAACTTGCGCTAGTTCAAATTTAATAGGTGTTTTTTGTTCTTCGAAGTAAAATTAACATCACATCGTTTATAACGAATGTGATTGATTGTTGATATATCTGCTCTAATCTATTTATGATTTAAACTGCAAAATACATAACTTCTGTGACGACAGCATCTCACAATCAGTGTGAAAAATATGATGACAAAAGAATAAATTTCCACAGCAGAAAAAAGCAACATTAAAATTCTATTCGACTTTACATCTTTTCAGAATATATTAATAATATTAACTTGTTTATGAGATAATTTTAAAGTAACAAAATATTAATTATTTTGAATGATTTAATATGGCATGCAACTTTTAATCAAATCACAGTATTGTATATACTTAATAATAAGTCAGAAGTTGTGATAAGATAACTGAATCATTAACAAAACTGACAATGAGATAATAAACAATTTATTAGTGGCATCACATAAAGATTTCTTGCAATATTTCTACCATTTACCTCATATATTAGAATATTCTCTGTTCTTTTAAAATCGCACAAATTAAAATGCATCTACTACATTCACAGCAAGCCAGATCTACGAGATGTGACAAGGATAAATGGAAAGCTCTTGTCAAAGTTGATAGGTTGCTATCATCTTGATTAAATACGCGAGAACTATAATTGGAACACAATTTTCTTCAATTTAAATTTTTTCCAGGCACATGTCGCTATTATGTTATCGCAATCTTCATGATAGCAGACATGCAGCCTACGTAACACCACTATACTTATTATTTCCGAGATTAACATCATGTAACCGGCACTAGTAAATTACAATTAGAATCTATGTTATTTATCAAAGTGCATTATTTAACTTGAAAAATAATATTACGTTAATTATGTTCATAATCACAATACGATTTTTATGCTTCGCGCAAATATGACAATTTTTTATGTTGTATAATACAATTAAATATATATAACAAATACTTACGTAGTTTTGCTGTAACATGCGCAGTCGCTAGCGTAAAAACAAAGAGTGCAGCAAACATTTTTAACTAAAGTAGCTCTAAAACCACACGAGAGTAATCTTAACGGATCTATCTGCGAATTAAGACTCGTTCTATAATGAAAGTTTTATATACAAATAAAATCCTTATATTTTGAAACTTGCTCTCACAACCTTCACTCTTATTCTGACGCACATGCGTAGTGTGAAAATGTCATCTTGAACTCTCTTTCCTGTATTTCATTAGCTTTCGTATAGTCACATGATCATATAGCAAATTTATAGTAGGAGAACGTACTTGAAAATAAACTTATTTTTATTTTACAAAACAAGTTTAGAATTGAACAGAATTCGCAGAATAGGAAATTACTGGATAGACTGGTTTTAAAAAAGACAAATATATGGTTTCTTATTTGCATCACAAACTCGTGACCTTTTCTTCTAGTCATAACTCATTTGTTCTAGCAATAAGTTTGCGACCAAAATTCCAAAGATCTGAAGAATATACTCACATTAGAGTTAAATGCATTTTACGAACAATAAATAAAGAATAAAGATTAAAGTTTTTATTCAGAAAAGTTTGATTTTAAATATTTTACATTAGGCGCTTTCAATTTACACTCAAGTGAGCTGAGTCACTCAGTTATGTGAGTGCTTTAGACTCAGAATACTCAGATAAAACTCAGTTGTTCAGTGAGTAAAAGGAATTTACCTGCTTATTTTGGTGACAAAGCTATCGCATAACAATACAAGTTCATAATCTCACTTTTAATGTGAGTCTAAGGACACGGTCTCGATTGTGAATAAAAATTTAGTTCAATCTCACTTGCCATCGGCACCAAAAGGAACGTGCATTCAACTGAGTTATGACGTCACAAGTGAGAATTAACTGAGTTTTGATGTAAATGGAAAGCTACTATTATTAATATTAAATAATATATGTAATAAACTTATTAATTTTAAGTATTAGAGTTATGGATACAAATGTAACAAAATATATATAATATCTCAATCTTATTAACATTTTTATTTGACTAATTTATTTCCATGCAATCTGTGCTATTGCGCTAACAATCTGTCACTAACGATTAAATGTTTGCTTTCATTATTCAACTTAGATAAAACATCACTAATTTTTTAAATATTGTTATTTTATTAATAATTAAAAATATAATATACATAATATATTTCAATTATTCTTTAGTTAGATCGGATGCATTACAGGATGCATATCACACTTTGAGACAATAAATCTCAAAGTTCTAGGCGATTTATGGTGTTTGCTCGGGAAACAATTGCTCATATCTGTTGTACATTGCATTGTTAATAATTGAAATAACCAGTTTGGAGACCGTTTCTTCTAGCATCGGCTTAACTTTGCTGATAATATCCTTTTCGTTTTCATTTATGGTATTTTTAAGAACTTCATGTAGTTGCACTAAGTCCTTCTCACTATCATCGAACTCATAATTGAATGTTTTAATATCGAGAATCGTGCTTACTTTTGCTGCATATATTTGTTTTTTACCATTTTTAGTTGCCACTTTCAACTCCATGCTTAGTTTCACTCCTACGTTATCTGCGGAAGAAAACATAGTTTAGTAATTTCAATGAAATAAAAACGAATTTTTATATTGAAGTAAATAGTTCTAAACTTTCGTCTTATTTTAATGTAAGATCAACTATATACCTGCAGAAACGTGAATTAGTCCCTTATTAGCAAGTGGCACTAATACATGTATGTCAAAGTCATATGTGGAGTACATGTCAAGGTGTTTGAGTGTGGCGTCAAAATTGAAGAGAAACTTTTCAGGGATTATGTGATGAGATGTTACGTCGATATTACATATTCCAGTTACTTTTGAATCTTTAAGATTCAATTTAAGTTTATCTGTATCATAGATAACTATTTCGTCAATAATCACTGGCTCGATCGGAAGAATGTTAAATTCTGGGATTCCTGTACAAAGTTTACTCATGACATTGTTGGTGTTGTCCACAATGCATTCAGCGTAGTTGGGATCTTTGACACCACACACGTGAACGTAGGAGGCTATAAAGAGTTTAAATTATTTTTTAAATTTGCAATTTTGTATTAAATTGCAGAAAGGCTGTCATATATGTGCAAAGCCGCATTTTCAGTTCGAATTTCATAAGGAAGATGAGTCACATGGAGCATAAAAAAATCGCTTTGCATATAAGCAAAGCTGCGTACTTAAGAGGAGAGGGGAGGGGGGGAGTTAAGAAAATATTTTTAATATAATATATGTGTGAATATCTACTAGTAAAATAATTTAAATATATATTATTCGGTTTAATATCTACTAGATTACAATAATGTCAAAATTCTAATTAAGGTGGTACCTCCGCGACAACCTCGGCCAAAAGTTTCGTCCCATGGACATGTCTAAGAGATCAATAATTTAATCAAATCATCGTAGAAAAATGTATAAAACATATATATAATAATTTAATCAAATCATCGTAGAAAAATGTATAAAACATATATAATATCGACGTGGTACTAATAGATAATACAAAGAATATTATTTACCATTACATAACTTCTTTTATTAACTATTTTTGTCACACCGGTGGGAGTAAACTTTTTGTTAGAACTTTCCGCGCTGTGCACCAACACACGGAACAGGTTACGTATACAGACCATACATGCTGTCGGATATGCGATATATCGATATATTGACATTTACATCATAATAATACCAAAAATGTCATGCTTCTCAAGGCTATATTTTCAAAAATAGATGGTAAATCATTCTCTTTTTTTTTCAGAATATTCGTGTAATCCCTCTCTAGTATTCTCTCGTTTTTTATTCAATTCTTAAATAGTTTTGACGGTAGAATTAAGAACGTGTCGTTGATTCATGTTTCGTACATGGATTAATCTCGGCTTAGGGATGGTAAATCTCACTTAAATTGCACAGATGTTTAGATAACATATCTAATAATGTGTACGCCAAGTTTTAACAAATTCTTGAAAAAACGATTCTGCGGAGGTACCGCCTTAATTGAAGTTAAACGTTCGTAAACAGAGTTTGCACTCCCAGATTCGTACTTATACATACGTTCTCACGTATACAGATAATGATTGTTCTATTTATTCCCACAGTTCAGATAATATTGATTTCTAATGCCTAACTGGTTTTATTTTAACATTATTTGTAAATACTATATAGAATACCTACATAGCAATCAATACTATTGTAAATTAAAATATAATTTAAATTTTTAATCTGTTGTTACACATTGTTGTTTTACATTTCGATCATATAGTTTTTAAAAGTACAAGACTTTGAAACTTTATTTCGTACTCTTGAGGATTCTAGACAAGAGATGTAAAATGTGTAAACGGAACATTTGCATGAGAAAAGAAATAATCTAGCTTATATTCTTGTTTATGTGTGTTGCAATTAATTACTCGTCCTTAACAAAAAGAATTATTTACGTAGTTATTTGTTAATCTTTAACATTTGCCAAATTGTTAAAATACTTAATTATAGCGATAAGAGCTGCTTGTAGTACAAAATAACACAATTTCAAAACAAGTGTATTTCTTTCACCCTTTGATGAAAAATTAATGTAAGTGCATCGTGATAGAAATAAATATGGCTAATACTTGTTTACTCACGTATTTCATCTGTAGCATAAGCTGTCACGAGCACAAAGGCAAATAATGCAGCAAACATTTTTCAAATAAAAATTTTCCTGCAAAGTAGCACACAAGAGCACAAATGATCTTAACGAATGTATGGCAAAGTCGAATCAAGAGTAACGCAATCGAGCTTCTATATATTGCAGAATCCCTCTTTTTGAAACATTCCCCTCAATAGTCACTCTAATTTTAATAGCACATGCGTAGAAGGAAAATAACATTCTACACTGTGTTTCAATGTAGTTTTCTTAGTCTGCGCATGATCATTTGAGCAAACAATTTGAAGTGGGGGAGAGCAGCGCAGGACTATTACCAAGTGATTTAATAATTAGTTTCTTTTGTTCTGTAATTATACAATTTATTCGTTCTAAGTTCCCAGTCGTGCTCGAAGTCCGTCTAAAGCTACATTTATATTTGGACCAGAAACAAATTTTATGAATAATAAATAAAAAATAAAAATAAAATTCTGTCTTACAGAATAAAAAATTATCTTTTATTCTAATTTTATTTATTTTGGTAGCAATATATAAATTATATATTTGTACTAGCTGGTTACCCGGGCTTCGCCCGGGCGTCGTTTTTCTTCAAACGACTTCATTTATGTTTCAATATCCATATTGTGGACAAACATAAGGAGTGTGTCGGGTGGTTGATTTAAAGGTGGTAGTTTAACTTTTCCGTTTGAACAACACATTCTAAGTGCTTAAGTTATAAACTTTTATGCTTGACAATGATCACATATTGCATCCAATTTCCCAATTATTACTCTTGGATGAAATTTTGATATTCGTAATTTGGATCATAACTAAATGCCTCTAATTTCAAATCGGACTGCGTAAATGTTTTCCTTGATTGAACATGTCGTAATCGGTCTTTTTCTACTCGAGTTTCACGCTATACAGTCATTTCCGCTTTTCCAATATTTCACTTACCGATCAGCGACTTCATCCTTTGGTGTTCCTGAGCGTTTTTTCGGGAATTTCGAGATTGCTTGCTCGCGATGTACACAGAACCTCAATATGAATACCGATTAGCGATTTCATCCCTTGGTTTTTCCGGGCGTTTTTTTCGGGAATATCGAAATTGTTTGCTCGCACGGGCGTTTTTTCGGGAATTTCGAGATTGCTTGCTCGCAATGTACACAGAACCTCGATATTTTACTTAAAAAACGCCCGATAAAACCAAGAAATAAAATCGGTAATCGGTAAGTAAAATATCGAGGTTCTGTGTACATCGCAAGCGAGCAATCTCGAAATTCCCGAAAAAACGCCCAGGAAAACCAAAAGATGAAATCGGTGATCGGTAAGTGAAATATCGAGGTTCCGTAGTAGCCTATGTTTTGCGCAAGGATGCAAAGAGTAACTGTGCAAAAGTTGGTCCAGATTGGTCGAATAGTTTAAGAGTGTATGAAGAACATACAGACATACAGACATTCTATTTTATATATATAGAAGATTAAATTTTGCAAGTGCACGTGTTGTTCTGTAAAAAAATATACTATATCAAAAGTACTTCAATGTTAGTGTCAAAATAAAATTACAAGAATAAGATTAACAATAGGTAGAATCTGCTCTTTCTTAAAAAAAATAATTTCAGTTTTAATTTAAATTTTCTTTTTAATTTGATGTTATTTACAAATAGTAAAATAAATAGCAATATTATTTAACTTGAGTGCCAAGCAATCACGTTGAATAACATTTTTTTTCTTTTTTTTAATTAAGATTTGAAATTGTACAACGAAGTAGTACTTATATAAGAGAAGTATAATCACTAGCTTAATTTTTTCTCTATCTTCCATATATAATCACATGCATTTACGGACTGTTTCTTCGTCGAATAATATTGTAGCAAATGAGGTTCTTGTTAAGAATATCCAAAAGAAAAATTTTCATATTTTTTTCTCCAGGTATTTCGCTTTTTAGAATATGCCTGCAAATTCTAAAATTCATGACTCTCATAGCCCACTTTTCCTTTTTACTTGTTAGTTTTAATATCGAGAGTCTAATTAATCATTTATTCTAAAATTGTCAATAATATTGATGTTTGAATTAGAATAGGTAAAACGCCCTATACGCCCTTAATTAAATTAGGAAAATTATATGAACAATATATAAGAAATACGAATAGATTTTTTTTTTATAAATAAATAAATAAATCTTATTTAAACAAAAATTTATTTTATAAGTTTATAATATTACAAATTAACAATATTACGAGTAAATACTGCATTCGTATCAAATCAATTTCATAAAGGCAATGTTCTGTAAAAAAAACGTTCTATTCAAAAAGCAATTTTCCAAAAAACATTAAATTTTTTATTATTAACATCAAATGACAAAAGAAATACCAATATTATCAGATCAAACTCTTGAGCAATATGAGTAAGTTGTAACAAATGGTTCTTTTTTTTTTCAAATTATGCAACGGAGATGTACTTATGTAAGAGGTGTGTGATCGTGTTGGTAAAATACAATTAACTTAATGAACTGGATTTTCCATATATAAATACATGATATAGCCTACCTTCGAGTGATATTAAAGCAAATAAAGTTTATATCAATATTATTTTGCCATCACAATTTTTATTTGCCATTCACAAGAATTAATGTCAAATTGCATTAAATAATTTATATTTAAAATATCATAAATGGGCAAGTTAAATTCTCCACAAATGCACTGTCAGTAACAAAAAAAACTTGTAGCGTGCGCCAAGTTTCATATGTGTATGATTTCTAAACTTATTCTAAATTTTAAACTTATGTGATGTGTTAATGACGATTATATATACATATGCAAAATTCTGCAAAATAATTAATAGAAACAATTGCTTTCTTGCCTTCCTTAATTATTTATGTAATACAATTTTGTCGCTATTATATGTGTATTTAATTATCGGTGTAAGTATTAAAAAAAGCTGATCATGTATAAAATGTATATTACAGAAATCAATATTGTATTTTGTAGAATTAAACAAAGTTATATTCGCGCAATACTTTATCTGCAGTCTTCCATATCATTAAAGTTTTGCCTATTCTTTTAAATCTCCTTCTTTTAGTATTGTTAGAGTATTAAATACATATAATAGAATTAGTACACACATATTAAATTAAATGTAATATCGAAATGTTGATTTAAGTTTATTGAGATAAATTTGTTTTGAAAGCCAACAGATCTGTTACCACCAGGTAACAGATAATAAAAAGTGCAATAATGTTAATGGTATCAGGACTAAAAAACAATAAGAGAGATGAATTACTGATTTCAAAAGCTGATCTTAACCCGAAGACTTTATCTCGTAAAACAGATCAAGAAAATCATGTACATATATATATACAGGGTGATTCAGAAATACTTGTACTTTGGAGGGTGAGTTCTCTACACACAAGAAAAAATGTCATATACACATATGTCCGGAAATGCCTGGTTTATGAATTATAATTCTCTTGTCTTAATAATTAATTCATTTTTCTCTAATAATTACAAAATACTTACGTTTCTTTCTGTTCTTTTTGAGTTAGTGGGCGAACTCTACAAAATACTCTTACATTGCCCTTTAATTCTTGAATGCTGTCATGTAATAAGTAGGAATCGTGTTTGTTTCGACCAAACTGGGAATCTTTATTTAATTAATTAATTAACACGACGTTTCTGTGGCGATCGTGGCGCAGAGAGATGTGCGCTAGGCTAGTAAGCCGCAGATCCGAGTTCAAATCTGATCAAGAATATAGTCGGTTTTTATTCGATCGCCACCTCTCAGAAGGCAATGGCAAACCACCGGGAGTACCTATTCTTGCCCATGAGAAGAGACGAAATGAGAGATCCCAGAGGAGAAGAACTTGAATAGAACAACTTGAAGTTTTAAATAATAATTTGACCATAAACGAAAATCAAGCTTTAAAAGAAAGAATTAATAGTGGTCTTTCAAAACAATGAGGAAGGTTTAGTAAAAACTGATGCATATAAAACTAAAATAAAAGAACTTAAAATTTTAAATAACTCAGCTCAATCTTCTCATTGCGGGAATCAGAAGAGTTAAGAGTTAACTCTTCTGATTCCCGCAATCAGAACATTGAGTTAAGAAATTATTTAAACTTTCAAGTTCTTTTATTTTAGTTTTATATGCATCAGTTTCATCTGTATTTGGCACTTGGAGCGTATACATGTCTTGATGTCGATTTTGACGGTAATAACCTTTCCATTGCATTTGTAAAACAAACACAATAGGTAGAATTTATAAGTACCAAATTTAGAAGAAACAGGTAAATAAAAGACTTACCTCTTTTTCTTTTTGGAGATAGCCTACAGAGGCCTCTCTATGGTCTCTGTAGGCTATCAGCCTAGTTAATATGTCGCCTCTATTTGTTTCCACAATTTTTTGGATCGATTCCGGTTTCAAAGGATCGCTTTTATATATTTATAAATTCTGCAGTAATTCATCATGCAGTAATTGGTTATATCGCCTTTGAAAATATTAATTTTATTATTAATAAAATAGTTATGTTAGTCGTTAATTGTTACCTGGTGTGTTTATTATAGTTCCGATTGTTATCCAGAATTCATCACTCCGGCTTTTTAGGCTGCCATATTTTTTGTACCACTCTTTATCTTTGAGTACAATGTAAAGCTTATACGTTTCGACTCGCGGCAATCGAGGCATGCCGAACTATACGTTTGCTATACCTATATATAAATTCCTCATATATTCAATTAAACGCTTTCTTCGTGCAAATAACTGTGCCCAATTAAATTAATGAAATATATTTAAACCAATTAACAAAACATTTTTTCCTATTAGAGTA
Organism: Leptothorax acervorum; assembly: GCA_035220615.1. Classification (NCBI taxonomy): domain Eukaryota; kingdom Metazoa; phylum Arthropoda; class Insecta; order Hymenoptera; family Formicidae; genus Leptothorax; species Leptothorax acervorum. Next base: position 272,808 of record JASTWQ010000201.1, read on the forward strand.
GAAATATCCAGATCCTCGTATTCTTTTGCAAAGAGATAACTCGACAAAAATTAATATAAAGTTAATATAAAATGCCCTGATTTGCAAAAACCACTTGCGAGATCAGTTTTCTCAGAAAAATAAAAAGGTCTGCGAGAACGGGATTCTTAAGTCGCCCGATAGATGGCTAAAGATTGTCGAAATAAAGTTACATATGTATAATAAATTAAGAAACAAAAACAAAGGAAAGAACGGCACCACGTGAACAAAGAATAAATTAATAGAACAGACATTCAACTCACTGCAGCGACAACTGCTGCATCTCATCATACATATAATGACTGTACGTGCAGTATAATAAAGCAAAGTATAATGCATTGATGAATCGAACTTTCCACTGCCATGGTAACATCGACAGATAATAAGTAGCCAATGTGGCACCATCACAAAACTACATTACTCTTGAGGCAAAATGCATCATCGCGCCTCTTTTACTTACGCGATGAATGAAATTACGTAACATGCGGCGCTGGCTTAACGCACGCGATTTTGCTCCCATGCGTAACTGTAGATACCATTTTTACTGTGAAACATACAAGCATAATTTCCCGAACAAAGTATACATATATTAAAATTAAAAAAAAATAAATAAATAAAGTTAATCTTAAAAACGTTAAGAGTACTAACCTGCTTTTTCATAGTTATTTGTAATTATTATATAGAAGCGTATATTTAAAAAAATTTTTTTAAATTACATAAAAATAAACAAAATTAATTTATTACTTATTTTAGGTGCTGCATAAACCATAACTCCAAAATAATAGACTGACTTTTGGAAAATAAAAGTATCTTGCTATACAATGTGATTTTCTGACATTCTTTTTCGAGGTAAATGACCATTAAAATATCGTATCGGGAAAGATTTTTTTTCCCGATATTCTCGTATTTCTCGTTGAAATAGGTCGAGACCAATTAAAAAAGGAACTCAGTAAGAAAATTTATGCAACAGATAGCGTAATAGCGACACAATCAAAATCTTGATGACGCACATACTTGACGCACTAATAATAGCCTTGACAGTGATTTACTGCAGTAATCTGCACATTAGTATTTTGCGAGACATTCTATATTGTATATCAGATAAAATTTCAAAGTTAACAGCCCAAAAAATTTAGCATTCTGCAAGTTTCTATCTGTTTCTATATCTTTCCTATCATTGTTTTAAAAATGTATCACACATTGTTTTATCTGTTAACAATTAAATTAATAAAAGTATATGTAAAACTAAATGTCTGTAGATTAGATTATAAGTATAAAGAAATCTATTTTTTTTTATTTTAGTGCTAAAGCAATATTTTTCAATAGAAATATATTTATCGCTGGAATTCAATTGTTTATACTATAAAATTGTCAATAGTTGTGCATCGTTCTTCACTTTCTTGATAACAAAATTAATAATTACATTTTTTACGCTTTCTCTAGAGTAATTTTAGGACATATTAAGGAAATTTAATTTACAAAACAAGAAATCGAGAAGCCAATTTCACGCATCTCATAAAGGTGTTTAAACGAAAATATAGACACACACACTTACGCGCCGAACAGAGAAAGTTTGGAGTCGAAAAACATCACAGAAGTGACGAACTGGAGCTCTGATCTCTATTCACGTGCACACATGGGAAATTATGCAGATTTTATAGTCACATGATATATTGTAAATAACACAAAAGAAGTCTGCTAAAATGTACAAATGCATATTAAAACTTATAAAATTGTTTTTTTAGGAATGGAAAATAGCATTTTTACTTTAGAGTTTTGCTTTTAATATATTATATATTTTATTTCTTCTTTTATTCTTTTCAGAAATAGTTTCAGAGATATTTAGAGATATATATATATATTAGCACTCTTAAATTAAATATTTATTTACGAAAGTTCTCTGATTATCTCGAATGCACTTTTAGTCTCACAAACCAAAATATCATAAAACAGAAAAAAATAAAATATAAAATAATCTTTGCTTATACGTAGATTTTAATTCTCTATTAAATAACGGAAGTTGCTTATATACATAAATATGTATAATTATTATTATATGAGTATGTACATCCGTGCAAAAGTATCAATTACCTTTGGTACTATATAGGAAATCGGCTAAAAAGGGAGGGAAATGGTGACCTGGTGTCCAAGATTGCCACACTTATCACCGTCCTAGATGCAGGTTGCAATACACGTAACTCGCATAAACTCACACTTAGGTTTTGTTACGGATCGCGGCTTTTCGGGCGTCGCTAGTCTATTTTGCGACTTTCGCTAATTTTAATAGGCGCGGCGAAATTGCACGAACCGGTGTCTACCAGTTTTTCACGTCTGTATATCAATCTGACTGTAGGTATATCATTACAATATTGTTGCATCATATTATTAAATTAATTATATTAAATCACGAAGACGTATCTGCTACGAAAAAATGTTTAATTCTCAAACAAATATATAAAATTAATTTATTTAAATATTATATAAAAATTGTTCATTTATAATATTATAATATAATATATTAAATTTTTTTAAAAGCGCTACGCGCGCGATATTTAGCTTTAATATTATATTATTACTATTACTACGTTATACAATTACATTACACTATAACCCCTTCATATAATACGCAAAACTGTCAAAATATACGATGACAGATGTTCACGAAGTAAGCGCAATGAGAGAACCAGTCGGCATATTACGGAAAAGACACAACAATAAATTTCCCATGCCTTGTATTTTTATTAGGTATTTTGCGACTGCAATTCCGAATAATGTAGCGTGCGAATTGTTTTTTGTTAAATAATTAGCACAGGTAGTGTTTTTTATGAGACGTATTTATTATTAGTAACTCTTTTACACGTGGCGTGAGTGGATCGAATGGAGTGAGGAAAAATGAGTGCTGCCAATTTAACCAAACTTGCGATACAAACGTTATTTAAAAATGCAAAACTAAAAATATTATTACTATTATTACATTACACTAAACTGTCAAAATATACGATGACAGATGCTTGCGAAGTAAGCGCAATAAGAGAACCAATCGGCATCACGGAAAAGGCACAACAATAGACTTTCCATGCCTTTTTTAGAAAGGAGAAAACTGTTTTATTGCATAAAATAAAACAATTGCATTACATAAAACAAATTAAATTAATTTAATTTGTTTTAGCAATAGTTTCCAATATATTTATAATACCAGTATCAACCTTGTAATTTCCATATCCATGGCACCTTTTCAATGCTAATATCGGAGTTGTATTTTCAATGCCAATGCTACTTTCATCCAATCCTAAATATTCTTCCCTGACCTATAACAAACCTCACGACGCTTTTTCTTTTTAGTGGTAATTCTTATTGTTAGTAAAAATCAAGTATGTATAAATTATAAAATTATGTTAAAAATATTAAGAAATATGTAATAATTCGAAAAAGTATTTATAAAGCTAAAAAATAGCTTTATAAAATTATATACATAACATAGATATATCTTTCCTTGCAGAATTAAAACCAAATCTTCAATATTTCTTAATTTAATTTCTAAATTAAATCTTTAATTTAAAAAGTTATTTTAATATAAAAACGTAATGTACGTTCATATGCTTATGCTAGATAAAGTCCTTGTGAAGCGTTATTAATTGTTGAATATTAAGTACAGTATTAAGTGTGAGCCAATTAAGATAATATACAATCTATAAAATAAAAAAAAGGAAAAGAATTTTGTTAAATTTTTCCATATACGTATGTATATGCTCTTTGCTTTCTCTTACAAAATCACATTCCCGTTTTACGTATCACAATTTTTTAATATCTCAACACATGTGTTACATATCTTGCTTTTCACGCTATTCTGCGACATATTTAAAATCCATAAATAAATCAAAATCAGATAAAGATATTTACATATAATTCTTTGTAAATTTAACAAAGTATTCAAACTTATGTGTTATATTTTTATGACGTTATTAAAGTACCAATTCAGATATAAAGATCAACTGCTTTCTATTTAAGTAATTCAAATTTCAATCATTTTTTAAAATTTTCAAGATCATTCAATCTTGTTACAGGGAAGTCTGTTTTGTCCTCATTAAACATTTGATACTAAATTGTTACTTACACTTCCTACCTTTCTCGAGTAAAATGCGATGTAGTACGTTATCAGAAAATCATCCTATACTAAGTAATATAAATAAAGGAAAGTAATAAAAGAGAATTTTTTAAAGCAGAATATATTATACATCGAAATCCGTAATACAAGAATGTATTCCTTTTATACCATACGCCGTATATACATTATGAATCTTAAATTGCACTTTGTGCAGTCATATAGTAAAATAATTAATCATTTGAAAAAGAAATTATATTTTTGCATATTTTTAAAGCAAAAATAAAAAAGAAATATCTATTTTATATTTTGGCAGAATTTGAAAACAATCCGATGATCCATTTTTGAGATATTATTTTAAAAATTATAATTTCTAAAATACTATGTTCATATGATACGAAACGTAGAACCGATATGTCTGTGTTAATCAATATATCTATTATTTAATTCTTAGTGAATTTATAATGTTATCCCTTTTTCACATTCCATAACACTTCACCCTTACAATTAGTCACATATCGTTAGTAATGATGGAAAAATTTGTTGCGCAATTAATTTCTCTAACTTCTCGACGCATACGTTACCTTTGGATCGCAACTGCAGCGAGAAATTACGAAACGTCAACGCGAGCCGGCTCGGAGCACCGGCTACGGAACGCGCTTCGAAGTAGCGGGCGAATTGCGCCCGTCTTGCCGGTTCCCTTCGCTTTCCAGCCCGTCCGTGAGATGAAAGGCTGAGATGAAAATAACAGCGGTATTTGGCCAAGTACGCAGTACGGGTTTACGAATCTATTTGAACGAAAAGCCAAGACGAAAGAGGAGTAGGAGGGAGGACGAGCGAAAACGACCTGGTAAAGAGCCGATATCGGTGGTGCCATGCTTTCCCGCGAAGCAAGAATCAACGAACGTGTCCAATCGTCACTAATGCTTATTCGAGGCTGGACCAATGGTCGGCAAGTAGCACGAGGCTATCACCCGACCGAATGTAACAGCGCACCGCCAACCAAGTTACTTGGTAATGTCTTCGAGCCGCGGCTATCAGATCCTTGATCATTGTCAACCGACACCTTCTGCAGTCGTCAATAAACCTCGGTCCGTCCTCGACTGGGCTGGTCAACATGTACGCTTTCATCACACGCATCTGGTAAATTAATTATAATTTATTGTACGTATTAGTGATAAAGATATTTCTCATCTAGATCGACAGATAAAAAATGACAGATGTTTATTTTTTAATTATAATTTCGGGATAACATTATAATTTAATTATAAACTAATTCTAAAATAAACTAATAAAATAATTCTTACGATTTCTCTCTTTTTTCAATAGAAAGGTCTTTATAGCTAAAGATTTTGTGTTTGCTGTGATAATTGTACTTCGTGCAGTCATAGTAAAATAATTAATCGTTTTAAAAAGAAATTATATTTTTGCTTATTTTTAAAGCAAAAATAAAAAAAATATTTATTTTATATTTTGGCAAAATTTGAAAACAATTTGATGATCCATTTTTGAGATATTATTTTAGAAATTATAATTTCAAGAAAAATTCTCTAATTTTTAATGTAATAATAATAAGCCATTTTATATTTATATGTAAGCAGCTAGTCATATAAATACACTTTTCTTCGTGTACAAAAAATGCATATTTTTCTATTTTCTTGCTTCTTCTTTCAGTTCTGATTTTCTTAATTACAAACATCTTTACATCGCTATTTATAATCATCAGAATATTTTTAAAAAATGTACTCTAAAACCTTATTTTTAAATAACTTAAAGAAGAGTTTAAAGAAAATGCTACAAAAATTTTTAAAATTGTAAAGTTTTGCATAAGAAAATTTCCTTAAACATCATCGATATTTGATTGCTGCCTTTCAATCAACTTGATTGAGACAGTTGTAAAAATAGCAAATTACCAGTGAAATCGCATATAGTAATCAGTGAATGTTAGAAAATGAACAGCCCGTTTTTCATACGCAAACCATCGACATTACTGTGTTCCTTATATTCGGGATTATCTTATAGAAGCCAAAAAATCAAAATTAAATTTTATAAATATATTTTATTTATATGTAAACATAATACTATTTTGATGAAAATAATGGTTCTTTAATTTCTAGTATTAATTAGAAATATGCGGCTATCGGAAAATATCAAGTGTCGGGTTGTGTCAAAAATTATAAAAATATTTTAATCAAACTGTGATTGATAGTTTAGTGTTATTTTGCGTTTTGTTGCTTTAGTTAAAGTTATACTTTTCCTAAATAATAATAAACAGTGTTTTTAAAAAAAATGCTACAATTTTTGAAGAATTTAAATAACATTCCGATTTTTAATGTATCTCTTATAATTACAAAAATAAATTATTTACGCAGTGTATTTTTTAATATGTAATTTTTTATATAATTTTTAATCAGTATTTAAAGATAATAAAACATTATTTTAAATAAATGTTTGTTCAACTATCAGATTAATTTTCTATTTTTTCCTCTTAATAATTGTTTGTTTACCTATTTCAATAATGGCTTTTCCATAAAGATTGATGATTCTTACCGAAGTCCAAAGATAAATACCGAAAAAATCCAAAGATTAAAGATACCTAAATTTAGCATTCCTTGTTTTGCACATTACAGGTATATTATAAAAAGATATTCAAATTTTATATAATATATTGATGGACATCCTTAATAACCAACACATTTGTTAATTCTTTCACAACACAGTGATTTTTTATAGTTTAATTAAACACCCGTTGAATACTAATTCGACTTTAATATGCGTAGCGTCACCTTAAATGGCTTATGTATGTACCATCAAATGTATGCAGGTATTTGAATAAAAAAGTAAAGAACACTATTCGATTTGTCACTGAGTAAACATCACAAAACTTATGCGCTATTTTAAATAACAATATAAGCGGTGTTATCAAATACCTATTTGTTTCTAACACGACTATTTTATATTTCTGACATGATTATTTCATACGTATAATTTAACTGTAACTCTTATTAAAAATAACACCTTTAACTAAAGTCTTATGTTTTAAATCAATTGCGTTGGCTGTACAAATTAAATGCGATATGCTTTATACTTCATTTTTGTAGCCATGTTTTTGCTGCAACCATGTAATTAGCCTACATTTTTTATATACGTACGTAAGGTGATTGGTACGTGTCAAACGCAAAACAGAATTTTGCTCGAATGTATCATGCCTTACAGTTAAATATCGAAACATGCGGAAATGTTTTAAACAAAATCCATAGCATAAGCATGAAAAAGTAGAATTTATTTAAAATATTTTATACTAATTATATTCTTTAAATAAAATTACCTTTTCCAAATATTAAGATGTAAGAAATAAAAATTTATTTTTAACACAGTGACATTAAAACATAGAAAATACTTGTTACAAAAAATTTATTATAGGTACACATAATTTTTTATTCAATTTATATTATTCAAATAGTCATCGTCACTGTCTTCATTTTTTTTAATATGCTATTTATTTTTTCTCATTTTCTCATTTCTTTGTTCTAATTCACATATTATTATGTAACCAGTCTTTCTTTTTGTTTTTCTTTATAAGTTAAAATTATATTTTTCCTTATTTTTGTTTTTTCTCTGATTTTTTAATTCCATTATTCCGATTTTCTTTTTTTCTTTTTCTCTTTCCTTACTAAATTGTTTAAAAAAGCATAACTTTCGAGAGATGATTTCAAATCATTTCTATATCATTCGTAAAACACAATTTTATAAACAGAAAGTAATAATATATTCCGCCAATAATTGATTAACAAGAAAATATTTATTAATTTCGACAACGGATTTTATAACTTTTATAACGGATTTTATAACAATTTTATAACTTTTTAAATTTTGATTTGAGAATATATTATCCTTCTTAAATTCAACACACTTCGTTGAAAAAGAAAAAAAATTTATTATATACAAAATTTTTTTCTTTCTCAACGTAAAATTGAACAGTGCCGTGTTTGTTTGCGTGTATTCTTTAATCCTGGAAAAGGATTTTTAATTCTATAAATCCAATAAAAAATGGCAGCTGTGCGAAAATCACATTTCCGTTGGTAAATCATACGGGTTTAGGATCCCCTTAAAGAGCATAAGAGTTTAGTTTTATTAATTACTAATACGAGACTTTTACCAATCGGACTCTGATCTCTGCAGTATACAGTACAAGTATTAAGTGTCTGCAATAACATGAATAAAATGGTGACAATGTTCTTTACCTTCTTTTTACTCACAATCAGATAAGGTAATTTTGCAATAATATAAATTCTGCACGTATGTTAAGCGTAATTACCTTTGTTCCTCCAAGAACTTTTAAACCTCTTCACATTGTACGAAGCAAAGATCTGCTGTTTATTGTGTTTTGTAAAAAACTTATTAGCTTCTTGATCTTTCCGCACATAAATTATACTTATGTAGTTTGTCTCATATTGTTTACTAACTTTTAAACAAGACATAAGTACTGAGTTAGAAATAAAACAATAGTATTTTATATGCTTGTTTAATTCTTAAGATTAATCAAAAGTAATTTACATAATTTATCATATTCATTACATAATTTATCAAATTTACATATAGTTTAATAATGTATTTTAAACGTTCTTTTTAAGTTCAAAAATAAATGCACCAAATATCACCTTCATAAATATATTTCAAAAATTATAGAGAAAAATCTAAATCATAAAAGCTAAACTTGATAACATGATAACACGTACATTTGATAAAAAACGCAATTTATTATACATACATATATATATATATATATATATATATATATATATATATATAATCAAAAAATTATAATACTAAAATAATATTATAATAAGTACGATATGTTTTTAATAAAATTCTTCTCTTTTCTTATTTTTAAGAAATATTTATCAAGCCTTTTAAAAGACTATACAATTTCTTAATTTTCTTTTGTTTAAACCCATTTTAAATGTTTATTTTAAATGTCTATTTTAAATTGCCGCCCACTCCCTTTTAGTGTAAATATTCTAATCGATCGTTCCATTTTCCCAATGATAGATTTATTTTAAGTCAAAAATCTTAGTACTGAAATAATTAATTTTTAAATAAAAAACATTAAAAATTAGTTGATTAGGTAGTCTTACGTGTCCAGGCAGAGCAGCGAAACAGCTCTCAGTTAGATTAACAATCCGCTTTTAAATATTGACCTAATTCTGCATACAGTGATATCAAAACCACTTCTCAACTGTTTCATTTATCTTAGGATAATTTATTTGCTATGTTCGCTAATAATATTAGCAAAAACGTAAATATTACGTAATACTAGTCGCACAAGTATTATGTAATATTGACACTAAAACGCGATGCACGTTAAGTTCTCGAAGTTGTGAAATGTCAAATGTGTTAAATTAATATCCTTTATAGGATTAAGGTCCAAATTAATAGACGTTTCTCAGTTGTCAAGATCAGTCTGTCTTTATCTCGCGTATGGTAAAACGGTATACGCAAGACAAAGACAGACTGATCTTGACAACTGAGAAACGTCTATTAATTCGAACCTAAAAGATTTTGATCAATATCAATTGACATATTGATATTTGAGAACAGCTTCGTTGCTGCATGATATTCTCAAACTCACGAACTTTGAACAATCTGATTTATCAATTTCTATTATTATCTCAATATTTTGGTTAACAATTTCGTCTCTAAACAGAAATCTACCATTAGATGGTGTGATACGTCTAAAGTACAGTTTATGTTAAAAAGCCCAGCTATAAATAGCAATCGTTCCATATTTAGAAACTATAATCGGCCTTCGGGAATTTTATTAGCTTATCAATATTAATAACTGAAACTATTGTGTCGATTAATGATCTTCTATTTCAGTGTGGCCTACGCACTCCTTACGGTGGCCTTCGCCGAGATACGTGAGTAACGTTTTATAGATAATCAAAGTAGGTGTGTATGTGTGTGTGTGTTTGTGTGTGTGTGTGTGTGTGTGTGTTTGTGTGTGTGTGTGTGTGTGTGTGTGTGTGTGTGTGTTTGTGTGTGTGTGTGCGTGTACGCTGTGCTCGGTTGTTTAAAGATTATATTATATTCATAGACAAAATAATGTGATACTATTGCATCACGAAATTAAAAGACAACCATATTATGTAATCACGAATTTATTGAAGCACGTGTGTTACGTGATACACATGTTTGATGAGGCGTTTGATTTTCAAAATAATTTATCTTAACGATGCTGCATTAGTAACAGCAATAAATGATATACTGCATCCATAAGAATATTTAATGACTTGAAATATGAGCAACTCATTGTAAAATACACGTGGAGATAAAAATTATAATATCTAACAATAAGACGACAAAAACAGCGATCCTCAAAGAGCGGTCAATTAAAGAAGCAGAGAATCCAAAGCAATCCACGGAACCAAAAATCGTTTATAGATATAGCTATATAACTAAATAATTGCAAATTTGTTTGCTTGTAAAAAGTTTTCCGTTACATATTCAATTTACGCGAGTATTGTTTTCATTCATCCGCAAATAAATAGTTAAGATACTACACAAGAACGCAAATGAATACCATGTATAATATTCAATCGATCTTTGACCTAATATAATTAATTTTAGTTTTAGCACACAAATTAAGAACATAATTAAAAGTAAGATTAAGAACAATTATCAGGACTCTCGGACTGTATACATAAATAGATAATCGTACACAAAATTGTAGCATCAAGAAATTAAGGATTTGAGAGAATTATTTTAAATTTAATTCCGAATAAAAAGTTGTAACCCAAATTTTAATAATAAAACATAGAAAAAAACTTGATTGAGATAGTATAGCTAAGCTTCCATTTACATAACAAGTTTCAAACTGAAACTCATGGAATTAATAAAGCATTAATATTGTTGCGCTCGCCGCACGGAAGCGCCCGTCTCGCTCTCACGCAGGCACACGCGCACTCCCGGTCTCGCAAAATGAAGCGGACTCGTATTAGGAAAAAAAGCAATTTATTAGCAAGATACAGCTCGGCTCGCAAAACGTCGGCTGTCAAGCTCAGCTCGAAATCTCAAGAGCGACCGAAGTCCGAAGTAAACAAGCCGGTTGTCAAGGGACGATCTTCGACTTCAGCTCGTGCAACGGGTATCTCAGCGCGGGCGCAACAATATTTTAAAATCGTTTCTTCTGTTTTCCACGTGTTAAAGCAACTGCCTATCATTATTAGACTTGGAAAAAAGAACATATAAATTGTGATTTATAGATCAAAGAAAGATAGGGATTATATAAATGTTGATCTCACAATCATGGTAACTCTTTGTTCAGAAGTTAGCTTGCAAAATAGATCAGGACTACTAATTATCATTAATATCCCACTTATTTAAACCGCATAATTAAATAACATGATTTGATATAAATATATATTGCCTTTTTCACAGCATCATACATGAAAATATGTAGTCGAAAGGATCCAGAGATAAATAACTGTGTATTAAATTCAATTGAACAATTGCGGAGCAAATTAAAGGCTGGAATTCCGGAATTAGAGGTTCCGGCAATAGAGCCGCTTATACTAAAGCACGTGCGGCTATTGAGGGGTCCTCAAGCTGCGAGGCTTGATGTCAACCTCACAAATATACAGGTGACTATATCAAAGTTTGTATTTTTTGTTACTTACAGCATAATTTAGAGTGTGTGCATATGTCTATATGTCAAGATTTGGTAAAAGAACTGTAAATAACTGTTGTCTACATATAAATAATTAAAAATAATATTCTATTCAAACATAAAAATACATGTATATATGTATAATATTTCTCAATAGAAAATTATATTTTTAGGTATTTGGACCGTCTACGTTTAAAATCCGAGATTTAGAAATCGACCCGGACAACGTGCTCATTACTTTCAAAGTTGCTTTCGACAAGCTTAACTTCCGAGGGAAATATAAAATAAACGCACAGATTCTTTTACTCAAACTGGTTGGAGAAGGAGGCCTCACTGGAACTTTCTGTAAGTTTTACATTTATCTCTATAAATATTTCATGATTTTTCGTTCAAATATATAACGATAAGGAAAATATTGTCACAGAGAGAGAGAGAGAGAGAGAGAGAGAGAGAGAGAGAGATAATAAAAATTTATAAGTATATTTGTCTCTCTTCAATTTGCTATTTATTTTTACAGTTGATTACGAGAGTGACTGTTTGTTGAAGTCTCATAAAATCGTAAAAAATAACAACACCTATGTGAACTTTGAAAGAATGAAATTTAACATCAAGATAGACAGAGCTAGAATCAATCTTGATAATTTATTTGGTGGCGATCCTGTTCTCGGTATGTTACTATTTCATATAATAAGTTTTTGTTTTGAGAAATTTGTGGCAAATACAAGCGTAATTACATTTGCATTATGACTAATATTCCTTCTTTTAAACCAGGACCAGCGAGCAATGAGGTTTTGAACGCAAACAACGATTTGTTGTTAGATGAAATAAAGCCAGCACTGGAAGACGCCTTGTCAGATCTCTTTACCAACATCGCTAACAAGATCACCGGAAGGTTCACATACGACGAATTGTTTCCAAACAATTAATTTTTATTTTAAGAATCCATTTTTTATAGATCAATTAGATTAATGTATTGTTTTTTGTTCTGGAATTACGGAAACTTTCAACCTCATTCAATAATATTTTGATGGGATTGTAATATTTCTGTAGCTCTCTTCTGTAAATTGTACATCTCACACACACACATAGCACTTACTATCATAATACACAAGCACAGATTGTATAATAACTTTTGGTATTAACACGTTGACTGCTGAAATTACAACAAAGTAACTCTTTACGATCTGTCTTTCTTTTAGAGAAATTATGCTAAATAACTAATATCTTCAATGGATAATAGTCTTATTATTGTACTTTAATCCCAAGTGCAATTATCAATTATGCATTAGCAGTCAGTGTGTTAAGAGAACTGTAATAATGTCACATAATTCACAATATAATTCTCTAAAGATATTTTAGATATGTATTTAATTTGATTTATTATTTCAATGTCTAAAATAGGTAACTTAGAATAGTAAAACTTGTTTATCAGATTGCGTTGCATTGTAAGAATTGAATGTGTTCATATTACATTTTGTTAGTATTTAAAGTATAGAGAAAATGTCGAGATCTCCAAATATTTCGGCATCTATTTCAAAAGAATGTTTTAAGTAGAAATTTTACAGCTTTAGGAGAAAAATATATTACAACAGTTTCTATAATATACGTTTCTTATAAGATATCAACAGCATATTTTTCCATACGTATGTATAAAAAATTTCTTACGTGCACATATATTCTTTTGTTAATTACGAAATTTTTTTATTTAAAACATTTCTTTTTAAAATTTTTCGTTGTCGATATATTTAATATACTTTCTTTCGACACTTTCTCCGCATATATAGATAATAATAGTATTTTAAAGTATTTTAAAAGAGGTAGAAACATTTGAAAAATATTTTATTTCTATGAAAATATTAAAAAATATTGAAAAATGCTAAAATGTATTGAATGAGAAACAGCACAATAAACTGCAAAAATTCGATGCAAGAGGATACATTCGTAGATTTGATTAAATAATTACATTTTCTTAAATTTATATATATATATATATTAAAATTATGAAAATAATTTAATGAATAATACTTATAAAAAAATACAAGGCAAATAAAATACAACTTTAGAATAGTCACAGTTTCAAGATACTTTAGAATAGTCAAAGCGCACATAAGTTTCCCAGAATTATCTTTACAGATCTAATTCTACATATCTTTTGATTGCGATAATCACCTTATTATTCATTCTAACGAGCATGAGCAATGGTTTAATAAGACGAGCGAAACAAGTATAATAATTATAGTAAATTATAGAAATTATAGTATTATATAACAAATTGGTTTCTTTTTCAATATTGATGATATCAATAATATCGTAATTGTAAAACTGTAACTTTTCAAAAAACTTACTTTTACTATATTATTCCAAAAGAAGAGAGAAAGAGAGAGAGAGAGTAGTGAAGATTTGGGAACTATGTTTAAATTAATGTATCGATGAATCGTATTTTTGTAAAAAAATGTTTTATACGTGCGATTTGATTGGTTTTAAATGAAAGATCGTCATAAAACACTTTTGCACAATTAGAATATTCTTTTTATTGATCGTATACAATATCTATACGTATGATATTTATGTGCAGGATAGTTTTAACTGTCATCTATTAAAATTAGATATAACGAGCGAATGTATATGTATGTAAATAACAATTTGTCAAATAAACAGTTTATATAGCGCGTATCATCTTATAATCCTGCTAAATAGAAGAATAAACATATCGATACTTTTCAGATACAAAGGTGATGTAAAATGTCTCTTTGAGAATTATGCACAACGTGATTAATTAATAAAATATCTTCTTTAGACATAAAATAACAATTCTACCTACTCACCTTCTACCTTACCAACTGGCTGATGAAAATTATCACGAAGCGCGATAAAGAAGTAGATAAAAACTAAATCAGATCGGCTAATACTTATAGTAATATTCGCCTTCTATCCCTTCTTTTTTATAAAAGATCAAACAATATATCGAATTGAACGAAACTCTATTACTCAAGATCTAGGGGACGAGTTCTTGCTTCGTTAGAACACTGAGTGCTCTAGCGGCTAGAGCTTTGCTCACGGTCGCGGCTGTATCCTCGATAATTGGACTGGCTATATCTAGGACTAGACGGGGATTCGAATTGAAGAACGTTGCAGCGGCATCGGCTAAAATACAGAGATAATATCGAATATACTTCTTGCGCAATTATTGAATGTTAAAATTTTAGACACGATTTAATCCGTACCTGCTAACGTATGAGCAGGAGGTGACTTCAGTATAATATTTCCATGGCCGACACGGATTTTAGTAACTAACTTGTCGATCTCGATTCTCTGCACGCCATTTTTATCAGTAATTTCTTTAGCTTGTGCGTTTACTTGGGCATCAGTGTCAGCTAAAATAAAAAGATAATAATTATAAAAAAATACAATTTTAAAAGGCTACTCGTTAGCACGTTAAATAATTAATATCCAGCTATTTTTACACCATAGCATCAATTATTGTTTTAATCGTTCAAACTATACTTAAGATTTATAAAACAATAAGCTCTCTCCTATTTTAAGTTTAATTTCTTGGGAAACTTACTGAAATTTCCTTTGAAGTTACCAACTCCGCTTAGAGGCAGCAACAACAGCCTACCCTGAACGTCGTAATCACCACTTACATACATATGAGGCAGTCGAGCCTTGATGGAAATCGTTAAGTCATTGGGATTCGCTTTGAGATCCTGCACGATGTAATTCGTGCCGCCGTAAACATGAATCTGGCTCATGTTGGCCCTGATTTTCAAGGATTCTAGGTTTCTATCTACGGTCAAGGATGGCAAAAATAAAGGATCTAAAGCTGGTAGTTTCAATGAGGGCACTCCCTTGGCGAGGTACGGCGTGAGCGCTTGTAGCTGCTTTAAAACGCACTTATCGTATTCCGACAAATTGTTCGTTCGTGGGCACGCCGTTACTCCAGGAGCTGAAAATATCGACTGCGTATTAATGCTAATATTAATATAATAATTTATTTATATTAAATTATGTTATACATATATTAATAATTTATTGTAGTAAATCGTTAAATCGAAAGAGAAACGAAGATATGTATCAGATTTTATATTACAAATTCCAATCTGCAGAATCAAAGAATAACGGAATTAAGATTAGTGTAAAATAAATATTTTAAAAGTATTCGAATATTTATATATATATTTTTAAACTTTTTGTATCTAATATTTATGTGTACCTATATGTATATCTATAAATCAAAACCTGTCTGTCTTAAATGTATTTTAATTATATCTGCTTATAATGTATAGGTATTTCAGATAAATTTTATATTTATCTTTTTTTATAGATAGTAAAAAGATTGTTGAAGATTTTGATAAGATTAGATCATCGCCTATAAAATATAAAAGGGATATTAATATACAACATTTATAACATCCATAATATAAAGCTGAAAATAATTTCTGATTTTTAATTCTTTCCGAATACTTATGAACTTCCTACATATAATTAAAATAAGGTAAACAAATGGCTTTTCATTTACTTAAAAAAGATGAAATGCATTAGATATTAACTGTTTCCAATTATACATATTTTTTTGTCGAAATTATTCAAAAAATCTTTCATATAAAGAAAATATTGTCGAAACTAATATATTATACGCCACGGTTCAATAACGGAGTTAAACAGGCTATAAATTTTTTGCAGGTACATTGTACTTGTTTCCAAGATGCCAAGTGTTGTGAAAGAGAGTCATTAGGCACCTCTAAATGAGCAAGCGTAGACATTGCACCCTGTTGCGACGTCGGTTGAGCGAACGCGATAATAACAAGAACTCGACGATGACTAAGAGAGCGGCTTTTTTCCGGCCAATCGGTCGGCCAGGCCTAAAATCGAAAGTGCACGGTAGAAAGTGAAATTACGGAGCCGGCGGGCGAATAAGTATTTCCCTTTTTACTTTTTTTTATCGACGCTTAATATGTGAAAAATTTGTGTATGTCACATGAAGCATTGAAAAAACGCGCGTGAGCGATCGAAAAAGGATCTACCACAGTGAATAGATCAATAGTCTATTTTTTTGAATAATAGAGAAAAATATGGCGAACAAATACAAAAATTAACTTCTAAAAAAGACTCCTTTACTTTCTTAAAAACTATTGAACTGAAATCGACGATTGACTAAAAATAGAACTTAGTGTGTGTGACATTTATATATAAAATTGTCTTGTTTTTGAAAAGAAAAAGAAACGAATACCTCTTATTATATCTCTAGTAAATATAGATCTCTAGTAATCTCTAGTTAATTTCTTAATTGAACTTAATATACGTATTTTATAATAAGATACATAAAATCCTTTCTTATCTAATAAAAATGTTTACTCTTATCTGTATTTGCCAATTTAAAAATTAATTATCGCTGCGCTTGGTTAATTACCAATGTGCTTAGTAAATATTAATTCTATTTCTTCTTCCGAAATTACATAAATTGTGAATTGGAAGAGTATTAACTGCGAAGCAATTCTGGATGGACTGTTTATGAAAACGACACAAACGCTCATGTTCTTGAGACGCTTATTTTGAAAGATGTAAATGATAGTAATAAACTCGAGAAATAAAACGTGAAATAACAACTCGCATTTCTCTCGCCAAGAACAAGAATGCGTTCGAGATTATATCGTTTTACATGCGCGAGTTCGAGCGGTGACAGGAAAGCTATTACACAAGTAAAAGTGCAAAATTAAATTGCAAATTACATTGTTTCGCGTATGCAGTACGTAAGAGTAGCGACAGTATCGTTCCACGTAGCAAGCATATCCATCCGATTTTCCTCCGATGACGTTTTTTGCACTTCCGGGTTTTCTATTGATTTCTCAATGACGGCCGGCACATTTTTATGAATCATACGCTGCGCGTGTACATTATATGCAGAAATTACGAAAAGAGAAGCGATAATTGCATTATAAAATACGTCAACACCTCACGCGATAACTTTAAAACTTTTCCGATGAGACAATTCCGTCATCTTCTTATATCTTCGATACACGTAAATACGTGTATACATTTAAATGTTTTATCTAAATTAGCTATTCATATAATATCACTGCCGTAAAAACAACTGTAAAAAAATCAGAGGGTATTTGTCACCCAAGGCTGTCTCACATCCTACCTGTTCCATCAGTCGAAACAAGTTTATGTGTCAATAAAACAGTGATTTGTAGTCTTCGATTTATAGAGATACATATAAGATCTAGTTTAAAGTTCTTTTTTAATTGTGTCTATTAGATATAAATGTAGAGAGATCTTGCTTATTCAGTGATTTCTGAATAAATGTTTTCTTGCAGCGTGATTTAATGACAGGTTGCAATCGTTTTCTGCATAATACGCATGAGTTGTAGTCTGGTTCTGCAAAATGTATTGAATTACAAACTCTTGAATTAAGTGACGGATTTCTTAGAATGGAACAGTTAAAAACACGTTTGTCTTTCAAATACAATTAGATATCAATGAATGATGAAGCTGAGAAAGAGGTAATTTTACGTGCAAAAATAAAACAAATATGGTCTAATTTTTTGTATAAAGCTTTCAAAATCAAGAAAGTTTTGATTTTGAAGATTTGTCAGGTTCACATGCATCTCAATAAAAATTTTTAATTTGCGTATATTACCATTATAGATAGACAAATGTAGATAACAGTAGATATGATACGAAACAAGTTATGACCTTGATATTTATAAATCGAACACAAACAGAAACGTTTATCTATGGAAAGAATAAAATTAAGACTTAATTTCATACTTGATAAATTTTTTTATATAATTTTCGCAAAAAGATATTCCTAAAAAAGATTGTTTTGTGTTTCAAATTTATTTTTTCTCTTCTCTTGATATTATTAATTATCGTAAAGTCTATTCTTCTTGATATTAATTTAGTTTATACTATTATATACCAAATAATTTACAACTTGTTTCAGATTAAAATGCTGAGTTTATGATATCCCAATCAATGCAAACAGTAAATGCTAAAAAAAGAAAATAAATAATGAAGAATATGTAGAATTCGGTCTAATTGCCATTTTGTGGCTACATGGCAATTAATTTATAATTTTGTTTTTCTAGCTAATAATACAAATTAAGCAAAATAAAAAAAATTATCTGATTTTTCGTCATCCGTACATTATTCTTGTAAATAATGGTATTATTTTTTTACGTAATTTAAATTTCTTCTAATATATATCCATGTGGGAATTGTATACAAAAAAAATACGATAGTATACAAAACATAATTAATGGTATTGTTTTTTTGCTTTTTTAAAGAGCATGCTGTTTTATCTTACTTTCTTTTTCGTTACGTAAGTTCTCTCCGTACTTTATCGGTCCAATTATATGTGGGCTGTGTAACGGTAATTATATACATATACAATAATGCAATTTAATTTAATATACATATATTGTATAAAATAATACAATTTAATTTAATTCAGTTTATATTTTTATTTATAAGCAAAACCATGATCAATTGTCTCGTTATTTCCACTCTATATACGTAAAGTTATAATTGTGCTTTTAACAATGGAAACTCACGCAGCTCCGACACGGCGGTCCTGGCCCATATGGCAAACAGTACGAGTCCGATCAGCATCATCTTCTCAATGATCCTGCGTACGTGGCCGCGTCGTATTTCGGCTATCTTTCTTTTTAGGGGTCACGAGATTTCGCGTATTCGCAATTAGCGACAGCGGTATCGAAAATGCGTACGATGGCCCCGTCGCATGGATATATATAAAGTAAGTGCACTTTCTCCGCCGCCACCCCACTCGGACGGCGACGGCGAAGGCGATGGTGAATTTATCACGGTAGAATGCCTCCTCTTAACTCAGTCAGGGCCGTAGCCAAGCTTGACACGCGTATACACATGACATGCACGTGCACGTGACCGTATACACGCGGTTTATATGCATCCGCCGGAATTACGGGAGTACCCTGAGTATTACAATCTCGCGACATCTCCGCGTGACGATGGGGACGTGAACCCTTTCGCGACGTCCAAGGATGAGGACGAGACGCGATCGCGCGGCGGCTGTTTACGCATCGTGATTCTAAGGCGGGATCACCGGCTTTCGAAATGCTGCTGTTGCTGCTGCAGCATGTGCATGTCATTTTTTACGCACGGTTAATAGCATCCTAAAAGAAACTGCGCGATGTAACACGGGATAATGTCAGCCTGAGGCGACAGAGCCATTATATCGGATCAAGAATCACGATCCCCTAGGGCGATCCTCTCTCTGTTCTCTAATGCTGACTCTAAATGCATTCTTCTTCTCTTAACTGGGGACTATCAACTTCTTCTTGATTCAAGCCAATAATAATCGGCATCGCGTCTCTTTGTCAAATATTTAAGACTCGGTGACATTTATGCACTAATTTTTGCACTTTAATATACAAAATGTGGAGAAAACAATTCAAAACTTTTAGAGGGTATATAATTCTTAAAACAAGTAACAAATGTTTAATCGTTACTTACTCTTTAAATCTTGAGTCGTTCCTCAAGTCTGTGTATCTATAATTTCATGTATAATTATATAATTATTATGTCAACATAAATATTATTTCATCTAATGCGTCAATCAATTAAATTCATTTGTATAAGAAATTCATTCTATTCGGTAAATATTGAACAATTCTGTTAGTCACATAGCATTAATGTATCAATATAATTAGCTGATATTTTCAATTTGTCATAAAATTACGATTAAAGTATAGAAAAATCTTGCTCACGTTCTGCATTGTTAGACACGAAAGCATAACAAGCATTCAATTCGAATTACGTAATATAAACGCATAATGAGATGAAGTAATACGTACGTATGTGGTAAGCGTTACATATGTAAGATTATAGAATTACAGCGCGTGCAGAAGAT
Source organism: Leptothorax acervorum (assembly GCA_035220615.1). NCBI lineage: Eukaryota > Metazoa > Arthropoda > Insecta > Hymenoptera > Formicidae > Leptothorax > Leptothorax acervorum. The sequence goes on from JASTWQ010000201.1 coordinate 293,490, forward strand.
TGTAGATACAAAGTTACATACGGGGATTACGATACCGATGCTGAAAATGTCAACAAGGACTTTCAGGTCATAGGCCAGGGCTGCGATCTATGGGCATGCCCTTTTCTTTAGATATAGAGAAGTTACTTAATTGTTGAATATAAAATTTCACCGTTTCCCTCCTATTTACTTTTGACGGCTATTTATACTTTTAACCGGATTGACTTATAGTTGACTTCAGCACTTCATGATTAATTCCTTATATCTATGTCTCGAGACGTGCAAATAATCAACAATTCCGCATGCACGCACGCGATTGTGAATCGTTCTCCTTTCCGCGTTTCTCGCTAACCAATTGCATTCTTTTTTGTTCTTAGCAATCGCTGTAATTGCTAAGGCTAGCTGAGATCCTTGATGATCATCCTCGCGGCTGCAAATACTTATTAAGCAAAATCTTCGCGTTTTCTCTTCATCAATCTCACACAATCATGTAACATTGATGATTCATAATTAACGCTTGTGGAAAACAGTATAATATAATAAATGAGTAAACAAGGAAGTAAAATGAATGGGAGGGAAAGAGAGAGAAACACCAATGCTGAATTATTAAAATCATTGCAAAGTTGAATCAGGCAAGATTCAAGGAGCAGATAGTCTTCTGACTGTAATAAATGCGCAATTCTACATTTGCTCATAGACAAAAAAAATTGTACACGTGGAATACAAAGATACTGTCTCGTTCATACGTGGTTTCGGAATACAAAACAATTTTCCGCTCTGCTATTAGGGTCGGGAATGATACTATTACTCAAGTTTTCTAAATGCGATTATGTAAAGAGTACTGAATCCTTTTGTAAATCATACATGCAATAACAATAAGAGAGAAACTGTTCATAAAATCTCCTCGCTTTTGCTGTTAAAACTTATTTTATTGACATGTTGTAGTGAGAATTAATTCAATAAAATTAATATAAAGTATGATTTCTCTAAATTAATATATCTTGTCTATATACCTAATCTATTTATCTATATAAAATAGATAAATAAATTTAATTAATAAATAAATAAAAGAAAAATAAATCATGCAAGTAATACATGCGTATATAATAAGCGCAATAAGGCCAATAGTAATTTAGAAGAGTATATATAAAATAATACATTTAAGAAATAAATAACCGCCTTAAAATAATGATGAATAAAGTATGAAAATTATCGTACCCAGACAAACCTGCAAGGAAATAAAATCAAAAAATAAATATACATAAAGTAAAGCATGATTGACGAGCAGAAAGACGACGTAAAGTTCTCGATCGCCTCGAGGGACCAAACAAACAGATTAATTGACTGGTAAATCCTTATACATCCTGTAGATCAACGCGTCGGCCGTTCTCTCACTGAGTCCCTTGGTCGCGAAGTCGTCGGCGAGCATCGCGGCGACTGCCTCCGCAGCCGTTAAACCTAGAGGAGAAGGAGACGAAGGAAAAAAAAAAGTCAACGACAGAATGAGAAATTAACCGAGTTAATGTCGTGCGGGATCGTTTCGTTACGAGCTCGTTCGGTCGCGTTCGCAAGAAAGTGAGAACTGGTGAGAACTTTTACTCAAGTGCCGGCGTACCTAAAGGTGCGCCTACATCTATCGTAAATAATTATCGTGAGCTCCTTACGACGATCGCAATGCTCGTCGTGACAGTTATCGTAACCTCATCGATGAGTTGATTCAACTTGAACTCTGACGATTACAACGCTTGTCTAGCGTTACAACAGTAATCTAATCTGTCAGCCTTCTCGACGCGCGAAGAAAAGTGTGTTTATAGATATATTGTTTACGAGAGTTTCTTTGCTTACGACCACGATCGCAGCGTTACGATAGACGTAGGCGCACCTTAAGAGGATCCTAAAGCCGTCTGTATTACCTGCCGTCTGTATTTATTATATAAAAAACTTTTTTTCTTTTTTAACGAAAACACGAACAGAGCCGTATCCGTTTGCGTTTATACTTTAATCCTGGAAAAGAATTTTTAATTCTATAAATCCAAAAAAAACTGGTAGCTGTGCGAAAATCACATCTCCGTCGGTGGTACAGACGGCTTTAGGATCCCCTTAATGTACGCACGATCGACTCCGACAATTCGTGACGCGTTTATTGTCATGGCATACACGAATATATTCCCATTCTCGTTTCCGCGTGTTCTCAAAAACTGAACAAGTACGGAACATTTTAAAATATGGAACGCACGCGGAATCTCCTCCTCCCTCCCCTTTATTTATAATAAACGCATACTGTTTATGGTAATCATAAACGGTGTCGCGGGATACCTGTGCTCGATAAGCGGTATCGCCATATCGGCCTACGCTACTTTCCAAGAAAGAATTCGGCTTTTCATTCTGCCAAGTAATTACGGAAGAGCCGCGTCACGCAATAAAAACAAACGTGATTACACATAATTGGTAAAAACCGGATTTTTTGCTATCAATAGATTAATTATGGCAATTGAGGCTCCTGTTCACTCACTGCAGCCATCTTTGATTGATGACGTCAGAAGCGATAAAAATATCATAAAAATTCTTGCGACGTACATTAAAATAAAAATGTTTTTCAATAAGATAGCGTTTGTAATCGATAGAATAGAGTTGCAAAATATACCAAAAACACTCCTTTAATCCACATATGTCGAATTAAATTGTGCTAATCAAGGACGAAAACCAGCCGTTTGACAGCTGCCGAATTGAAATATAAATATTTGCTTTTACATATTAAATTATAATCAAATAGGAGTCTTCGGTATATTTTAACACTACAGCAATTATTTAAAATATAAAAACACTACACTAAAACGAAAAATAACGTTGGAAATCGCAAGAATAATTTAGCTTTTTAATGTCATTTTTCACGCCTTTTAGTTTACAATTTTGCCAGGTGTGACGCTGTGTGTACTGTCAACGCGGACTTGGCAATCGAGCCAGCAGGAGCCTTAATAACTGATTATTATTTATTCTTATTTTTCTCCTCGAAAAAGGAGAGTGCTACTAATATTTCATTCATTTCCGAGGAAAGCAGATATTAAATTTTGCAATAAAAGCAATAAGATGATTTGGTCGACTTGTCGCAAATTTATGTATGTTTAAGTTACTCATATTTACCATGACTGAGAATAGCCTGCACTGGTCCTTTCTCGTCCATACCTTGAAGATTGATTTTTTCATCCTTCGCGGATAGCTTCGCTCTAGCAGCGCGAACGATCACTAATTCTTCGTTGATCTTCTTCAATTCCAGCGTAAAGTCTCCCACTACGTCAGCTGTTAAGGCAATAAGAGTGCATAGCTTTTCATTATTATTAAGTGCAATCTCAGCGATATTGCAAGTATTTTCTTACTAAAATTCCCGACAAGCAGACCGTTGCCACGTAACATCTCCTTCCCCACTTTTCCCAGAAGCGAGTATTGAGACTTCACGCGAAGCAGCGGGACGCGTATTCTCAAAATCACATGCATCACATCGTCCTAAAATGTTTCCAGATGTGTAAATAAATTATAGTATTCTTGTCATTAGATAAATGTATTAATTACAAAACACTTTCGAACAATTCTAATTTCTTGCTGAATCGAGGGCGTTTAAGTAACCTTACTTCGGATGTCTCCTCAGGATGCGCTCGTTTTGTTCTTTTGGTATCACTGATGTTCTGAGAGATGCTATCATTTTTTATTTCGCCATAATGATAGATCAGTTGCATGCCTTCCTCGAAGTACCCTTGTCGCTCCTGATAGTTTTTCGCATATCTGATCAGATCCTTCAATCTTTTGGCTTCTATCGCAGCTTTGACCTCGTCGTTTCTCTTTCTTAGGGCTTCGCCCTCCGTAAAATTGTAGCTAATAAATTTTGTATTCTCCCGAATGTTCTGTAATACAGAGATTTGCAATCAGAACACCTTGCAAATTATATGAAAACTTTAAAAAATATTAGTACAATTTAGTACAATATTTACTATAGTTTAATTTAAAGAGAATTGTAAATTACAAAGAAAGAAATCTTAAGCACCTTCATGACGTCTTCGATGCCGTATACCCGCCGATTCTCTCCGGCATCAGTACCCAGATTACCGAAACGCTTTACGCTGCCGTTAGTTTTATCGTCCGCGTAGACGATGTCGATGTAACCCAATCTCTCCCTCATTCCGTTTCTCGACGATTTAACATTGCCCGCGGAAAATGCAACGTCCGATTGCCGAGACTGTTCTCTATTATACAACGCAGGCGGTCTTACATCATCCTGATTTTTCAATCTGGTCTCGACTGTTTCCGACGCGGAAACCTGTTTTAATAAATTTTGTGGTTTGAAAGTGTTCTTGCATATTGATTACACTTCATTTTTTAATACACATGTGAATTACATAAAAATATTATATAATAATGCAAGTAATATTGTAACAAATATTTAATATCTTACCTCAGCATCCCCGACTCGTTCCCCGTAATATCCAGCATTGGCGCCTTGTCGATTTACATATCGTTGGTTACCTTGATTTCCTCTAAATTGGGAACTCTTTGTATCGTCGCAATCGATCGTGTCTTCACTATTCTGTGGATTTCCACGATATTCTTGAAAACCTCTTGTTCTCTGCGCATAAATTGGCTGAACGTAAGCCGGCCGCTTGAAACTTTCGATATTCCCAGAATTTGCCTCAAAATTATCTGACGCTTTAAAATTGCCTCTATAAGAGCCATCAGACGTGGCATCAGGACGGAAAGGTATCCGTCCGTCATACTGCCGACTTTGCTCGAACGTCCTGCCGTGTTGATCCTGCTGCAATCGGTCGAAGCGAGCATCTTGATATCGCGAAGAGGGCCTTATTATGTCAGCAGCTCGATTCGTGGGCGAAACGACGGCTTCGAAACTCTCCTTGGGTATATTGGGCTCCCTCATCATAGTGTGGAATCTATATCTGATAGAATCCACATCTCTGAGGTCGCTGTAACTCACGTATCCGGCCTGAATTTCACTCAGGTTGGACCTCAGTCCGCCACGAGCGATGTGAATACTCTCCAGGACCGATCCATTGAGACCGACGACCTCCAAGTTCCTCAGGATCACTCTGTAATTGGCGTCGCCCTCGGACTGATCAACTTTGATCAACGGCACCCTCAACGGGTCCAGCCTGCCTATTTTCGTCATACCTCCGGACACCGTCTGGTTCCAGAGCAATCGGGACATCTCCAGTAACGCGCATCTCGTCAAAGTCGTCACGGAGAGTATCAGAAGCACATGAAGAACACTTCGCTGCGTTGATCTAAGCATTTTGTCGCGGTTGATGATTTATGCCAGGTTGCGAATTTCAAGAAATCGTTGATAAAATGGTTGAAAATTTCAATCGTATCCTGTTACAACTGTAGAGTCGAAGGGAGAGATTCTTCGGTCTTCTTTAATAAGGTATGTCGATTTCCCAAACGTAAATCGGTTTGTAGATTAACACCAGTATGATACCGATGATAACAAATATCAGTAGAAAGCATACGACAAACGTGCACATCAGCATGCGATTCAACATACGTCGCGTCTCGTTAGTTTCTGTCGCGCGATTCTAAATAACATCTTGGAAATAATCGAAGATGATTTCTTGATAACTAATACTCGAGAAGGATCGGCAATTGCGCGCAGTGGTCTGCAAGCCGGCGATGCACTCGCTAGAGGTTTTTATAGTTGATCATGGAAGGGCATAGAGGATCTGGGCCATGGACCAGTCTTATATGATGCTAGCTAAGTGGCTCTTAGTCAGACATCGATAGATTTTCTTCGACAGTCTGCACAACATTTCCTTAAATTCCTTCATTACGCGATAACGTAATGGAGATCAAGGCTCTCGGACGACCTTCCGCCGACAGACACGGCGAACAGTTATCATAGGTAAAGAATTTCAAATAAATATGTTTCTTATAAAGGATAAATTGGATGTTAACGAGCGATTGAAAATTAAACCGCATTGTATGGCACGTCGATCTATGTAAATGTAATTGTGTCACGAAGAAGAAAAACGTAAGTCGTTTCATGTCGAATAAGCATATCGACTCGTCATGGGATTTATAAAGAGGGACAAATATGAGGACAATTATCGCTTAATCAGCGCATTGCGATGATCGATATTTACGCGCAGTGACACTTCGACGTACCGACGAGTTATTCTACGCGTGGAATTCATCGTAACCACAATGCACACCATCAGCGTGAATATATTTGCATTCTTGTTTCTAACAATTGGATTCGTCGCAGTGAGAACTCGTGATATACGTAAGTAATATAAATTATTTTATAAAATACACTTTATTTAAACCTATAATATACCAATTTTTTATTTATGCAATTATTATAGATTGTTGGCTAGGCAAAGTGTCGGTTTTATATCAATAATCTGAAAAATATCTGTAATTAAAAAATGTAATTTTTTTTTTTCCATTTCTTTAAACAAAAATCATTTTTATAATTTGATTTCCATTTAATTTAAGAAAAATTTGGAAGAATTAAAAATTGATTTTTGGATTAATAGATGTTTATGCATTTGTGTAATTATAATGGTTATTTTTTATATTAATCTTCTTTTGCGTCTTCTCTTATAAGCGTAGAAATTAACTATTTACGTCAGTTTCCTATGTAATTAGATGAATCGCGCGTAAAAACTAAATCAAAAAAACTAAAACGTTGCGCACAAAGTAAAACATACTTTTATAAAAAAAGTCATGTTGCTTTAATATGATACCGATACGTTATTAACAATAAGATTTACTTTTTACAAGAGTGTTTAATAAAACTAATAATTTCTAGCGTAGGTATTCACTGGCGATTTAAATTCCTACTTGATTGTTAATAATTTCTAAATTTGATATATAACCATTTTTATTAATACAGCGGATAATAATCTCAAGTTTTTATTGACCTACTTTCCAACGATTTATATATTTGGTATTAAATATTAAATACCATTTAATTGTTGAGTTATTAATATAAAACGTTATTTTAATCACAACATTTGCGAGAAAAGAATTGCAAATTGTAGAACATCTTTTTTTTAGCACCTTTTCTGAAGATATGCCACCGCAACGATCCGAATCTGAACGAATGCGTAAAGCGAAGCATCGACTTGTTAAGACCTTATCTGAAGACGGGCATTCCAGCATTGCAAATACCATCTTGTGAGCCACTTCGCGTGCCACGGATTGAAATTAGCCAGTCAGCCGGTCCAGTTTCCATCAAATCGACGTATACCGACATCGAGGTTCAAGGCGGAACGAGTTTCGTCTTAAAAAGCGTTAAGTACGTAAGTCGAGCGATGTACCAGATTAAGAAACGAGTTAAAATTCATCCGTAGCTCGAAAATCTGATACTTGCAAGAATATTTTCTCATCTTAAAATTAAATATATCAAATCGCTAAATCGTTAAAATGATTTGTATAATAAATCATCAAAAATCGTATACAAAATTTATTTAGAGTCATCTTTTTCAGGGTCGATGTCGATAACAATCGCATTAGATTGAAACTATACCTTCCACATCTTGAGATGAACGCGCATTACAATATAGAAGGACATATTCTGATGTTGCCTATAAACGGAAACGGATTGGCGCGTGGCAATTTTACGGATATCGACGTCATTGCCACCGTCCAAGGCGAACGTTATCAGTCTCGAAAAACTGGTGAAACTCATTATCGCGTTACCGACTTGTACGTAGATTTCGACGTTGGACAAGCCAATATCCACCTGGACAATTTGTTCAGTGGCGATAGTACCCTATCTAATGCCATGAACCTCTTTTTAAACGACAACTGGAATGCTGTGGAGGCCGAAATTAAGCCAGCTCTCGAAAACACTGTTTCGGAGATCTTTAAGACGTTCTCGAATAAGATTTACTCGAAATTTCCATTGGACACATTGCTGCCACCTTAAATTGTACATTGTTGTTTTGTATTTCTTTTTTATGCATGTGGATAGATTTTAGAAACAAAAGTTTAATATCAAATAAATCGACGCATTTATTAACACTTTTATTATCCATCTGTTTTAGTTCCTTATCTCTGTTATCATGGAATAAATTATTATGTACTTTAGGCATCTCTTTTCATTGTTGTTGTTCAAAACAACAGATAAAAAAGCTTCTTAATACATATATAAGTAATTGATTTTTTCGTAGCATAAGACGTCATAGCAAATATGTCGCGTCATGGATATGCAATTTTAACTAAATGTGTAATTTTAACCTTTAAAACCGGGAATATATTTATATAATCTTGCACAGCTAGAAGCGTAAGTCGATACATTTCCTTAATTAGTATGAGCATCGTCAGCATTTTAAATACAGTTCCACATATAGCAAATAAAGCGTAAAAATGTGACATATTGAGAACATTCTTTTGCAAGCAAAGACACCATCGTCAAAAATACAATAAAACAGGATAATTCGTTATTATGTATAACGTACAACTAAAAAATCAATAATTCTATAAAAGAAAAAAATTAAGTAATAAAGTAAAAATTAAGTAGGGGAGACCGGGGCTAACTCGACACCGGGGCAAACTTGACACTAGGCTTTTTGCCTATTTAAATCTATCGTAGAAACTTGCCTTTCCTATGGTAAATGCGTCTTTATATGCCAGCGTTGTCAACGGAATTTGGTGATATTCTGAGTTATGGTGTAACTTCTAGTGCGACATAAGCGTTTTTGATGGTAAAAAGTAATTTTTCTAATCTCTCGAAAATTTCTACTCTTTGATCGAGCTTTACTCTTACGAATCTACCATTAAGTGATTTTGATGGGAAATTCGATGCTCTATACGAATCCGATAATAGTTTTTGCATATTTTCAAAATTTATATGTTTTTAGAGTGACAAAAGTGAAAAACGACGTTTGGGGCAAAGTCGACACCACACCACCGGGGCAAAGTCGACACTAATCTATTTCGATAAAGCGTTGTAAATAAGTCATTTGCTTTTGGCTTGCAGCAAAATAATTTGTACATACAATAGAAAAAGACCAGTAATAGATAAAGAAATAATGAAAGAAGCTATTCTTGCCGTAAAAAAAAAAAAATGAAGATCAAACATGCTGAAGAAATATTTGGGGTGTCAAGACAAATTGTTGTTTATTATGGCTCATGACAAATTTGCACGCATGGCCGATCGCGAGTATACCTGCATTAAGCGGAGTCTACAATGAGAATTTAAGGCGTAAAAATTAAGTTTTAAGTCTTAAACCGTAAGAAATTGACAAATCACAATCGGGTATTCTTCTCATATTCGACTGTGATTTGTCAATTTCTTACGGCTTAAGGCTTAAACTTAAATTTTACGCCTTAAATTCTCATTGTAGACTCCGCTTTAATTGTTTTTCAGACATGAGTTCAGAAGAAGATAATTGAAAGTTCAACAATTTTTTTTCTTATTATTTCCAATGATTGTTTTGCTTTATTCCGAATTTTTGTACTGTCTAAATACACGATAAATAACGTATTTTATTTTCAGACAATAAAAAAATAAGTTTCAAATCAAATCGTATCGATTAGACAAAGTGTCGAGTATGCCCCGGCATTTTTCAATTTGAAAATTTGTCTTCGCGTCACTTTTCCTCTCCTGGGGGCAAAACAAAGCGACGTACAGCAAAACTTCCTTATACAATTTTGTACCTAAAGGAACACTCTTTAAATGTGTACCATCGAATTTGCTTGAAAATTTTAATTAGTTGTTGTAAATTGCCTTTGAAAAAATCGTGTCGAGTTAGCCCCGGTCTCCCCTACATTAGATAATATTTTTTATTAGTTTCTCTAGAAAGTTACTTTAAAAATTGGAAAATTAATAATGTATAAAGTTTACATCTTTATCTCGTTTAAATAATTCAACATTTTTAACACATACACATAATGATTACTAAAATATGTATATAATAAAGCACTTTAAAATTTCATTTAAAAAAATATTAGAAAATAATTTATCTTCTTCACAATTTGTTTATAAAAATCAAAATTGTCTTTATATTCTTAAATAAGTAATTTTTCACTCATAATCTGATATTTTGCCAATCTACAGCATAATCAATCATTGCAAATTTTATTGAAATTTATATAAATTTTAGGTACACAGAAAAATAGTACCAAATGTTCCAATTTTCCCATATTTAATTTTGTCGGAAATAATATCTTGACTAAAACAACATTCTGTACTATTTATTTACTTTCTAGAATTTTTTCCAAGTACTTGCAATTATTAATAAATATTTTTTGAATAATTAAATTTATATCAACAATTTCTAACTTTAAAAATACTTGTATCTTATCGATATTATTTATAATTTAGAAATTTGGACAATCCACACATAATTTTATATGATCTACATCTACAAGTTGTATACTCCTTTACACTGTTGACCATTCTTACAGTTGAGTATACTTGAAAAACATCTCTTACGCTGTCGACACTGTACACTGTATTTACTTCATTATACACAGTCGCTATCATGGAAATCATGTATTGATGAGCGCTCAACAAGTGCTGAAAATTGATTACATGAATAATTTTATTTGCATGAAGGACTAGATATTTTAATTAATTTGATAGCACGATAATATACACTGTTTTATTTATGTTTCTTTAAACAGATATCGTACATTTTACATCTCCTGTCCTGTCTAAACTTTGTATTTTAAAGATAAAATTTGAAAGTTATTGAACTTTTTATACATAATAATTAAAATATATGTATAATTACAAATTAAAAATTAAATCTTATTTTAATTTATATTTTATAATATATTATATGCAGTATCTATGCATAAACAATACAATCAAAATATTTTTGTATACTATATAAGATAAAATAAAGAGATGTATCAAGATAAACTTGTCACTATATGCAAAATTTTACAAATTTTTGCACTTCAAGATATCTGTCCGACAAGTTATTTATCTGTATGTCGCGACTCAAGAAATAAGCATCAAATAAATATCAATGTTAGCTGTAATAAAAATAAATAACAAGTTTGCACAATAGATATTCAAGTTATTTAAAACTTATTTAAAAGAAAATATATAATATTATTTTTGTAAATCTTGTGTTATGTGTAATTCAATGGTATACTTTAATCAATTATTCAGCTAAAAATATACAATATAATATATTAATAACATATTAATATAATATAACATTTCTTTCAGATATTAGCAAAATCTATTATAAACCAACAACAAATAATGCACGCGCAACGCGTTTATTAAAAATTATTTAATTAAGAAAATAGCAATTACATATATATATTTGTTTCAAACAATTCTTGTTCGTAAATACTTGCACTCTTATACAAAGATTTCTTATACCGAAGTTCTGCATTTTTCGGTCTTTTCCACTGCAATTCTGTCGACAGTCTTCTCTCTTACGATGTAATTATAAAATCTTGTCGCAATCCTTTTCAAGATCGTTCCACTTACCTCACGCTTAATTGTTGTTTATATGATGCTTATCTTACAGCAAAACGTGCGGCATAAAAAGATAAACATTCTAATAATCAAATAGTTAATATTAATATGCAATTTTTTCTAGTGTATAATATAAATAATTGTAGTAATAATTAATATTCTCTCTATATAAATAGTATATATAGTATATTAATTTATGTCTTCCTGATTAAATTGATAACTTATGTTTGCTTATATTCACTGACATACAATTCATATTAACATTATACTCATCTGCGATTGATACGTTGTTAAAAGGGACGGAAATAATATTAGCAAACTGGTTTACCATATCCCTTGACTTGTTGCAGAAGGTAAGTAGCTTTTTTCAGTTAAAGATTTAACTACTTTTTTTAGTTATTAAAGGATCTTAATGCAAAGAGATTTTTGTGTACTACATAAGGTGAGATGGGGATAATTGCAGCCACGTCGAGGTGAACTTGGTTGTCCACTATGCAAAACTTTTGCGGTATGTACTTCAAGTATCTTTCCGACAAGTTATTCGTCCGTATGTTGCGCACGATTTAAGAAACGTAATGGAAGATCAGGTTCCTCGGAGGACAAATCTGAAGAGACAATGGAACATAAAAATGGTCATGGCCGATCAAGTTCGTTAGCAATCATCGCGGAACAAAGGTAGCCTTATTGATTTATTTCTTTGCTTTGACGTTTAATGTCCGCGCAATTTTTATCTAATAAATATAAAATCAACTTAAATAAATTAAATTAGAGCATTAACTAGTAGGGAAATCATTTGTGAAATGCTGCACTTATTTAAAAATTGGAGATAATAATTTTGATGACGACATTAAAAGACATTTGTAAATAACGTTGCTGGATTTTGTATAACAAAAAATATAACTATCAATCCTATTTTAAATGCTTTATAATTTTCATTAAATGTATCGTATATTTCAATATACATGTGTATTTTAATATGTATTTCATGTATTGTATTTCTGTTGATTTCTTAAATACTTTTTTAATATTACACGGAACATAAGATTATAAATAAAATTTGATATAAAATCTAATGTAAATAGATCCATTAAAATCTGCTTTTTTATATAATTGTAGTAATTCAGTTAAAAACGATTCAGTATAAAAATACAAAATATTATTTAATTATGTCCAATACATAAATTACTATAATATTTTTATTAATTTATTAAATAGAAAACTCGTATGTACGCGTGTAACATAGCACTATAGTTTGCGTGCGTTTATTTCTTATAGCGGAGGAGGCACGAAAAATTGTGGGAATAATCTTACAAAAATAAAAAGACTTTGTAAAAAGTTGAATCTAATGTAATAAAATGTCATGGTGTGAAAGGCAAGCGGTAAAAGTCATGAAGATCCATGGCACTATTTTCCCAGAGAATTTTTCAGTCATAAACGTAGGGCTCCGACAACAATATCCAATCATGATTGTTGCGATTTTCGCAACCGTCTGCAAATTTCATGTTCAGCCGATCATAGAACATTGGTTTAGGGCTCGTTGTCACGGCAGATGTGGAAAAAGGTGATCATGACGGTTGGCTCTTTAAAGTCGGCAGGCAGTAGTGGCACCTTTAGAGTAGGGGAACCACCGCGCATATAAGACAGGATATGAAGGGGTCCCGTCCTTAGTTTATCACAAAGTAGCCGTAGAACTCGTTGGCAAAAGAGCCTTCAATTCTCGTTCGCATTGAGTCCCTTTCGTATCGGTCTCTTTCGCAAATTCATCAACGTCGCGATCAGTATTTTCTGTGCGACCTTCGAAGAGTTGCCGGAAGAGTTGCCGGGGTTCAAATTAAAAATCACCTTGTAAGCGCTCCTCGTGAGGGATAATCGATCATATGGCGTGATCGCTAAGGATCTGCTCGCATTTTTACAGACGTAAGAACGAGAAAGTGAGGAGTGTCGTGTTTCTCGGGAAGAGTGGACCACCAGAATGGCCTTCGCGAAGATAGCTTCCACTCTGCTCCTAGGTCTCTGGTGGGCCATCTTGGTGTCCTGCGAGGACCAGAATGTCACGGAAGTCAACAGCGGGCTTAATGAGCCAGATTTCCCCACTCGTAAGATCATCGTGAAGTCATTGTTTCCTCCTAATTCATATCATCAATCAATTGTCAAATCATTATTACTAAATTGCACTTCACGCCGTTGTTAGAAGCTGAGATGCTAAATTGAAACCGATTGCTATGCGGCGTGCGCGTTTGTTAGTCATAGATGCCGCGGTGGTAATATTCAATTAGATCCTTGCTCGCCCATGACACCACAACGCAGACGCATACAAATGATTGTTTTCGATCAGGTTTTAAAATTGAAAACAGTAATAAAAATACTAACATCATGCGCTGTAGCACTCTAAACGTTTGTTAAAATTATAATTTTAATTCATATTTGCATCTTTACGACTACTTATAATGATTTATTTGCTAATTTAAATTTTAATGTAGAATTTCAAAGTTACAAAGTGTTATATGGTTATTCAATAAATCATTAAAATTTAAAAGTAAAAAATCGCGGAAGAATGAATGTTCTTTCACGAACTTCCGGAGAAAAGTTTATTACTATTCTATTTAACAATTCTTGCTGTTAACAATTCGATACATTAGGACTCATTTATTTGTTAGTCTATAAAATATGCATTTGTTTATATTAGCATTTATTCTACGGTAAGAAGAAAGCGAGAGAGAAAAAGAGGGAAAAAGATAAAGAGAGTGTTGTTATGTTGATTACGTGTGTATACGTAAAATATAATAGGAAATGATTACGCGAGAGTGTAATCTTACCTCGCATTTTCATTTACGTTTTCCACTGAACATCTCGAGCATATCTACCTTTCTCTTTCGTCGTAATCCGAAGAAATACAAACAATGGGCGTACCGTATGATTACGTGACGGAAGCCGTTGTCTTGATTGCACCTGCACTCTCTGCTATTGTGACTGCCAACCATCAATCACGCGAACTTTTCCGCGACGTTTTCCAAATTCGATCGAAGCTATACGTTTGACTTTCGCGAATCATACAACTGATGTTTTAGCTAAGATATTTATCCCGTTTTGATGAATAGATCAAGTTTTTGCATCGCTGAGTTTGAAAATGTTTCATAAATTTCAATTATTCCATTAATATGCAAATTAACTTTTCATGAATTATTTATTCTTATAGTAATTATTTTTATGGTAATTTTTTTTTATACAGCATTAAATAGTACATATCTATATTATTTTATTATCTTTATCCTTCATATTACAGTTTCCTACAACACTGTAAAATTAAATTAATAATATTATAAGTAATTAAAAGCAATTCAATTTTAAGAAAGTGACGCATAATAATATATATAAATATTAATTTTTAATTATTGTGAATAAATAATTTTAATAGCAAAATTATTAGAATAATTATTAAAAATGTTATTACATATAAATGTAAATGTAATTCATGAAAAATTAATTTATAAATAATTTCTTATTTTTTGTTACAGTTAACAAGTCAAAAATAATACAAAATAAGCACAGCTTTATTTATTTTTAGATCTAAACAAAGCAAAAATTTTATATTGTTATTTATTTTAATACCGGAACATATAGATAAAATATCAAGTTAGAATCTTTCATAAATTAAAAATACTACATGAAGGTTACAAATATGGATAAATAAACTGCAATATAACCTTGATAATAAAAATAGAAGACGATATTAACCCTCAGTACCTACACACACTTCAAAATGGTCCCTATCCCTTTTGCTTGTATCTCGGGTTGTAATGCATTGATTTTAATTAATTTTTTTTTTTAAATCAATAGTTTGAAGTCTGAGAAAAAAGAATATTTAGGTAAGAAAGTCGAAAAAATTGTAGCACGAAAGATATTTTGCAACTTTAAAAATCGGCCTGGGTTATGCTAACCCAGTGTGTGTACTGGGGGTTAAAACTTGTTAAAATTCCAAAAAATTCAATACATAATATTGCCACAATTTTTCCATGCTAATTCCAATAATCGTTTTATTTCGCGCGCAGTAATTAATTGTCTGCGTAAAGATGTCAATTTTTTATCTAAAATAATAATAGCCAATCTAGCAAAATAATTCGCGTGTGTAAAGCGCAACACCGGCTATGGTGGTTCGCCGATATAATGTTTCAGAATATGGCGTAACGTTTCTCGGCGGCGTGGCGAAGGTTATGTCAGAGATTGCGTAATTCTCGGTGTCGAGGATCGGCAATCGTCCGGAGAAAGTACCGGGTTAAAGCCGGTGTTACAACGATGTACGCAAAGCACCGCCGATTCTCCACTCCGTATACTTTACGTTGCATTCGAGTGATGACATTTCTTCAAAGTAGACATCTTGTGCCCGTTTCTACTACCGTCGGTTAACTTTAACCTTAGGTCAACTCACTCTTCGTCTCTTTCTGAGGAGGACAGTTAGAAAGAGACAAACAGTGAGTTAATCTAAGCTTAAAGTTAACCGACGTTGGTAGAAACGGGCATTTTGGACTAGCAAATTAAACTCTAAACGAAGCAACGGTACCCAAGCTAAATCATATCTTCTTTCCTTCATTTCTTCGGGACGTAAATGTTTGGAAATAACTGCTCGAGCGAACGTTGGTTTATCTGCGAGCTCTTGTTGCGTTTGTGCCGAATCTTCGTCCAGTAGCACTCGCAATTCAGTGTCTTCCGCTTTCTGAGGCCGTTTGGAGCGTGGTTTATCGTCAAACCCAAAATCGCCGTTTTTAAATTGTTTAAACTAATATTACACGCGCTATTAATCACAGCGCTCTTCCTACATGTCCCACAAATCGACTTTCTTGCTTCGGCAGCAGTTTTACAACAACAAAAGTGATAAAGCAAACACAGTGGCGGATATAGGCATTTTCTTCCTTCATTATCAAGCAAACTAAGAGTGATTATACAAGTATAGCAAACAATCTTCTAAAAAGTAATGAAGTTTAAGAATGTGCATATTTCTTCTATTTCTTTTTCTTTTTTTTATATTTCTATAATATATTTTTATGAGCATTGCAGCCCGTGCTGTATTTTTTTCTTCTTCTTTTATTTTACGTATTTGTTTTTGGTCGAGTCGAACGGTGTCCCAAGTGAAAGTGGCGATAACGTAATAGCCATGCCAGTGATGCGTCAAATGTTCCAGATTCCTACGCGAAATATAATAATAGCAAAAAGAAACTAAAACGTCTTCAGTCTTTGATACAGATTTTAATTAAGTTTACAAAAGTCAAGTGTTGCCATATTTAGGATTGTCTTAATTGCTCGCATTACTATTTCTTCTTTCTTCCCATTTCAGTCTGTCGGAATCGTCAATTAATCGTTAATATTGCGATGTCCTTGAAAAAAAAAAACAGCATAAGAAAAAACAGAAAGACCTTACAGAGCAAAAGACAGATTCCATTCTTCACTGAATATTATCGTTCCATATTAAATAATTTCCGATAGAACAAATACATCATTAATATCACGGCAAAAGAAAGAAGACGTCGATCGAATCACTCATGCTAACAGCGAATGCTTTTCAGTAATAATTTATCAAAATCATCATAGCGTGTTAATATCTGTAACTGTATTCATTGAAGATAATAATGAATCAATAATAATAGTAACACTCAATTTGCTACACTGTAGGTATTGCAACTGTATAAGTGCCTTCTTTAGATACACGAGAATAAATGATCAACTCTGCTTAACATTTATATACATAATCACCTAAACGTAATTAATTAACGGGATATATAATAAACACAGAAAGGAAATCGATCAATATCAAGTTGATAAATCATTAAATATTAAAATAGATAGAAAGTAATATTGAAAAACTCTATAAACTGTAATTTTTCAAATAAGTATTTATATAGCAAGTATATAAATTTTGCATTATTTAATACGTTTATGTACTATATTTCACGTATATACCTTAATATAATTATTACATAATATTTCATAAAATAAAAATTATAAATTATAAAGAATGCTATTTTAGAAAGTTTTACTATTTTGATGCAAAAATTATTCATTTATTCCGTGTTTTGAAAAACACATTGTAGCACTCCTATAAAGCCAAGAAAGTTCTAATGATGTGAAATTATGTCTCTTCAGATTGTCTATTCAGATATAAAACATAAAATACATGACAATTACTTAGCAGAGTTTAGATAAAACAGTATCGGAATATATTTAAATCCGAGAAGTATATTACGTTGTCAGTGTTTAGAGAAGACGTCCTTAAGAAGGATTAACGGGGACTAGAATAAGATACGTGCGTTGCCTATAAATGTCGCGATTAATCCGTTGCTTAATATCGTGATACATGTTATCATTATATTAGCATACCTATTATATTAATTACATAATACCCATTATATAATCTTAGATCGCCTGCAGTCGTTTTCTTCTTTTTACAGCCGAATACATACTACCATGCAGCAGGAAAGACCCAAAGATCGAATCATGCTTTCTTAACACGCTCACTCATATCCAGCCCTATTTGGTAAAAGGTGAGTAAAATGGCGATTCATCAAATTAGCGAAATGCTTGATACGAGCTAGAGAAGATATAGTAAGTGACATAATTGCAACGCGTGTTCTTAATTGACAATACTTACAATATAATTAAAAATCTTAATATAAAAACAGAAAATAGTAGGTACGTGCCAAAAAATAAAAAGTACTTGTAACTTTTAAATCTTATAAGATCTGTGTTTTTCTCGATAAAAGCAAGTTTAATCTTATTTATTCCTTTCTATTTTTCTATTAATATCCTGCTTGGAGTTACAATCATAGGATTGTCATTTCAATTTGAGCGATCAATATTAATGTGCCTTATAATATCTATTTATTGTATAGAATTCCTTTCTATTTCTCTATTAATAGCTTGCTTGGAGTTACAATCATACGCTTTGTCATTTGAATTTAGGCGATAAATTTTAATATATTATATGCCTTATATTTGTTGTAAAATTCTTAAATAGTTTAATATATAAAAATAACATCGATAAAATTAAAAATTACTAAACGATATACATATAGTATCGCGACAATTTCATTCGTTATACATTTATTTTAATAAATTGAAATCCTATTTCTTGTTTCTTTTTCTATCAGATTTATGCAATATTTATACATTCGATTAACCAATTATCAAAATAAGCAGAGCCCCAAGTAGTAAAATGTTAGTAGCGATTGTTACATAAACCATATTCTCATGTCGTAAGAGCGCACCGTAAACTTTCCTCCAACTCGCTCTGTAAATATCGTGAAAATTTGTACAACTGATTTAGACTACAATGCTGTTTTATGTAACAAGCAAAGTCGAAACTCGGGACTTCGTATAAAAGCATTACGGCATAATTTCACGCACGACGTCGTTGCAAAATATTGGTTTAATATGACAACGATTAATTTCGAGAAAGTTAAAAATTATTCAAATCAACACATAAACGAAAATTGAGATAATTTTCTGTCCTACTCATATATAATAAATAAAAGTAAATAAATTAAACTGTTGAAAGATATTTCAAATATTAATTGTCTAAAATAGACCTTATAATAATTAAAGAGGAATGTATTAGTCCACGCAAATTTTAAGTCGTTCAAGTTAACTTAAGTAAAATATATTTATAAGTTAAGTATAAAATATATTTTTTTGTATAAATTATATTATTAGACCACAATATAATAACCTTTATAAAATTAAATTTTATTAGTTATATAACATTTTATATGTCAACTATTTAACCGTGATTATAAAATTGTTATATAAAATGATATAAATTTATCGTACATATTCGTCACAGATGATTAACATGGTAAATAATTTATTTATTAATTAGGATACGTAATCATATACAGTTATAAAAAAGCACTGTGCATTTATAATTTTTATGTGAATACGTGATTTTAAAAATCTGAAATTTTTGACAATTTACACACCGAAATCTCAGGATTGAGTCCACCAATTTGAATTAAACTAATTTTAATCGAAAGTTTGTGTCGAGACATTATATAAAAAATTGTTAGATTTTTCATTACAAAATTAACTTCTGAGATATTTAAATCAAAAATATGACTGACATAAGAATTCCAGATAAGGAAAAGCGGTGGCGCTTGAATTGTCATCCATCAGGACAATGACATGAATCACAGCCGCGCGGCATGTCATAATTTTTACGTAATTAATGTCGGAACGCTACCGCGTCTCTTAATTCATGATATCTAATCTGTAATAATACGTAATATAAAGCCAAGAAGAAATAAGCTATTAATATTTCTTCATAAATTCATATGAATGTCCGACGTTCACACATGGCGCTTAGAAAAACTGCTATCATTAATTCTATGACAAATCTCGTAATAAACAAGTCACATAAAATCTCGTTACTATATTATCTTTCCTACTAATCCAATGCTTATTCTCAACGATTGTCAACTAGTCGGAAATGGTTTCTAATTGGAAATTCTTAACAGGTATCCCAGAATTGGATGTACCTCCTATAGAACCGTTAGTGATTCCCGAACTGAAGATGGAGAATGGTCAAGGTCCGGTGCGTGTTAGAGCGATTTTCACTAACATCACCGCGATCGGACCAGGAAACTATAGCATCAGCAAAGTACGAGTGAACATATCATCGTACAGGTTCGATCTACATCTATCTTTGCCGAAAATCGATATTCATGGCAGCTACGACATCAATGGCAACGTACTTCTCTTCCCTATTCAAAGTCACGGCGATTTTTGGGCATTATTCGGTAAGAGTTCTCGCAACGTACAACAAAACGCTAGAATAAAACACCAGTCTTTTGATTTGCATATTCACATTTTGATATAGGTGACGTAAAGGCAATCGCTCGCATGCAAGGTGTCGAGGAAGTGAAGAACGGTGTTCGTTACATGAAAATCTCTCGATTGTTAATTGACTTCAGTCTCGGTCGAGCCAGATTTCGCATAAACGATCGCCTGAACGGCAACAACGTGATCGGCCAAGCAATGAATCAGTTCCTGAATCAAAACATCAAAGAGATAATCGAGGAGATGAGACCGGCGGCCAGCTCAAGTATCGGCAAGTACTTCATGGACTTCTTGAACGGCGTTTTCACCAAACTGCCCCTGAAAATTTGGATGCACGATGCGTAATAGTTCCCAATTCCCTACAACGTACAAAGTTCACACGCGACATCCATGACTGCTACATTTACTTCATTGAAGTGCGAACATACATTTCATGATTGTGAAAAGGTATCGTAATCCCTATTATAATAATATAATACACAGTAAATAGTGCGTAAGTAATCATAATTAAGATTTATAATATGTAAGAGATATCTACGCGTAGCAAGCATTGATTATAAACTGTCATCCAAATAATAAGACCGATTTTTTTAAAACAAAATTTACACGTGTTTTGAATGAAAATAAATAATAATTATTACAAATTTATTATGTTTAAACCAATTTGAAAGTACTGAGCCTGGGTCGACAGTGTAAACGTTATCATTGTTTCCAAACCTTGTTTTTAAAATTGTAAAACTTAAATTGTTAAATTTCGTCGTTAAGTAATATAATAATATAAAATTCATTTATATTGTAATTGTATTAAATGTTTAATTTTTTTTTTTTTATTAGATTATTGCGTTGCGATTTATCATATATCATATTATAAGATTTATTATCCTAGAAATGTAAGGCAAAAATAGAGTTACGAAGCTGTGTAAAATAGATATATTTAGTAAAGTGTAAGTATTAATAATTATCACATTTTAATTACTCTTCAATAAAATAAATAAATATGTCTACCTCGAAATAAATTTAGACGTAATAATTTTTATCGTCAAAAAAAGATTATTCCAAATTAATAAGAAAATATATCGTTAAATCAATTTTAATGACAAGAAAAAGTCGACACAATTGATAATTAAAAGTCTAAAATTCCTAACTTTTTTTTTAGATATTTATATTTATTACTTTTATTAATTACATACCACTAAGATACCTACAAACATTTATGCATTAAAATAATTAATATCTTCAATTATTGTTATTTATTTTATAAATAAGATTTATAAGCTATATATTATTTTGAAGTCCAAGAGGCCTCACATAAGAAACTTGATTGAGAATTATGTAAATTGTTAAATTGTGTTAGATGACTTTTACAATTAGACACAATCAAACTTTACAAAACGACATATGCAGCTTAAGAAATAATGACGTAATACTCCATTTACTAATTCATAGAATGTTAAAGTCTCCGATAGAGAAAAAATGTAATTTCTTTGTTAGATGGCACCATGTTTAAGGGACAGGAACATGAAGCGATTGTATAAAAACACAGATAAATGGGGTACTACAAACGGAGTAACGTCGGCTCCGGTTCTCCGGTCGCTCGTAGATTCACGCCCTGTAACACGCTCGCGAGACGCGCTTGGCAGCGCGTTGGCCGATAATGAAATTAGAACCGTGGTAGGACATATCATTCGACCTCCGACCCTCTTCTCCCGATTCTTGCAAAGTCCTTAAAAGTGAACAACGCGTCTTGCGTAGTGCGGCAACGACGCTCGGCCACGCACGTAGTAAACACATGCGCGCGCGAATCAGACGAGACAGGACGAAACGAGACAGAACGAGATACTATGTATAAGTATCGCGAACTAAATATGTACTATTTACCGTAAGAGTGACAAGCAAATATTCTATCGATCAGTTGAATTGTTCTGCCGCTCCTCATGTAAATTCGGAATTTCTCATCCCCGATCTTCTTCACCGGTCGAAGTCGCTCGACTCAGTTCATCTGGCCTCGTGTCGCGGCTCACGAAATTCGCACGGGTGTGAAGGATTAGAAGTGTGCAGAATTAGATCGGCGAAATTATGGCTAAGTTCACCAAGCGGCAATGGCTCACTCTGATAGTCATCAGTATCGCCGATTTCGCAAATGCCATATGCGTCTCGCTGCAAGCACCGTTCTACCCTCAAGAGGTAAGGATCACAGATTCTTTTAATAGGAAATCGGAAGTTGGTGACAATCTTGCCACTTTAATTCTTACGCGTCCAAACATCGCCTGAAAGATCTCTTCAAGGTTCTCTCACGCAATTTCAAATGATATAGCAATGTTGGAGTTACACGCGTTCATAGACATAGACATAACAAGATAATGATCGACTTATGGTGCCACTACACATAAATCCACCTCGTAAATTGAAACAGATTTCAGTCTAAATTGTCGTCGACGAAATACGAATTTCGAACACGGCGATCAAAGTGTTTACAAAACTATAGTTTTATTATTGTCTTACTGTCCTTGTAACGTATACAGTAAATCACCAGAAATAGAATATTTAAATGTCTCTTTTGAATTGAAAAATACAGAAAAATATGTGAGACACAATTATGTTTCAGAAAAAGAGATTTTGTACCGTATGAATAACAATGTTTCAATATTTATCTTTAACAGCGCATGTAACTCCAGCAGAGTTTTGTTTGATGCTGAATGTGGATACTCTTCGCACGCTTTAGATCTTTCCTCAATTTAGCACACTTAATACTTTCAATCACTATCGTAAAATTTTTTATTTTCCATAATTTTTTCTCCATCGCGTTCCATTTGTTGACCCATAATGTATAAAAATTCAAATAATAAAAATATAATGTAAATTATAATAATGTAAATTATAATATAGAATATATAAACATTGTATAAAATATATGTTATTAAATTTTAAATGGACTCATTAAAGTATTAGATTTAACAAAATAATTGATTGAAAGAGTTGTAGTTAATAAAATATTACATTTTCTCATATAATATTTAAAGCGCCTTCGGAGGCGTTGAATTATCCGAGTCCAGATCATTCCTTCAAGAGTGCAAAGGTCAACGTTTGTTGAAGAAATCTTCTCGATAAGGTCGAAGAGTCTGGCAGGTTCGATTAATTTCTTTCAATAGAATAGAATCTCTATCGCAAAAAGCGCACGCGAAAATAAATCAAACTATTTAGAAAATGCAAGGTTGTAATACGCCATAATGTTTTTTGCATAAGAAAAAAGCAGTTTTTATCGGATTGCGTGCGTTAATACACGTCTATTTGCTACTCTGTAGTTAAAAACGCATTACGTACTTATCTTGTTACAAACTGATAATTAAGCAGAGAGTTAGGAGACCTATCAACAAACACGCCTATATCATAATTTGCTTAACTTCATTGCATAATAATATTGCTGAAACATCCCGTCTAATTCTTTTGCAATTTCTTTTTTAACTCTTTGTCTCACTCATTTCTCTTTTAAGTCCTTTAATAATACGGAATGCATGATGGCGAGCATGCATTGTTATAAAATAAATTATAAATTATATTTTATTGAAGTTCAATTAGAAATCGTAATAAGTGCAACGAGATTAATAACTCTTCCTCAAATCTAAACAAATGCATTTTCCAAAAAAGAACATGTCAAATGCGTGTCCACGGATGGAGCACGTGCCCAAGGATGTTGTCTGTCTATCGCGACACAAACGGCGACATTCGATAATTCGGTTTGTAGTCTCGTCGCGTGGAGCAAAGCTCCAAAGTTTATCGGAATATTATCTCGACGAGCATTAATTGCAGTGAAACGCGATAATCAATGGAGCTGATGCGTAGCTCAGTGCGCCTCCGAGTTGCCAATATTTCGAACGACTCGAAATACTGACGAACTAACACGTAACATACGTATGTATGCAAATGTACATTGAATAAACATTTCTTTTCCACAGGCCGAGAAAAAAGGAGCAACGCCATCGGAATATGGACTGGTTTTCGGGATTTTCGAATTAACAGTCTTCATTGTTAGCCCGTTTTACGGACAACATGTGAGTGCATGATGACATAATTAGCAATTAATGCATAAGACGCATTTTCAAGGACATGACACGAACCTTACGCCACAAGTCAATTCGTTACATTGAATAGATAAAATTAAGTAATAAAATTCGTCCGTCTATAATCTGGAAGATTGTTTTTTCGGTACGGTCGTAAATCATTCGCATTCATCAACGTCCTAAGTATCTAATCTGCGCTAAAATATCTGTCACGAATAATATGGCTATATCGCTGCAGATAAAATATCGAAGAAATGAGTATTACGAAATAATAAGAAAAATGATGAAAATGTATAGTGTGTTGTAAATCTTGTAAGTTCATGAAATTTGGGTTGCAGGTGAACCTATGTAATGATTATGGTTGCAACACGGAGCGTCGAAAATTTGCCATTCCTCAGGCTCGCCGATTACCGCGTGCAATTATTCTAAAAAAAAATCGTATTTTAAAACATTTATAAAATTTTTCCCATGTTCAATTCTTAATCCAAATATAAAAAGATCCTAGAAAGATAATAATTATTATTTATAAAATTGTTATAGTTTAAAATTGTATTGTATAAAGTACATACAAGAATATTTCATTTTGTTATATAAAATTGAAAATTTATAAGATATCTCACTTCTCGCGCACTTTTAATGACGTATTCTTTAGTCAACTTAGAGTCAATTTTTCCTTAACAAAAATATTTAAAAAGATTATCATTTATCGCAAATTTTAATTTAATTTATTATCTTTCGCAGCTCAATCGAATCGGTCCAAGGTTACTGTTCAATGGCGGTATCCTGACTACAGGAACTTGCGCCATATTCTTCGGTTTATTGGACAAAGTTGAGGGTCATTATCCCTTCATAATCCTGTCCTTCGTGATCAGGATTGTGGAGGCGATGGGAAATGCTGCATTTCTAACAGCAAGTTTTGCTATTATCGCCAAAGAATTTCCCAATAATGTTGCCACGACGTTCGCCAGTTTGGAAACTTTCTTCGGTTTGGGTCTTATCGTAGGTCCCACTGTTGGCGGCGCACTCTATCAGGTAATATATTCTTACAAGTGATATTTCCTTAATTCCCCTCTCTTACATTTCGAGTGCAGATATGTACATTTGTACATATTCGCAAAGTAAGGCGTTGACTGCTAACGCGATAATTTTATCTAAATGTCAGTAACGATATTACGCATTATTAATATCACATGATAATTGGTATATTTAGATAGGTGGATATACCACACCATTCGCGGTCCTTGGCTCAGCGTTGTTCTTAGCAGCTGTCAGCACTGCATTTATTCTACCCGTGCATAACGATAGCGATAATGATGCGCACAACAGCGGAGGTACTGTTCATTCAAACGGATATATTTAAACCATGTGATCGTGACCCTATTAATTTTACGTAAAATGCATTATCCGTTATGATTCACAGGATTAATGAAAGTCGTGAAAGTCCCCGGCGTGATGGTCGCTTGCATGTCGATAATCGCGACGAGTATGAGCATCGGATTTTTGCAAGCAACGCTGGAACCGCATCTGAGGCAATTCAACTTAAGCCCAGTCGTGCTGGGATTAATGTTTGTCATTAACGGCGGTACTTACGCGATAACTGCACCAGTATGGGGCTGGCTTTGCGACAGTTACTGGCATCCAAAGGTAATCTTGTAATACAAATTCTACATAAAAATCGACCTTTCAATTAAATTATCCCCTTAAATTATATCACAAGTAACTCCAAGCGTAATCTCGGGTTAGCCACTGCCCAAAGGCGGATTTTATCAGATTTAAGACATATCACGTAAATATATATCAGCGCAAAAAAAAGACATGATGCTCTTCAGGTAGCAACCATTGCCGGCTGCTTTCTCGTAATGATCGGTTTCTCGCTGGTCGGTCCAGCGCCGTTCATTCCGTTGCCCACCATAATCTGGATGCCTATCAGCGGCCTTTTGATCCACGGCTTAGGCATGGCTGCTCAACTGGTTGCAAGCTTCACGGATGCCTTGCGGACATCTGTGTAAGTCACACAAGAATAACTCTGAATTACATGTGAATCTCTATTATTTTCGCATAATTCGCAAGTCGATTACGGTTTACGTTACGCAATTGCTGATGAATTATTAACATTGTACAAATCGACAATGCTTCTGACAATGTCGCCTGTCTGTGTTTCATGTCAAGAGAGTTTGGATTTCCGAATAGTTTGGAAACTTATGGCCTCATCAGCGGATTGTGGACAAGTACCTTCGCCCTCGGAGCTTTTATCGGTCCCAGCATCGCTGGGATTCTGCTAGACAAGATCGGTTTCAGAAATGGCTCTATGTTTATCGTGTTACTTCACATGTTAGTGGTACGTCTGATTCGATCATTTCACGTGCAATATGTATCTTTCAATTAAAAATTAACTTTAGTTTATATATTATCTAAACTATCCAAAAAGAAACATCATAGCCTAATGCAATATCTTTCCTTCTAAAAACAGATTCGTAAGAATTCGAAGTTATGCTCGAAGCATGAAACTTTTAATAATTCTAATATTAATGAACTCTTCGAAAAATCGAACTTTCGGGTTTCGAGAGAGTCAATTATCCACAAACTACGCAAACATTTCGAATTTAAATTTCTCAAACAATATAATAATTATTTGGCGGTGTCTGAGTCGTAAATAAAGTTTCTTGCGATTTTTTCGCAGGGCGTGATAGCCGCAGTGTTCCTGAGCAGTTGCGCTCGCACACCCAAGCCGTACACCAACGTCGGCGCGACCGAAGATATCAGGGCACCGCTGATGGAGAGCGGCCGATTAGACAGCAGTCTGCACCAGAACGGACGGGGCCAGGGTGTGCCGATCGACAGGCCCGGCGCCGGCGGCATGAATTCGCTGATCGTGTGTAACAGTTATTCGAACAGAGCCGGTGCGTGGTCCAGGGCGTCGTATAGCGGCCGCTACTCTCACAGCTATGGATCCATAGAAAATAAAGGTTATCTGGAGCTCACCACATGATAACGAACGTTCAGCATCGTGTCTAGGAACGGCAACAAGAGTACATCGCAGGATTCTGCCACTCTACTTTCCATCGTTCATTCTCTGTCTCCCATCATCGAGATCATTCAGTTTCCGCGATATTCCGCGATATTCCGTTATTTGTGCGGAAACACAAGAACCTATTTCTTATTCTAAAAGAATATCGGCCAGAAATTAACGTCTCATTATTCACTTTATCAGTCAGCTAATGATAATCACGAATTTAAATTTAACTAGAAATGATAGTATATCTCTATAGTGGAATATACGATAATATCATAAACATTTTTATAAAGTCCATTTATGCTTACAATATCGCGATAAAAGTGAGTAAAGGAACATTGACAAAAAAAAAATGAATAACTTTAAGCATGTCTATTAAAAATAATTTTAATTATGCTCTGCAAGTAGCATGCTGTGCTATTAGCACTGCACAATTAGAATTAATTTTATCTAGATTATCAAAAGTAACGCAAATTTTATACAACATAGGTATGTATAATTTCTGATGCCATGTAATGTGTTACAACTATGCTTAGTTATACTAAACTATTGTCATAGTGAGTAAGATCATTATGATTATTATAATGAAAATTATAAAAAAATTTCCTCGCGCGGAATGGTTTAACTGTTATATAATAGGCAAGTTTCATTCTCCCGCTGTCTCCGTGCTAGCTTAACTTTTTAGTCTTAATTAAAGTAAGTTTTACAATACGAGAAGATTATAAAAATATCTTTTATACAATAGTAATTTGATTAATAGACGAATGTAATTTGTAATTAAATATAAATGTAATTTTAGAGTGATACGTAAATCGTGATTTTTCAGTACACTCAGTGTCTTCTATGATTTTAAAAACTGCATGTGTAAAAAGTTACAGCACTTAAAGGTTGAAACAATCAATCTCGAAGAAACGCAGGGAGTCGAATGAGACATATACTGATGCATAAAACGCTTCAAGCAGTATTCACGAGAATGCATTATCGCTGATCGCTTTATCACGCTTTACTTACACTACAACGTATTCTTTCTGTTAAGCTCTTAATTCGACTTCGGTTCTATTACTATTGCAATAATAATGTTTTACGCACGTACACTCGAGAAGAAGTCGAGTTCCATTATTCACAAAGTCTGCATGCACGTTGCAAGTAGCACATATAACACTATCGAGTTTTCTAGCGATACACTTGTTAGCTTTTATTCTTCGTTCCCGACATGCATACATTTTATCAATACAGCTTATAACGATCGTTGAATGGCGTTAGCTTCTTAAAGGAGAAATACTGCCCCTATGGCCCGGATAACGATCACGTAATAGCTAATAAAGATTCTTCATTTTATATGATATTAATGTTAACAGCGTAGAGTATGGTGTAACCATCTTGCTATAAAATTAACAGTTATAATGTAAAATGGCATCAATATCAAATATCTTGCTGTACTTTACAGCATCGGAAAACGTGGCCGATCAATTGATGGAGCTTGAATCTAGAATTATGCAATTATTCCGTTGCACAAACCTGTACTTGCAACGGCATAATCGCATAATTCTAGGTTCGAGCGCCAACGGAAAAGGTAACGGACGTTGTGGGTGTTAATGGTGTCGTCGATATCACGTGCAAATGACTTTCGTAACAAGCTCGTTGTGTGATTATTGCCAATCATTACTGCAACTGTTCACACGAAAGAGAATCAAGGGAACCGAAATAACGAAATTGTACATATACTGTTTTAATTAATACTTCTATTTTACCACTAAATAATTGTCACTCATGCATTATATATGTCTGTGTATGTGAGGGATTTTTTTAACAATATATCATATAATTCATTGTGTAAGATAATTTTATACACGAAAATAAAATAACAAAGGGTAAATACACGTAAATTAGCAATTGTAACGTTATGAGTCTGCAATAAAAATGTTTTATTTAAAATATAATTCTCCCAATTAATTTCTTCAATTCTATGAACGCTATTTGTGTCATCTAACGAGGACAGCATAATGAAGTTACCGAGGAAGTTATACCTGACAGACGTCAGAAAGTAAGAGAGAAATATCTTGTTTTTAAAGTTTTTACGCATAAAACTTGGAATTTCCTTAAAAAAGAAATGAGAGAAAACTTTCTCTCTATTCGGTATTAACATGGTATAAAATATTACGTATATAATAATATTTCTTGTCTTAATAGTCGCGTACCTATAATATTTCTCTCTTTCTCCTCTATTCACGTCGTACGTATTAGAAGCTAATGCATTCTGTACAGAAACGCGCATCCTTTCCTCTCTTCTTCGTGAAATTCACTTTCATACGTCTCTCATTGCCTTTAACGACCGTGCCGGGTTTCCGAACGTCGTCGTACCTGACGAACGTAGTTCTTTCCTGCGCCCGATTTGAATTCCAAGCTGTTCACGCATACGCGACACGCCCACGCACGTGCACGAATTCTTTAACAATGTATGCGCGACTGTCTCTTTTCTCGCTCCCGTCTGTGGATGTATAACAATGCGAAAAAAAAGGCGCGTTCCGTGAACTCCGCACGTGCGAATGTGTGCGTCAATGATTCATAACTCAAATATTAAAAAGCAGATAATCGCGGTTCCGAGAAAGGACACATTGTTAACGTATTCGATCATCATTTTAAGATATTTAAACTTAGATAGACCTTCTTCTATAATTGATGGCTCTAAAAAGTCGAAGTTCTACTTGTATCATAAAGTATAATACATTTGCATTTTACCTGACAAGAAATAAATTGTGACGTTCAAACGCATGCGTTTTTAAATTAATCGCACGCGATTTTTAAAAATTGCATCATGCACTCTTAAATTAATCGCGTGCGGTTTTAAAAGAACCGCGCGCGGTTCTTTTTTTTTGACAAACGTGTAGATCTAGTTAAAACTTTCTTTTTTAAGTAATTCTAAAATAATAATTTAAATTTTTTGTTATTAATTAACTAGCCACTTCATATTATTTGCTAAGACAATTATTATTCCATTGATATATCAATTTTAGTACAAATAACGCTCCTAAGATGAAGTATCCCACGTCTGGTTTACACGTGTCTATTTTTTAATGTTCTATTTTAATTTATTTACTTATACCTTAAATATTTAATTTTTATATACAATTTTTTAAATAGGTATAGAAACCATATTTTTTCAATAATGTACCTAAACTTAAAAACAAATGACTCAATCTTTTTTATATGGAATTGTTGATTCATGTAACAACTACGTGTAGGTTTTTTTATTTTTTATTTGATTTATCGAATCATCGTTCATGTTCGAAGTTTTTCTTGCGAGAAACTCAAGTATCCTCCAAGCTCTCAATTCAAGTATTCTTCTAACTAATTTTGCTGCATCTGTGCGAGAATGCGTAATACATAAAGCTAGATAACTATACTATTTCCGTAACTATTTCGTATTCTACAGATCGCCGTGCTCACTCGTGTGCATCGACCTGTCGGTAAATGATTCTGCTATTTCTACATCTACAATGTGCTAGCAAAACTCTATTCGACACTTCTCGCTGTGCTAACGACTGGCCTATCGCGCTATGTGATTGTTGTATGCAAGATCGACGATTGGCATATCAAAATTACTTTGTTATTTTAACATGGTTCATTGTATCTGCGTGAAACACGTCAAATGTACGTGAAATAAATTAAAGTAAAATAAATTACAAAAATATATACAACGCTAAATCAAAGAGAATCACTGTTTACGTCGATCAAATATTAACATTACTCGTGTAAAAAAATTATGCTTTTATCTTCGTGAAACCAAGCAGTCTCATAAAGTAAAGAAAAGATGGAAAAGGCGCTTCGTGTGATGTACAAGCGGAAGGAAGCATGATGAAAGAGAATAGAGAGAAAGAAGGAGAAAGAGAGAGAGAGAGAAAGAATTTGAGAATCTTTGTCTTACCCTCTTCAAACACAGCCGGGCGCGAAAGCGAAGTGAAGGAACGAAAGGAAGACGAGGGAATTATTAACGCATACGGCGTTGCTCAACGGTGTGCATCGAAGTGTCCGCTGAGCACTAGCTTCCCTTCCTCCGACACCCCTCGACTCCCCTTCCCCCCTGCGATACCCAACGGCGAGACATAAGGTGTTACGTCGCAAATTCCTAGGGATCTTGTCGTCCCGGCTGGTTGAATACAAGAATTCAGCCGGAAGGAACAGCACACACGGTCGAGGGCAACGCGGTTGCAATTAGTGCAGTTATATAATAATCGCTCCCCTTTGACGTAATCGAAGGAAGTGTGTCCGGAATTCAGTTATTCTTAAATTAATCCTTTGTCTGTATACGCTGTACGTCTAGCTGGAATCGAGAACTCCATGACAGAGAAAAGTACAATTTTAAGTAAACTATTGATTTAAACTTCTTATTGTTAATTCATAATATGTTTAATCTAAATCTAGTAAAACTCATACAACTAATCTAAATCTAGTAAAACTCATACAACTCGTTTAACACAAATTTAATTAACTCTGACAGAAATGTCAAACGAACCTATCAGAATTGATCCTCTTAAAATCAGGTTTTCTTAATCTATCAACTTGTAAAGATCAAAGCAAAAAGTATCTATTTAGATATTTAATTAGTTCCAAAAAAAAACGTTAAAAGCATTTTTCTTTTAAAGCAAAAAATAGGATAAACATCAGATCATAAATAAGTATCGGTATCGTCTGTCATGCAGATAGATAGGCAAGTACCAATACACCTTGCTTCTCTCGTTCCTCGACCTACCATCAGGTGCACCCATCAGGCGAGGTGCTGCCACCTGAGTAGGTACACCCACAGGTAAAGGCAAACATAATACTCACGCACACGTGCAGTCGTGCACGGCGAGCAGCCCGCGAAAAGGAGCGGATCCGTGGAAAGGGGGTTGCCGGTCGTTCCTCCCACCTTTCGCCCTGTCAACCGGTAGAGGGGCCCCGATGCGCAAGCGCAAAGACCCGTGGGTCCTTTGCACCGACACCGAGGGGCCCGACTCCGGAGACTCAAAGTCCGTTTCTGTCGTAGGGGAAGTTGCCGAGGAAACGTGCTGTTCGTCCGCGTTTCTCTCAGCGATTCGTGATTTCCGCCCTCCGCGAGTACTTGTTTCTATTTTCTTTTCCATTTTTAACTCTTCGTCTTCCTTTTTCTTTTTTTCCCGCGGTTTGTTCGCGAGTGAAACGTGTACGCGGTTTTGGGATTTCGGTTACCAGTGACGAAAGAGAGAAAGAGAGAGAAATTACTCGTGTTTACCGGTGTGCACTGTGCCATGGGGATCTAGGAACACCGGTCAGGGTGAGTTGTTAATTGCCTAAGGGAATTTTTCTGTCTTGATTCTAAATAATACGAGTGCTACGAAACACTTTATAAAATTATAATTATCTATGTAACAAATATTTCTCAAAATATTTTACTTAAAAAAGGAAACTAAATCTTTTATTCTTTTTTTACAACTTGTAAATGGAAAGAGAAATTTAATAAATTAAAAAATTTGAAATACAGTGTTAATCTTTTGATGTTCTTTTTAGAGTTGAGACTACAGTTTAAAATTTGCGATGATAATGCAAGCAAGCAAGTTTGAATGCGTATATAAATGACGAGAACATTAAAAATGTGTGATTTGAGTATTAATAAAAATTTTACATGCTTTACATGATTATACGAATTACCGTTCCTTTTTATAAAAATGCGAGATAAAGAACAAACATATTACATAATAAATCCATTCAAAACATTATAAACTTACCGCCTGCGGCTACAGCATCTTTACGACATTATTAAACTGTTTTAAACATATGTCCGTCGGTGCCATTCACTTTTTACGAGGAGTAGTAAAATGGGACACTGAAAGGCCAATAATATTAAAATAATTAATTATGTTATTATAAGAGCAATTGATTTACACGGCGATTAGAACGAGGATTAGAATCTTGGTTCGCGGAATCTCAGTTTACAGAAGTCTTATTTTGTACTTATCTAAACGGTTGTAGAATTTCTTTATAAAAGGTTAAAGCTCTCGCATACACAAACAAATAAACATACAGACAAATGAGAGCCGAAGTGCCGATCACAAGGCGAAAATCATATAATTATATTTTAAACCCCAAAACACGCATACATACAGACGTTTCGGCCCTTCGTTCGGACCTTCTTCAGTGTCGCAGAAACAATTAATAAAAAGAATTTCTTTAAACATATTTTTAACCGAAGGCGACATTACGCCCATGTAATTATCGCCTGCAGCTAATCGCAAGAACATGATAATACTGCACGTAATTGCAGTACCCTCTGCGCAAGACGCGCAGGAGTCTCCGCAACATTTACGTTAATATTTCCGCGGCACGAAAGTGCAACGCGATCCCCGGCTCGCTGCGAAGGTATAGATAGCCAAGCGGAGCACTGACCGATGATTTGAATGCACGGTGCAGTCGCCAGGCGCTACGATTCATAAACGCTCCGTATCTGCTCTCCGTACCTGGTAGCAGAAATATGATACACGCACGATAATAAACATCGTCGCAATTTGTTCTCCCAGACGGTTAGTTAACATTACACGTACTGCCGGTCGCAATATAAATAATATTCCTGTAATTTTACTGTTCTTAACGACATCCGGACGAAATTGTCGTCTCATTCCGAGGAAGATGAATACTCGTTCCGTTCGCGTTCGTAAAAATCAGATTGATCACAAGAATTAATAAATCGTCACACTTTCTTCTAGGTTTTTGAAAATAGGTCACAATTGTACACAGCTGGTATGCGATTTTTTAAGTTAGCCTTATTTTAAAGTGACCAAAGATATATAATTATGTTTAAAAGTTTAATGCATACATTTTACCGCTCACCATATGGCGCGTTCCGTTGTGCAAAATACCTCACAAAAATTATCGATTAATAGCCTGGTATCGATTACGCGCGATGCTGATCGCCGACTATCATTATAAGCACCTTCCGATTTTAATCCGAAAGAAGACTCTCAGCTATTCCGCGCGTAGGTTACGCTATTCGTTAGGGTATTTGAAATTGTGATTCCAGGCGTGTCCGAGAAGGGAACGTTAGGGCGAGCAGACGAATGAACGAACGAACGGACGGACGGATGGACGTACGTATGTGCGTGTACATCGTCAGAGATCAAATCACGTTAGCCTAATGCCGGGAACGAACACGTTCGTACGTGGGTGGTTGTATCCACGCTGGAATCTCGATTGCGCTTCAACATCCTGTGGTTCTTCGTACCGCAAAAGGATTCCCGTAGGAATCCAATCTCACGCAGCATCTCGTTAATGCGAGAAGGGAATACAGACCTGTTAACCGAGAAGTAATAGAGAGTAATGGCTAATTTAACTAATTTACTAGGTAGTTAAGACAATTGTATAGGTTTTTACGAACGCGCCACATGCAAACGGCAGAAAAAAAGTATTGGAGTTTTTTTAAACGTAATTACATATATTTTAATTTTTTATATAGTTTAATAAAATTTTAGAGTAAGAGAGGGAAGTATAAATACTTAAAACGTATATTTTCTTTGCCTTGTTTTTAAATATTGTAACATGTTTAAAGTATTAACATGATTTTTAATCGCAAGAAACGTGACATTTAAAAACTTTTAAGAATCCTAATCAGCGGCGATACTTTATTCTCATCACGATGTGATGTCACCGAGGATAATCTAGCGCCGCGAGTTCGTGATCTCTCCCTCCTATCTTCTCCTCCTCTTTCCTTCTCTTCGATCCGCGTAAACAGGACGCAGAAAACAAGCGTCATGCTCAACGGAGTGAACGAAGATCGTGCGAACTACGGGCGCGCGATTAATCTCCATTTCGCGCAATTTTCTATATCGCGGTCCATTATCCCCCTCCTCCTGCCGAGGACGTCGGCATACAAAGTGTGCGCGGGCCCAAATTAATCGCTCGATAACGACATGCGACGAAGTAAAATGCGAGGCCCGGCGTCGTATCGGGAGATGGACCGCCGCAGCTCGTTACACGGGTCTCGACTCTCGGAGCGAACCACGGGCACGGGTCTCCGCCGGCGAGCCAATCGCTTTCCGCATGTGTTTTGCATATGGACTCTGCCTGGTTGCGGGCCCCTCGTGTCGGGCCCACTTGAGAGAGATTCGGGACCTCTCGAACGTCTCTGTATTGTGTGCATGCATGTGGAACGTGTTTATTATGCCGTTGTGTGTGTGTGTGTGTGTGTGTTCTCGCGTTGTGTATGCACATGCGAGAGGGTGTGCGCCGTCACGAAATGTAGTCGGACCGGCTGCAAACGCGCACACACTACACAATGCATCCCGGGAATGGTGCCCCGGAACTCCGTGGATGCTGACCGGGCCTCCGACGAGCGCTCTGACGAATTTCTTTCTCCTGAAACGCGTTACGGTTGCAGAACGCCGCGGTAAAAGTTTTACACCTCGGTTTATACGGAGACTGCAATGCGGGCTTTCCTTGCGGTCGAAAGCAGTGAATGTTTCCCGTTACGATATCGCGTATTAAATGCATACTTGTTTACGCGAGACCGAACCGCCGCCAGCTTCGACTCTCCCAAGGAAACAAGATCTTGCAGTAATTAAATGTTTCCTAGCAAGGTCGTGCTAGATATCGAATTTAATTAGACATCCATTAATAGCACCGATAATTCTGTAAACACGCTAATAGAAATATAGTGTTTAAAATTAAACGCTCAACGAAATTCTGCAAACTTGCTCGTATATGGCACAATAATAAATTTCGAGACTCGAGACCCTTGTCGTTCCCGGGATGCTTAAGGGGGGGCATAATGGCACCGCCGGCGCCGCATTCGATCTATGCATTGGTCTTAGCCGCCGTTGCATGTTCCGTGCATTTCTGCAACGTCGCTCCCGGCACCAGAGAGGCAGAGAGGAGCAAGACCGTTCGTTCGTCCCGGTCGCGGTCGTCCGAAAAAGAACACCTCGGCTCGGCGAAGAAAGGCTCGTAAAAGCGGCGTGCAGTCATTGCACCGCACGTAGGATCCGCGGGCCGCGCACCTCCGGGCCGCGCCGCTCGCAGAACGGCGAACAATGAACACTGGCGTCACGAGACTGCACCTGTAGCTGCATACGTGCATGTGCGGCGAGAACCGTCCCGTGAATTGCGAACGTCTCGCGGACTCCGTTCCGCGGCTTTTGAACCGGGCGAGCAAGTGTTTGATACACGGCGTATGGCGCCAGCATCTTCGTTTCCGTATAATTACACACCATTATTTTGCATATTGCTTGAAAACGTCCAACCAACGAAGAAATCGGAAGAGTGTTCAATAGTGCGACGTAGATTTTACCTGGTCAATTTATCATTGCTAATACATTGCTTGTTAAAAGACGGAGAAAATTTTATATTAAATTTTACTATGGTGTCGCACCAACTGCGGACTATCAAGAAATTATAAGTTTAAATGCTATGGTCGTAGTAAAAATTGCGTTACTTTATTGTTTTTAAAATAATGCGACTATAGCATTTAAACTAATAATTCCTTATGGTCCGCAGTTGATGCGACACCATAGTAAAATTTAATATAAAATTTTCTCCGTGTAGTTTTTATTATTAGCTTGAGGCAAAGATTTGCCGGTTCTTCATCAAGCTTTGTATCAGTTAGAAAGTCGAAGTTCTTTAAAAAGAAGAAGATTGAAAAATTTCTCTGTAAATGAAAGAAGAATATATCGAAGTTCGACAATTTTGTTTCGATTCTGCTGAAATTTCGTTTAACTTTATTTTATAAATATAACACGGATCTTTTGCACTAATTCAATAATATTATTCAAACTTATCTATGTTAAACATTATTTTTTCGGAAAATATAGTAATAAATTAATCAATTCAATTTTACAAGTTTAGAATATAAATATTTTTTGCTTACATTTACTGGTAATCATCGATTATTGCAAAAGATCCTCGGAAATTGGACGCGGAACGCAATGTCTCTCACGACACGTCGTGAAATATCACGTCGAATGCATCATCGCGCGAAGATGATCTTCGGCGGGATATATTGCGAAGCCGTAAATTTCGACAAATTATCGTCAGATTGCGACCGTCGGCAAAACACAATCCTCGTTCCCGAGTAATTCTCTCACGTTGCTGCGCAAAAATATTTGCCGCGATGGGACAACGCGAATTTTTTTCGGACGCGATCGCTCTCCGGCTGGACTTTCACCATTTAAAATTCGTCTGCCTTCACCTGACCGAGTCATCGTACGTTCGGCTCTCAAGACCGGATCGGATCGGGAGAAGGAGGCCTCGCTAAATATCTTATTACTTTTGAATTAACATATCGGTACCGAGATAACTGGACTTTTTCTTACCGCGGTTCTCTGTCAGCACGTTGCGGAACGTTGTTAGGATATATGGGTCACCCGGCGATCCCTTCATTGGCGCTCCGAGCGATCGTACCCGCGCCTTGGAACGATCGGGTGAAATTATTTTAATCAGTTGCCATAAACATGCATGCTCGCGCATGAACATATGTCGGTTTTTTTTTTTTTTTTTTTTTGGCGAAATGGTGACTTATCTACGCTTTCGCGAACGATAGTCGACCGAGCAGCTGTGCACCGTCGATTTCTAATATTCGAACGGCCGAGATGAGCGACAATTGCAAATCAATACAAATCGGACAAAATTAAAACGCCGATTACCCGTCGATTACTTGTCTTCCTTTTCTTTTCTGTCTCGGGTTCTCCCCGTTTGAATGGCACGCAGTGAAAATCGACGATTCTTTCACCAGGAGAGTCTCGCGTGTACGTACACGCGGTTGGACTAGTCTTTCTTATTGGCGAGAATGTGGGCGATCGCCGATCGGGATCGACGATCGATCTTCGTGACGGGTAGTTTCTGCGCGGCGGGAAAAAACCTCGCCGCGTCGAACAGTTATAAAAGTCAATCGCGAGTATATAATACATATCGAGGCGCGCGACTTCTTGGTCGCCCGCTCGCTTCCATCGTCGGGCAGCTTTCATTTGAGTTTCTATCACGTTAGACTTTCAACGGGGGTCTACGACTCCTCGATAGACGTCCCGACGTATATAGGTACCGGTTAGTATAGTAATGGATAGTTTGTCACGAGCGCCATTCGCACGGATAATTCTAATCGGCCGATGATTTTATTCGTGCGCCGCTTCGCTGACTTCGCTTTTGTCCGTTCCAGTGTTTTGACAAAATAAAGGCAGTGCGGCTGCAAGTGGTAAGAAGAGAACGCCTCCATAAAAAAAAGTCTCCGCTAACGTTAAATTTATGAAACGTGAAATTTTAGTTGAAAACCGTGGTAAACTGAGCGGGGAAAACGCCAACATATATCTAATTGTATATTAAAAGAATTTTCTTGTAAAGCAGAAATAAGAATTCATGTTTAGATATATATTAATTATTAATAAATACAACAGCAATTGTATTATATTTTTATCGCGAATCGTTATTATTCTTTATATAATTAACTGATTTGTAAGAATAAAAATAAATCACTAATTTTAACAAAAATAAAGTTTATGAATTTATTTCTTTATTTACTCATTATTAGACATAAAGTTCCAATAAATCATTATCGAGATTTAATGCACTTAAATCGCTTTTAAAAGCGAGCTTTTAAAAAGCGCCTTCATGTGCAATCTAACACCAAAAGGAAAAGCGAGCGTTTAGGTCTGAAGAGTCAATGCCGGGTTAATCAATAGGAAGTTGCAGGTAGCGCTATCGACTTCGCCCATCAGCTGTTTCGGCTCAAATTGCAAAAGCCACTTGCACCAGCAGCTCGAAACGGGCTTCTGCTAGCTTATCGTGGTTACAGCCGGCGTTACAACGGTCGTTCTCCGTTCACCGTTCTCAAAATGGCGCCCGGGGACAGTTAGACCTGTTACGTCAGGTCGCCGATTACGGTCGCGCCGAACGGCGGAATATGTATTCGAGGATCTAATCTCATCCCCCTCGTCCTCTCTCGCGACCCTGTTCCCACCCGAGGAGATATGCAACACGTGCTGCATGCAGCTGAACATGTTCGCGTGATGGCCGTAACTGGGTTAGGCAATTCGCGAAAGACACGATTCGAGGTGCGCGTCCTTGGGAGAGAAGTACCGTTTCGAACGAATAAATGCGCGAAATTGGACACTCGATCGCGCGGACGATCATTTTCCTCTCTTTCTTTCGCGAGAAAATTTTCAAAAAAAAGAAGGAAATAAAAGGAACCCCCGCTTGATTATTAAGCCACCATTAAGCATAACGAATGGTTTTATCAGAGACTATCGTGAGGTTGAAAAGCGTATCTCGCGCAATTGGAAAGCACGTCCGACGTGCGCATATCCAATGCACAATTCGCTTAAGAAATTATTTAAATTAATACGGACAGACGTGGTAATCGGCGGACATTAGAAAACGAACGATGTGTTTCATAAAGCAAACGACCGCGTGAACGGTAGCGAATGAGAGAAAAAAAAATGCTAGACTGCTGACTGACATCGGCCGATTACACGGTTCGCAATCATTTTGATCGATGCCGATGCGCTGGCCGCTACGTTTCCTGTTATTTCCCTCCGCTGTGCTGTCGCGTCGGAACTCGGAGGAATGCGATTCGCTCGATCGGCCGTTCAATAAATAATTGGGTTAACGGTTTCGCGGCGGAATCGTCGTCGCCGGCAGTCGAGGGAAACGGCCTTGATGATGTTGCACAGACATCCTAAGGACGATTCACCCAGCTTTCTCCGAACGCACCTCTAACCGACTGACCGATCGCTCGATCGCTCGATCATTTCGATCGTTCATTAGTAACCGCACAATTTTCTGCTGTATCTGCGGCACTTAGCGCGTTTCTTTTTCTTCGTACCTACGTTATATGCTTCTTTCTTCTCCGCGTAAACACACACGCATCGGACATCAACTTAATAGTGAATTAATTAAGATGTCGTCGATCGCGAATTAACGTCAGCGGATCGTCGACTGAAATAATTGCTCCTTGGAAGTACGCTGAGACTTGTGCATCATCTATTGCGTCAAGAATAAATTTACTTTGCATAATGGATATTTCGAGACTGCAAGTTTGTATATTAAGAAGACGATGGAAATAATATACTAAATGAATTTAACTAGTCTTATTATAAAGTTTAAAAAAAAATTATCTGTAACTTAATTCTTTTTACAAGGAATAAAATTGCACAATTATATCCATGCATATCCATAATATGTTTTAAACACACAATTATATTATAAAATTTGCAAAATATTACCTATTCATCACGCTTTAGAAATGCAATTATACTATACAATATATTTATATATATAAAAAATATATATATATATATAAATATATATAATTATATTATTATATTGTTAATTAGAATTAATGCATTATAAGAGATTTTTTACTCCGACATTGACCAGAATTTATGAATGAGTTATGGATTGTTTCTCCGACGAAATTCGCGTAATCTTTTTAAAATATTCGAGAGAACTACGCAATCATGCGACTTCGTGTCTCCAGACAGATATTTCTAACTGGATATTTAAATTCCTGTTTTTCGTCTGGTGGATCGTCCAACCGACCGGTCGACCGCATTAATTAGGCTAACCTTTCCGCGATGAAGGCATCGTCGTGTGGTTATGCGAATGAAGTCGTCCTTGACGCTGCCTCGTCGAGATTCCTTTAAGGCCGAGTTGAGCTTTCCCTGGGCATAAGTCATTCCCCGACAGCCCCGCGAAGAAACGACCGCGCGCGACTCTTTCACTACTTATCTGGGAAGTCTTCGAGAGAATCGACATTTTACTTTTTGCTATTTCCTTGCTCGTTTCTTAACAGTCATATATAAATACTCGCCATAAAATCGTATACATATATGAATATCCATGTTGTGATATTATTTTATTGAACAGTTAAAAAATAGAACTTTAATGGTTTTTAATACATCTGTAGCGCATCTATATATTTTTAACGTACAATAAATTCGATATGTATATGCAGCCACTTAAAACTTCAAAAACTCTTCACTAAATTTATCATCGAAAAAATTTTCTTCATTGACAAATGGAGAGAGATACGTTTTTTCGATATGCATACTAATTAATAACAATTATTCATTCATTTAAAGATATGAAAAAAGTAATTTTGCATTATAAATAGAAAAAATTGTAATTTTGTGTTGAAATTGATAGCACAATAAAACCATTTTAAGTCAGACTATATAATTTAACACATATTCTGCAACTTTATATCTTTGAGCTTATTTAAGTTGCAATAAAATGTTACACAAACGTAGCAAAACTTATGTCGTAGTAAAATCTATACGACTTAATTTGTGCATCCAGTATCTGCGTACAGTAGACATATAAACATATAAATCCATTTGCACATATCAAAGTTTCACTCTTTCGTGTCGGTTGATTGGCTCGATTAGTCGTCGTAGCATCAAGCGCGACATTTTTCACGAAAGTTTATATACGAATTCACGTTCAAGTAGCAAGGGGATTATTTTGTGATTTTATTCGAATCCGGTTTGCAAACTGCTTCTGCAGGAATGGACTGTATTTAATGAAACGGCAAGAGTTTATTAATATCATAATTAATGCTTCCGCGCGTTTAATCATCGTTGGATTCTTATGGGAAATGGTAATCGAGTTCATAAATACGAGATTTACGAATGTTTTAGTAAGATAGGACAAAATTCTGCAAAAATAAAGGAAAATAAATTATAAGCATGTTTTAGACCTTACTGGTTCGCATGGCAATAATAATTTAATTAGGAGAAGAAGAATTTTATTCCCAACACGTCCCAACATAATGCAAATAAAAAATAATATTTTATAGTTTCTATCTTAAATTAAATATGTTAATGTAATATTTCTATCTTAAATTGAATATAACGGAATCAGAATCACTTTTGGTTAAAATTTTGAGAAAATTCTAAATTATATTAATTGCTATACATGAATACTTTGTCATTTTGTATTCGTCTTTTTTTAATAAAATGCTATTATTTACTTTAATAATTGGTATAATTTAAAATCGCAGTTATTTAAAATCACAAGTTGTCTAATTTTCGAGAAAACCTTATTTATTTAAAAAATTATGCTTTATTTAGAGTACTAGTAAACATTTATTGTTAAAAACAATATAAAAACATTAATGATCTCTTAAACTGCTGTAGGTCAATTACAAGTTAAAATGTACCTATTTCGTTCGTGTTTTATTCTAAGGCCATGCAGTGGTTTGC
The DNA here is from genome assembly GCA_035220615.1 of Leptothorax acervorum. Lineage (NCBI taxonomy): Eukaryota > Metazoa > Arthropoda > Insecta > Hymenoptera > Formicidae > Leptothorax > Leptothorax acervorum. The sequence continues at coordinate 336,009 of JASTWQ010000201.1, forward strand.
GGTTACGAGACCACAGTATAAGAGTGTATCGTGAGTTTCTTTGGTATATAATATCAAAGGACGATTAAATTCGAAGTGCAAATTGCTTCACATGTCGTTTGAATCAATCTTTTTTTAATTCAAGTCTCATTCTAGCCTATCTACGTAGTTTTAATTGTATTAAATCACTCGCGAAATGGAAAAAAAAGTTTTCAGCTTCAGACGAGAATGACTAAAATACGATGCCATTCTACTTGCATTGTCTTTGTGCGTTACGTCATATAACGGTAATTACCCGCATATATGCCCATTGAGTCGATTTTGTACCGTTTGTTGTCGGAAACTGCATTGTCTCCCGACACGCCTACTTATTTAAATCCCGTAATTGAGCAGCGTCCTCCGTGACGTATCGCGTCCTTCGCAAGCATTTTCCTACATGCATATATTTTTTATCTATGAAAAACAAAGAGATCTCGAATAAAAGAAATATATTCTACATATCTCGTCTGGAAAACTGAACGCAGTTTAACGTCGATATTTACAGTAAAACTTCGGTCTCTGCTAAATAGTTCTATAATTTATACGAAAGTTAGAATTGCTGCCAAGTTTATCGAAAAACCTGTCGTTGAGGTTCGATTATTAGTATTATTACTGCGCAGGCGGAATACCGCTGGATCGCGGAAACAGAAACGTGAACACGAAACGCCGATCGCCCGGTATGGTCAGATCGGTTCGGCGCGGCGGCTGGCGATTTCTAAGTAGCGATCCCCGAGACCGCATATGTGCACAATGAGTATACGGGTACGGTCAGATATACTGGCGACACTTTCACTCGCTGCCAATGTCCGATCCAATGGTTCTAACAACGCTATACCGGAGCCAACGGAGCAGGCGTGTTTCGTTCCACCGGCCAGGCAATCCGGTCTCCCGATACTGCGAATTCGGTCTCGCGCGAACAATGGACCTCCCTTACGATCGGGATCCGATGCGAAAAAACGCGCACGATAAGTGATGAAAGTCTCTGTCGTAGCAAGCGTGTTTACGCATACAAAATATACGTAGAAATTTAAAAAAAAATCCAAAGTACTGCACCTAACAAAACTGGCACAATTGTAAAAAAATACCACATTCTCAGCAGAGAGAGAAAGTATGCTGAGGATGAGAATATGTTTTTTATTTTTAGCTTCTTTCGGTTTTGAAGTTTCTACATTTAACCGAAACGGGATTATGAAAATACTTCAGAGAAACGTCATGTAAAGAATATTAAATGGAACCTTTTGATATAAAACCGACATACCATATATGCAACAATCTAATGCATGCTCGCTGATAATGCAAAAGAAAAATTGCTATAAACAGGTTTCCATGGCAAAATCTTGGAGTTATTTATCTCACAGAGAGAATTTTCTTTTAAAATTTACCCTGAAAATCTGGTAATTGTAAGACAACTTGGCACCAATCAAAATATTATCGGTAGCGATAGGAATTTTTGAAATTTACAAAAGACATTTTACACACAATTGTAATAAAAATTGCCCATCTGCTTGGTAATTTTTATTACAATTGTGTGTAAAATGTCTTTTGTACATTTCAAAAATTCCTATCGCTACTGATTCCTATCGCGTCCCACAATTACCAGATTTTCAGTAAATTTTAAGAGAAAATTCTCTCTGTATATCGTTATTTTCCACAGTTCTTTTGCTATTAGGCATTCTAATTCATTAATTGCAGACACGAGCGACCGAATGACCGGAAACTGCCTCTACCCGTCGATTTGGGCAACCGTGTTAATTAAGTCGCGGGTGAGATGGCAGATTATTAATGATGCTAAATCCAATAAGCCCGCTGTAATAAGCCGCGTTAGTTTCACCTTAGCCGCGGCAAAGTTTCGCAAACCGGCCGCGTTTCGTAATCCACGCGGTAGCCATTATTAACACGAACTAATTCCTTCGTGTGGCGTTAACTGTTAACATACGTTTATCGTACGGCCCCAGCCGCAGTTCGCCGCAACACGTGATCCCGTTGAGTGACAAACAATGGTTCTCTCGGCGTGTTATGCTAATTACTTCCGATCTCGGTAACCAAATCGCTGCCGCGAAATATCGAAGGTCGTCGATATCACACAGTTCGGAGCGAAGTAAAACCGACACGGTTTTCTACGTGCGATTTCGAAGTGTAATACCTTGAAACGCATTCCGCATGCGTAAACATCTGGGAATAAAAACGCACGGCGAATTTTTCCCACGTCCTCCGGCGACGGGCGCGCATGCATTTATCGCTACCATGGAAATCCTACATGGAAAATCAGATATTAAATTTCTGCATAATGAGCCAGTATTTAGGATTATTTATAGAATTATTACAGATTGAAAATCAGACATTAAGTGAATTTTTTATACGCGATTATATCAATAATAATAATTCTTTGTTGCCACACTTTTTTTTGCTGCAATTAATTATATCGCAATCTCAATTTCTGCAGAATGAGTCAGTATTTAGAATTATTATTAGAATATTTACAGATGTAGTTACATTTGCAAGTTGATACAAAAGGTACCTTAAAAATAAAATATCATTAACGAATTGTGTGTGTGAACGGCGCAGTTCTCTCTCTCTCTTTCCCGAAAAATATAACTCAAAGGATTTTAGGGAATTTCCAGAGATAAGTCGGAGATTCATTCAAGAAGCGCGGCACAAAATTACGTGCTGATTGCAAATAGATAGGTCATATTAAAATTTTATTAAGAAACATGTTCGCAATCTATGTCACCAGCATTCGGTTACACATTTGCGTAACATATGTTTCTAAAAGAAAAGGTCAGACCCATAAGATTACAGAAAAGACGTTTCCTGTAATGACCTGCTGTTCTCTACCTGATCTGTGACATGGCAAAGAAGCGGAGATAGTTCTCGGAATGGTCCCAAGGGCTATCTTTTAATGACTTTTGAAATTAAAACCTGTTTCATCTAATAAAGATTAATTTGTAGCGAACAAACTAATATGACTGCCGCATATGATACAGCTTAAAATAGAAATGATAATATTTAGAATAAAATGTAGAGAAAATATAATAAATTTATAATTACTTTTGCCTTATTGTAATGACTTTTGTCTTCAGGCTGGTATGTATTAAAATAGGCCAAGGAAAATCAAAGAAATATAAATAAAATTTTTATAAAGAAATTACTTCAAACAAAAGTACACGCACAGTCTTTTGAAAAAGATATTAATTTTTAACTTTAAAGTTACCACAGATATAATTATTATCTCAATAAATAGCCGGACAAACTGGTTTATCCGCTGCGAAAGAAAGGATTCAGATTTCTCTTTCGGATATTTGTTTTTGCGACTTTTCCATCAAAACAAACATTCTTTAAACCTTTCTTTTGGTCAAGAAACGTGAAAGTTACATTAAAGTATATATAAATATACAGCGAGTAATTCAATCTTTTTGACGAGTATGCAACACGAGTGCGCAACTATTTGAGAGCGTGCATTGTCATAAAGCAAAATAATATTTTTCTTTTTCTTGAAAAGATTAGCACCCAATCCCAACATTTGGTTCGATACGGACAACAACAATGCGTAAGACTTAACAGATACGTGATTCAAAGTCAAAAATGTGTTTATGTGAGTGTGTGAAAAGTGTCACTGTGTGTGGGTGTCCGCAGTGTTGAACTCGGGTCCGTAGGTTCGTTAAACCCAAAGGATTATGAGGATCGATCCTCCCTGCGGGAAAAGCAAAATGATACTTTTTAAAACCTTTTTTCTGTCGTTAGATAGAATACGTTTAGATAAAAAAAAGGTTTCACAAAATATCATTTTGCTAAGTCTTAAGACGATGTCTGTTTCTTTGATATTGCTCCAACTTCGACGAAAAGACCTAGAATAGTTTGGGAGTGAAATCTCTTATAATGGTCGCCATATGTGTGACTTTTATATTTTCTAGACATCAAGAAAAACTTTAAAAGAGAAGAAAAGAATTTTTTTCTAACAAGAGGAAGTAGAAAAACGTTGAACCATTTGTATTAAACAAAATAATAATTTTATTAACAATAAAAATATTTATTTCAAGCCTCTATTTCTATTATTGAAATAAATCCTCTCCTTGAAAACTTTCTTTACATTTTGAATTCCCTTCGTGTCTAAGATTTGTGTGTTTTTAGTATCACAGATTTAACTTTCCCATTTCTATAAATAGAAGTGCAATATTCTCTCGAAGAAAAAACGTAAACGCGCTTTAACGCGCATAAGTGATAGAAATGCGCATATAGCGCTAACACGAGGCGAACAAGCCTCGCTATAGCATACAAAAAAGCTTATTTCCTCAATCAGGAAACCACGATTCGTTCCACAGTGATCACCGTTGGCTCGATGGTAGGATGGGGGCTACGTCAAGGCCAAGCCTGATGCTCCTCGATAGATCACCCGGCTAGTATACGTCGTCGTGTCTATCCTCACGATCGCGGTTCTCTCATATGAAATAAATCACTTTATAGGCGACGCATGAAAGCGGTGGGAAATGATGCGACAAAGCTTCGTCGTCCGACCATGGAACATTCTTGCGAATTATGTAATTCACGAGTGAAAGCAAGATCGTGTTGCACTGCTGAAAAAAAAAAAAAAATCGCACGTGCCAATCTATACCAATCGGCGATAGCGTGCAATAAAAGTACGCATAAGTAAATACTTTCACGACATTCGGTATGCATGCGAGCACGAAAACCGCGTGTTACGGTCGTGGCAACTAAAATTCTTCCAAGCGAATGAGAAAACTCGATAGTGAACGTCTAATGCGAAACTAATTGCCCGTCGATAAATTGCCAGGCATGTCGAAGATTAATATTCCCGAGCAGTGTGCTTTCCTTCGACCGCATATTGTGAATTTGGTCTCAAGAAGGTCGCTTCCTGTCCTCGAAACTGAAATCGCACGAAAATAAAACGTAAAAGCAACCAGCGAAGAATTAGCGAGAATTGGCATTCTCTGCTAATGATCGCTCTACGAAAATTCCTTCGCATCCTTATTTCTTTATGACCTCCACACTCGACAGATCGATGTGATCGCCGCACGCGCTTCTCCCGGTACTCCCGGTAGTCGTTGTTAACGCTCGTTACCCGCGAAATACAGCGTAATGACTCCACGTATCCCGCTTTAATGAAACCGAAATCATCATCCGCGAGTCGCGCAGCCAGGCCGCGCCTAGTCGCATTAGACCTGTCTGCAGCAAGGTCGTTCTCTCTCTCTTCTATCAGTTCTATCTCGCCGTGCCTCTCTCCTTTTCGCCCACCGTACTTGTCTCTCTCTCTCTCTCTCTCTCTTGCGACCGGCTGGTACTTTCATTTCGCCATCGACTTGCCGGCGCGGTGTCGCGCTCGCGACCGTTTATGGCCATTAAATTAAATTCCTGACGTCCGTCAGGCGAGTTGCATACGACGCGATGCATTATAGTATCGGAGTACAGAGAATACGCGCCACGCTGGACCATTATTCGCGTTTTATCGAAATCGCTCGCTTTGTAACTATGATAAGGCTATTCAGGTCAGCGATAAATTTTGAGATAGAGTTTGCATACGTGATCGGTTAAATCATTTTTACAATCGTGCAGCCGAGCGAAAGTGAATTTCATAAAATCATTTAATTACATTCGACAAAGTAGGTAGGGTTGCAGGTAGTAGTGAAGGGTTGCAATTTGAATTTAAGTTCTTGGCTATAGTTAAACGATTATGCTGTCATTAACGTATTATAGCTAGTCATTATAATCGTTTAACTTCTCGCAGCGTCTTTGTAGCTTGACTGAGAGAATGGCAGGTAGGTTTTAAATTGAAAGTTTCTGTACGGCATATGAGAGTAACGGCGTTGCAAGCTGAAAGCGGGAATGCAACCCGCGCGAAAATGCCAGTGTCGGGCACCAATTTAATATCATCGACAATGCAGCCGTAGCGATGTTGGCGGCTGTGTGACAGTCTAAACCTCGGCGCGCTTTATTCTCTTAGACTAGAAATCAACTTTGTAATCACAGTTTTATTTTGCCTCGCAACCAGTTTAGTCTCTCTTTAGCTCGTACTGAAATATCAATTATTAAGCAGTAGAATTCATGACCTGCAATTTTATTCGATATTAAATTAAAAACGACAAATTATTGCTTGCATGTCATGCAATAGCTGCTATTTTGTATAATGAGTGGACAGAATATAAAATAAATTATAATTACACTATACTGTAAAATAAACCCGTCACATAGCGCAAAAAAATTATAGGCATGTAAACTTGTAAAAATAAATATATTGCTACCATCGTACTAAAAGCTAGAACCAAGTTTCAGTAATATGAAAAGAGGATAATATCGTCGCTGAAAAGAAGATAATCCTGAACCGCATCGAGCGTCTGCACCGGCTGGTCGCCGATCGGCCAGAACCAGAAACGCGACGCGATAAAAGATCTAGCGGCATGCAACGGTCGTAAGAGAAAAAAAAAATCACGGTGCAATGCTCGCGGCGCAAAGCGTCCGCGCTTAGCCGACGATTATCCCGACGCGGTCGCGGCGTCTTCTTCCTGGTGCGGCGCGCGATACGCACCTTCACCGGTACATACATCTCCGCGAAGGGAAAAGCACGCTCGCTCTCGCTCTCGCGCCTCGTACGACGGCGAATGACGCGTGAAACGGCCTGTAGCGAAATCACTGCAGTTTACCGCGGAATGCCGCTGGCTCGTGCCCTCCGCGGTCGATTCCTCTCGGCTGCGAGCCGTTGCGTTGCTGCGAGTCGCGCGCAGCCTCCGCTCCTCAAGACGATCGTATGAGCTTCGCCCGTGGTGCGATTTACATCGTCAGGCTCGTGCTCTCGCGCCCACACGCGCACACGTCTGGACCTGACGTGTATGTGTTGCACGTACGCGTATCTCGGAGGTACGCTAAACGGGCTCTGCGCAAGTTGTGGGTCGACAAAGCCCCCGAGGGATCGTATCGCGAATTATTTCGAATCTACTTGTCCCACTTTCTAATCAGACTGATCCAGCCGGAATCGATTCCTGTCCTTTGATCTTTTGTCTTTACGCCGATGTGACATCTCGACAATTTTTAGTTTAGGAGATAAATCGTGTAATTATCGAAGAACTCTTTCTTCGAGTAGATATTTGATTCTGATTTTATTCGGTCAATCGTTCATTCGATGGAACGTTCTATTCTCAAAGTTTCAGTTTTATGGAAGGCTAACATAAAAGAATCATCTTTGAAAATATCAAGTATTACATAACGTATTAAAATTATTTTTTTTACAAAAATATGTTATAACTTTTACGAAATATTTGCGGTAAAATAAAGATACTAAAAAAGTAAAAAACTTTTTTACCTTTAATTAAATATATCGATATTAATTGAAAGAACCGTTTTGTCGAACAGGTTTGTCAACAAAAAATACGTTGCAGTCTATCGTTGTATCCGGAAACAGGTTTTCGTTCGTATTCGTTTTCACGTCTCACGTTTTTCCCTTTTTACTTAAAACATTTTTATCATTGAGTGCGAGAAGTGCGGTTCTTCGATGAAACTACACGCTGTTTGGTATTTCTCTCGCGCGTTTTATCCGTCAGCATAAGGAATTTGCACGAAAGGCGCTTTCCAAATGTGGTTATGCCGCGTTTAATTAGGATCTCATAATTGGTTGTTTAATGAACTCTAGGAAGGAACATGGAAAGTTATTGCAAGCTTGTTGCAGATGCGTACGGTCGTTACCTGAGTATTAACAATCTATACCATAAGGCCTCGTTGATGCGATTGCCCAATTTATTTGTAGAGAAAAACTGTTTTTTGAAAAATTTGAGTGTGACATTTAAATGTTACAATTTTTCATGCATTTAATCGATTTGAATAATATTGTAATCATTACCCGTCTGCACGTCTTTCGCGTGATAGTATGAAGTATATATTATCTTTAATAAATTATGGTAAGTCTAGAGTATCAAATAATGTTCAGTAAGAGCGTTAATTATAATATCGAGCAACATCTGCTACACATTCCAATATGTCGCAGATCTACAACTTTAAAGTTGTAAAGGTTATTTAATAAATCGTGGCAACTCGAACCAACGTTCACAAATTAAGAGAGACAGTAATTAAAGAGGCAGTAAAATTTTCAGAATAGCCTTTATATAATAATCGCATTTAAGAACGTGCATTTAAATATTCTCCATAAAATTTAATATAAAATTTTGCCGTATATATCTCTTAACTCGTAAAATATTAACTGCTCCGCACTTTTGAGAAAGACTGTACGATACAAAACTAAACGAAAAAACGAGAGGAATGCCGTAAGACTAATCACGTCTTTCGCGTGTGTCGTGAAAAAAAAAGGTGAGCAGGAAAGAGGCGAGAAAAGTCGTCTGACTGGGATTGCCCATTTGACTTTATAAAGAGCCGAGCCGATCTCGATCCGCGAGAGAGGCGCGTGCTCGGCATGAGGATTTTTCCAGAGGCGTTCATTCTATATGCCTGGTGATCGGTGAGCGAGCCCCGGCAATTGCGAACGCAATTCGTCTGCATTTATTTCTGTCACTTTGCCTCGCGTACGTGCTCCCGCCAGACACCCGTGATTATCGAGAGAAATCTATGTCCTTCGAGATTACCGCCGCGCAGTTCTTATGACACATCTAGACCTGCTCTGTCCGGTCATTTATTTCGCTGTTACATAAATTTCGTTCAAATGGTACTTTCGCGTTATGCCATCGATCGAAAATTTCTCCTTCGCCACTAGATTTTGAAATAAAAGAGTACCAAAATATTTCTTTCGATGGAGATTGTTATATCTCACCAGATTCTTCAATTGCGCTAACATGTGAGGAAATATGGCACTCATCTTCCACGGTTAACACGGTGAATCTAATTTTTCCGATAATTCGTCTTGCTGAAGATGTCAACCAACGACCAAAGACCAAATCGGAGTATCGCGACACTCATTGTCAATTTTAACCATTTACGGCATAGCGATCACGCGGAATAGATGACGTCTTCATGTCTTTTTAGATCTCACATGTCACACTTTGAGAGTATCTTGACATAACGGAAACGTAATACGTCGTTTTATTATATACTTATACATATGGGCATTTACTATTAAGTGTCTATAAAAGTTTCAGTGCAAAAATTTTATATTCAGTTCTTTTACGTCAATAGAGCTGTAAATATCCGAATAACATAACATCCTCATTATTCGAAATTATTATTATTCGATTATTCAAATCCGATATTTTGTAACTGAACGTTCGCAGGAGAATCAGTAATACATGCGTATTCCTTTTCATAATGTCGTCCGTGACCACTGGTCAGTGGGACGAGAAAGGGGAGCCGTCTCGGTGAGCGCAAGGCCGTTATAGGTAGTTGTTGCAATTTTTCTGTTTAACAATATTGCTTTTTCCCACCGTATCCACCGGCGTTCGCATTTTTGCTCTCGCGAACTGGGCGACGAGCGGACGTTTTATTTATGCGCTTCAACGATATCACACTACCACGTTCATTACAATGCATTGTTCGTGCATGACACAAGCGGTTGCCTTAAAATTTGCAAAGGACTTCCACGCGCAGCGAGAGGTAAGAATGCACGACATTCCTCAGCGATTTGAAATAGTTTCTCTGTCGTTGCGTGTGAAACTAAACAGTAGCCATTAAGCCTGTATTAGATCACAACTTGCGATCGCAAATTAAAATTCGTGTTGGTATCGCGTGGCTCAAAACTTACGTTTTATGTGAAAGGGATATGGCAATTGATTCTGATATTACGCGGAAATTTAAAGTCGCGTGCTCAAGTTCGTATTTCGCCGCGATAAGATCGTGTAAAAGAATTAACTGCTACAATCAATTAAAGATAATACGATGGAGAGTTCAGATATGAAGCTGAAAACGAAAGTTGCGTAATGATATTTAATGATAAGAGTTAAAAGTATCCAATCGTAAATAATATAAATCCCGATCGCAAAGATGAAGTGACTATTTTTTCAGACGTACAAATACACGTAAAAAAATATATATATATTATATAGAGCGACTCGAATGCAACTTGGACTGTGCACGCCTTATATACGTTCGCACGCCGTTTAAGTGCAATTACTGTCCGGCAATGAAAGAGATTTCAATGCTCGGTGAAGACGGATAAGTGGTGACTTCAACAGCGGGTTCATTACGGTCCGCTCGCGCTAAAATGGTTGTTTAAGAATTCACTTTACTTTATATCGCGCAGATTGTTCTTTATGCTTCATATACTTTACGACGTCATATTATTCTCTCACTAACGCAGCAAATATGCTTATTGCAATACTCATACCTTCGATATACATTTCTCTAGTTCTTAGAGCAATGACTTTTTTACATATCTTCTTACGTCTTAAGAGCCAATTCTTCCGTTCTACTTTTAACGTATGCAGGTTACAACGAGCTGATGTAACGTACAGAATAGTCGATCAATTATATGAATGATGTAATAAAAGCGTACTCCTTATATTACCATTTTACAAGCGTGAGATTGTGAGACTATCTGCTTTAACGACTGTATGAAAAGTGAATAAAATAATGCGACTTTTTTCCTACGTTTTCTTTGTCGAGGCAATTTCTCTAACCAGCTCGACTCCACTTTAGTGAATATTAACGAGAAAACATTTCTTTCTTGGTGAGAAATATTTTCACTATAAGATTTCGATATAAATACAGTAATTACTTGCTAATGTGTTACGCACAGCCGCCAACTTTATTATGCGGTAATTCTAGGTATGCGTGCTGTAATTGTCCATAGTTGAAGAATCACAGAAATTAAGCGTTGCGATTGAAATCATTATTACGATCATTTTAATTTTAATTTCTCTTAATCGGCGCCAATAAACACCGAGATTATTTCTTTGCATCTGTAGCACCAAGATCTGAATTTACTGAAATTCTACCGACATTTCAATGAGATTTAATATTTAAATAATTCAATCAAAAGTGACATATCGCTTTTAAATTAATAATAAAATTTTTCCCTCAAATAGAGGATCTATCTTGTACAACTATGACGATATTAATTAAGAGTCGCTGCGCTAAAAACGGAACATAATGTTTTAAGCATATATTGATCTTTACTCTCTTGTTAGCAGTTTTTGCGCTATCTGACATTACGTCGTCTTTTTGCCGCCTCTGGATTAATCCATGATCTTCTGCAATTATCGACGTCACGACCCGAGCAAGTGCACCGCGAGACGCAGTGAGTTAATCGAATAATGAGCGCGAGAGCGGAAAACAAGAGCGAGTCTCGTTGAATCAATTGTAAATCCTATCTCCGGTCGAGTGACCTTGCAATGCCGTCTACGGGTAATCGTCGGCGAAAGTGAAGCCGTAAAATCACGTTGATTCGACGAAATAGGCGAGGATCTAAATATCGCCTCGTGCTGAATCGATTAGACTATTCTAGCCTGCCACTGTCATATGCTAATCCGCCTTGTAACCGGAATTCGGCGAGATTCGACGTTCGCGTGACCGTTGCATTGCCGAGCTTGACCGTATGTGAAACTTGTCAATCTCTAGTGTCAATATTAATCAGAATCAAAGAGCTAATTAAGCCATGCTTGCTTCAACGACGCCTCCTAGTTTCGTCAGTCACTCTCACTTTCGTCGATTGCGTATCCGCGCGAAACGCAATAATCAATTATTAGATAATTCGAAGTGTTATTTGGATCGATGAAACAATCAATGAGATAATCCCAAAATTCTTCGGTATAATCTTTGTATAATATCTAATTAGGAATACGAGATTCGAGCTAAATATAAATCTGACGCGTTTGCAATGGCATTTGCAACTGCCATTGCAACGGCAGATTTAAACACGCCCAAGTTTTAAGCACGGAGACTTGTCGTAATTGTCGTTTACGGGCCAGACCGGCCCTGGATAACTACGTCTTGCCTGCGCAGACAGGTACATGAACGAACGGTTACGTGGGTGTACGTATTGTCTCGCGAGGAATGTAGAAAGTAAAGTATCTTGGATAACACAGCCCCGACGGGAGCAAGAGTATAGGTTGCTTGGCAGCGAGGATGTGCCTCAGAGAATCCCAACACTATCATCATTCTCGTCGTAGTCGTCGTCGTCATCATCATCCTGCTGCCGGCTGCCTTCATGCCGTAGAAAGGTCATTGTGGATGGCTGACTGCAACGGCGTGGACTATTCAAGACGAAACGATATTTATTAAAATTTGGAAATTTTAGACTGCCCGTCCGTAGAAACAATTTTTGTTCGTGCCAATTGGCGAAGCGTTTCACGAATCGATCAGTTATAGTTATACATTTCGCCTTGTCGATCCTCGAATTCCAGATCTCTACGTCGCGGCGTCGCTAACCCGTAGAAAGTTGCATCGTTTGATCGAAGTATGATACTTATTTGAATAACTATAGCTAGCCTCTGGAGTAAGGCAAGCGTCTCAACGTGACATAAGGGGGCAATCGACGCGCATCCGCATCCAAACGTAAAGTAAACCTTTGACATTTCGAGGATTCCAGACATCGCGATTGCACAATGCGCGCATCCGCGCATATACGTACACCGAACGGAGGGAGGGAGAATGGCGTTTTATGTATGTATATCCCAAAGAGAGTGTAATCGATGCGTCCGTTGGCATACTTTTCCGGTATCGGATATTCGCTTTTGGAACGAGAAGGGGAACGATCTTGTTAAGAGACTTCGGCACAATGGAACCGTGCCGTCGATCGTCGGTCCGGCACGCACCGTGAAATTGACCGGTTACACTTGTAATTAGGCATACAATGGCCCGCAACTATACGTTTGGACAGTCGGCTCGTCTTAGTTCGGCGCTCGACCGATAAGAGTTAATAACACGTACACGGGAATCTAACACTTGCTGACATCCGCGAATAATCGGCGACGCGACGCTCGCGCTCGCACACGGAGATGCACTCCATGATCTCTCCTTCTTTCTCTTTCTCGATGAAAAGTCTCGTCACTTTCACCCCGCATCGCGAGCTATGATATTATGTAACCCTCTGGTAGCACTAAAATGTTCCCAATTATGGACACACCTTTCCTTAAATATCAGATAGTTACGTATTATAAGATATTGGTAGTATATTAACGTTTTTCAAGATAATTTCCGAAGAAGCGAAATATACGTAATTAAACCAACTCGGATATTGAATTTTATATTGAAAATCTATTTCCTTGTATTAATATAAATCTTTCATGGAATGTATAATAAATTCAGTATGTAATATAATAAAAATTCATGTTGCAAACTATTTTAATAAATTCGAAAAGATAATGCTTTTTATATAAGTAAAATTGCTAACCTTTCCCAGACAACACGCATGTCTAAAAGATATCTCAAAGATTTTATCGTGATACATGTATAGATATATCATATTAGCTCCATATTGCCTGTAATCGACAAGGACATCTAATTGCTCTACATTCGCTTTGCGAAATCAAGTACCAGCAAATCTGTTTGGGATACCTAAGACTGTCTCTTTGCTAGCCTAAGGACATCGGTAACATTCAACCGTTTCCGAAGGTCCGAGAGGCTACGAAGCGTGGGGAAAACAAGCAAAACTGGTCTCGCGTGCGCTGTATTAAACTACGCAGAATCCTTCGATCGGCTCCCGACTCGCAATAATAATCCTCCGTTCCGGCGTGAACGATCTTTACGAATGCTTCGAAAGTGCACCATTCCCGATCAGCTACCGACGCGAATTTCTAACGGAAAAGGCCAAGAGATGGAACTTGCGCATAGAAGTCAAGTTGGCAGGTTGAATGTATAATTTAACGCTGAAGATAAAACATAGAAGAACTATGTGTAATGACGGATCGTTGTACAATGAAAACAGTCGCAGGAAAAGGTGGACACCTTCCTGTCATGCTGCCCTCCTGTCGTGATTCCTACGGTCATTTTGCACCGTAAACCCTTTGTCCATTAATTTTAATACAGAGGATGCCTTGGGTAATGCAATGCATTCAAGTAATTTAGATGTTGCGTTGCTGAATAACGCAATACGTTCCCATAGCGCACAAAATTTTACGCTTAAAAATGACAATTTCAAATAGAATTTTATTTTAATGAGGAGCTACTTCATTTTCTTATCGTCCTCGATATGTACATACATACATACATGATCGGTGTAATTTCCGTTCTCATAATTATGTGTACGACATTCGGACGGATCGTGTTCCACAGTTTCATAGCAAGTACGCGTTGCGTCACAGAGTAATTTGATTTTGACCGAATCGCGGGTGTGCATAGATAATGCTGAAAAGTTACGCAAGGTTCCGTCGTGATTGCGATCAAGGTGAAAGTCTTCGAGCTCGGTAGAGCGAGACTTAGTGGTATCAGCAGGCGAGTCTCGTAAATTATAGGCAATGTCGTTGGAGAATGTCCTTTAACGACGAGCAGCAAGGAGCCTTTTCTGCCTCGAGGATAATCGCGTGCTTCGCGGTGGACTCGTACGTTTTTCATTGTTTTTCACGGCACGGTCCAACAGCGGTACGGATTCGTTCCTGGCGATTTCCTTGTCACGGTGTGTAGATGTTTATCTCGCGAGCCTTCAGGACTTTTAACGTACAATTATCTCAAGTTTATCCGCGAGCGCAAATCGAGACGCCGCGGATATAGGTATATGCATGCCTTCCAGGCGGATTAATTCTAGCGCGTCACGCTGAATTTCACGGCGAGCTGAAATTTTTATCCTAACGATCAAAGAATATCATTTTTCATGTACAAAGAATATTTTTACGAAGCAAATGGCTGCCTAACGAGAGTTCCACTTTAAGATATCCCTTCTGCTTTAAATCATTTCTAGATAGTATATTCAGTGCTTTTTTATGAAATAAAAATTAAGAGTTTATAAGAATCTATAATTAGTAATATTAAGCCAACATCAGATAATTTATAATTCGCGCTAAATTGTAGAACAAAATTCTGTTTAAAAAAAATAAATATTGTATTGAGATATGTTCATTTTAGTACGTTAAATTGCACATCACTTTGTCGCTGTATCCTATATTTAATTGTAAGTCTTCTCCTGAGAAACCAGAAATACCGAACGGTACTTCTGCATCGTTACGACTGCACTTTTTTCACGAACGTAAGACGCTTTCACTGAAATGCGCAAGATTCGTCGAATACTTCTGTAGCAGAAACGTACGCGTAGTATTGTGGAATGAGAACGGAGACGGTAGCATGACAAAATATATAATTAAATTAACAATGTCCAAATGATAAAGAAGAAATTAACTCAACGAGAATTTAATTTATCATTCTCGAGATAATTGTATGATGGGAGTATCCTATGATGAAACAAAGATGACGATAGTAGAGATTATATGTGGACTCCGCGCAATGATTATTGTCGCACTAAAAACGTCAACGTACTGGTATTATTTCAACGCGTTTGATAACAATAAACTATTTTGCAAAAAATTTATTTATAACAAAATTATAAAAAATAAAAGCTTCCTATTATATGACTTCTATCAATGTTAATTTTTTCCTAATTCCTGATACATGAAAATAAAAGATGAAATAAAATGTAATAAATAAAAAATTCTACGATAATCAAGTTAATATTTATTGCTCGCTCAATAGGAATATAGCGCGAGGCTTTTTGATGCGGATAGTTGTTAAGAGAAAAGCTGCTCGGAATATCCGAGAGTGAATCTGCGGTTACACGGTCTCTTAGGTTGAAAAACATTAATATGCCACTGTCTCCGTGGATTATGTCACGGAGGAAGTATCCTGCACAGAATCGACCCGGGTGAGCGCCGAGCTCCTTCCTCGGCATGACTCCCCGCATTGGCTCCGGGGTGAATCAGTCCTTTGTGCCGGCCACTCTCAGGGTCAACCACTTTCGGTGCAGTATATACCTCCGACGGTTTGTATGTACACTCGCAAACACACTCGCCGGTCCCGAGCGTGTCTACAGGGTATCCTGAAAGTCGCCGCGTAGCCAACAGTCAAGTACCACTGATGTGAGCTAGCTAGGTATTTTCAAACTGACTCACACCGCCTCATCTTCGACTTGCCGCATCGTCTCGGAAGAGCGAGATAAGATTAAGTCCGTGCGACTGGAAATCGTGCTTTTCGCGGAATTAATTTCGGACACGTAAGACGAGTCTATAAAGAATTCTCGGAATATTTATATCTACGTGCGAAAACGCAAAATAAATCCAATATCGTTTCTCGAAAAGGACATCTAATGAATCATGCAATAGAGCTAAGCGACTCCTTGATCTCTTCTCAATCCGATTAAGAAGCCTATTAAGTAAAGAACATGAAATCCGCGTTCTTACGTTGGAAAAAAGATCACGTTGCTAGACGTCCTTGGTTACTCTTCAAAATCGTTACTCGATGTCTATTTTATGTAAACAGATTAGACTTACGCATTGTATTATATAACAGCACGATGCACGTTCAATTGCATAACCATCTACTATTATCTACTATTAACTATATCAAATAATGCTATTAATGGAAAAATGTCTCATGCGTCTCGAGCAGCAGAGAAACGGGGCAACGTTCGCTGCGTTAAGAGCTCATTAGAACACACGCATTCATTCGTTTCTTAAACATTCGAAGAGATTCATTCCGGTTGAAGTAGGTACTTCAAAAGAAACGACGATGTTTTCCATATTGTCGTGCCTGGCGGCGCGGCGGTTAGAAGGGGTTAAACCCCGTTCTTCCTTTTTCTCTGGTGGCGGATCCCGAAGTTTATTGGCTCGACGTCGTTCAAAGTCAAAAAAATAAGCCAAATAGACCGCTGCGCGAGGGACCGAGAGTGGCGGGAGGTTCGCAGGAAACGCGCGGAGGAGAAGATGAGGACAAGAGAGAGAGAGAGAGAGAGAGAGAGAGAGAGATAGAGAGAGAAGCGCAGCGGACTATGGCGAATTCGTCTTCGCCTGTGGCGGAAGATGTTTCTCACGAAATTTCTCATCGCGATTCGCGAGCGAGCCTCTAATTCGAGTCGCTGCTGATTCACTCGTGATGTCTCGCAACGCGGGCGAAACAATCGCGGGCGATGCGATCAGACCGCAAAACATCTTCCTTCTCTTTTAGAGGTCCCGCGCCGCGATTGAGTCAGCGCTAAGAGGTAATTGATTTTTGCGTTCGACGAACAGGTTCGATAAATCGTTCCGCGAGGATATCGGTAGGATACGCCGACGGGACGTTTCTCTCTCACGGTTCTCGCATCTCCCTCGCTCATCTCATGCGAGAAACTAACAAGTCAGCCTCTACCGCTGATGTCATTGGCGTGGATCCACGTTAGTCGGTGGTTGATGGGCCATTTCGCAGCCCGACAGCCGAAGCTCTATAATAGCTCTAAATAAAACTGAGTTTAAGCAAGCTTATACGATAATTCGCAACCTATAGCTACAACCTTGGCGAGGTGTGCGAAAAGAGTTAAATAAATTTCGGCAAGAGAACCGGCCACTTATATTGAAAGTCAAATTAACTTTTTATGCTGATGTAGAATGGATGTCGAAATATGATCGCTAAAATAATATGTTAAATTTACTGCGTTTTTTTAACTCCCCGCAACATTTATTTAATAAAATTAACAATCTAATGTAATAGTAATAATTAAGATTGTAGTTAAGACTACACTTTAAAATAATCGAAACAGTTCAACGACGAATTTGTGATATATGATTCCGGCAATTTCATTACAGAAACGAGACGCATGACAGACGACACCAGGCGGACGTTATTAGGTGAGGGTTCAGCAGCTTTCGGCGACGCGATCGAGAGATGTCGGATGCCGAAGGCACGGATAATCCGGCGTTCGCCAACGAGGACGAGCGCGTGAGCGGTTCCAAGTTGGAGAACGGCGGCCAGCAGCAAGCGGCCTTGAACCAGGATCGCAAGTCCTCGGCGGACGGCGCGCCGGTTGAAAATGGCCACCAGCGATCCTTCATCTCCCAGCACTATGTCGAGCCCATTAAGCCAAGCACGGAGCCGTGTTATAAAACGGAAACGAGAATCGAGGTGCCGGCCGATAACACGGAGAAGAGCGTGCCGGAGCCGAAGCTCAATGGCGTCCACGGAAACGGCAACAACAACGACGCGAGTTTTCTCAACAACAGTGCTACGAGCGTACAGATCAACGGTGAGTTCGAATAGTATCACGTACACGATATTCCGTTACTACATGGACCGAGACATGAATATATGAATACCTAATATGAACTTAAAATATTATGAGCAAGAGTATAGGAAGAGCTTAATAATTAGAAGTAGTTGTGCCTCCAAAAGTTCGAGTTAACTGTACGCCTCTAGATATAATGTACAAATAGAAAGAAAGATAGGAAACCGCTATGGAAGAGCTTATCGACTTCCATTTCCGTCGCCCGTAGGATACGATTTCAGCGAGAGCGAGACTTTCAATCGTTAATTACCAGCATCGACATTACTACCGGTTTGTCGAGAAAAAGTCGTTCGTGACCGGTAAAATCCCAGGAAGTATCGCATCCGGGACTTTTCATGGTGGATCCGTTGACACGCGTCGCGATTGATAACATATACACGATGTCCTGATCATCTTTTCATCTCGATACTGGATCTGGCGCGCGTACTTGACAGTCGCGACAGTAATAGCACAAGTTCACCTTATTTAAATTTAATTAAATCACTAATCTCTTCTTCTCGTTAATTATTTATTTATATACCCTCTTATATTAACATACAATCCTCATATTTCGTGCGAATTTGCTTCTCTCGTTATGCCATGCAAGAAGCAGGAAACTCGGCCCTGTTTAGTCTCATTACTATTTCACGGAATGCGGTTTCTCCGCTGTTTCGTGTGTGACCGGAAAATGAAAACCGGTTGCACCATACGCACGGATATACCGCGATGGTAAACGGTTTCCCGTTTTCCCGTAGAGTCCGGAAAGAAGGAGCAGATCGAGGCCGTAAACCTGGAACTGGTCTCGATGAGGCCATACACGGGCAACAATATTCAAACGAAGGGTCAGGAAGCTTGCGAGGTACCATCAGCTGATCCTTACGAGGAGTACTTTGTGCCGGTTAACGAGCATCGAAAGTACATCAGGTAACGAGTTATTTGTCGAAGCGAAAGAGTCTCTGGCGCTTACGCATTCTGTATTTTATTTCTGGCTCCGCCTTTTCTAACTCTTATTAACTGGACTACCAGCCCAGCGTGCGTAAATTCTTCCGGATTTTAGAAACAGGGAACATGATAGAAACGAGATAAAAAGAGAAAAACGACTTACAGGATCATCGTCCTTCAATTACATATATGTATCGAATATCTGCATGATCGGTTAAACGACACTTTCATTGCTATAAGATATTTCCAATTGAAGACTACTTTTACAAATGGAAAATGCAGTATTGCGCATGTGAAAATGTTAACTGCGCTACGAAGTGGGAATTTGCCATATAAACTAAACGTACTGACACTACTAGATACATCCCGGAGGCAATAATAGCGCGCAATAATTACACTCGTCTCAATATCCATTTTAGCATAACCATACTGCGAGCGCTATGTATGTCATAGAGTTGCGGTGAAAACGTCTGGGGGGAACATGTGTGTATATTTCCTAAAAAGAAGCGTACATGTGTTCCATTGCCGAGGGAAATGTCAGGCGATAGAGATGCCTTAGCACCCGTTTTTAGCTCAAGCAAAGAGCATATAAAGCTTTGGCCAAGCTGCTGACCGAAAAGCCTCACGTCGAAAGTAGAGAGTTAGACGGTGTTTTCTGTTGTCACGGTACTTAGCAGGGGTCCCGAAGCCGAGGTTGAAACAACCGTAGCTGGAGTGCGTTTTGATTTGGGCCCCGGTGTCGGCCGTGAGGGACTCAGCCTGAGAGATCCCGCTGCCGGATTGGTCGACTATTCCCACTGGCTGACAGCCCTCAGGTACTTGACGGATGCTTTCGAGGGAAAAGAAAACAAAAAACAGCTGGGAACTGTCTTAGTGGAATATACTTTTAGGTGTCTCTTAGGGGCACGCGGTCGCGCACTAACACGCTTATGCTATCAGTCCTCCCCCCGTGTCGAATCGAATGTGAAAATTTCTTCGTAAAAACTGCACGTCTAAGAATTCGCCCTTCGTCTCGTGTCCTATCGACGCCGAGACAGCTTCTTCGAACGAGAGAATGTCGACACGAGTACTGCTACGAATCGTAGGAATCGCCGTTGATTAACCGATCAGGATTAATCCCAAAGTGTATTGCCGCAAATCAAATCTCGCGACATATGTTATCATCGTTCTCCGAAAGCTAATCGGAGATATCTAAGCAAGGAAAGCGCGCGACGCCTACGCATTACACATGATACATGATCCAGAGATTAGGAGGCATTCACGAAGCGGGCATTAGACTGGGTGCGACCAAGGAAGCTTCTAATCCCATTAGCTGATCATTGACGAAGGTTGCTAGGAATCGCGTTACACGCGCTGTATAAAATATGCTTTTTGGGTTTAGGACAAGAAAGATATTTACTTGCAATAAATTCACAGCGTCTCTATGTAGCAACAAAATTGTGTTGCAGAGGCGAGAAACTTTACGTCACGAAGGACAAGAGATCCAGAAATTCGTACTGGAGAAGAATGGCCTGGGGAATGGCGCTGTTGGTCGTAGTGATTGCCGTGATCATCGCCATTTTAGCCGCAAGTAAGACAGCTTCTCTCTCTTTTAACTCTGTTTTATTTCTATATAACATATACTATCCATAATATAATAAAAAATATTTTAATAATTTTATAATTAAATATTATAATAATATTATGAAAACAATTAATATATATTAAGACCGTCAAGATATACAATCAATAGAAGAAGAAAACTGCCATTTACGGTCCAAGCTTGAATCTTTGGTAGTTAATAATAATTCTATTTTTTTTTTATATGTATTTTATATACGTATTTTCCAACTTATTTAACTGCGCGCCGATTATATTTGTCGGACTTAAAACACAGTTATTGTTGGAACATTTAAAATCTCCCCTCCCCTAGGATTAAATCGCAATATATTCTTTACAGTGATTTTAAAATTAAATCAATATCGATTTAATTAAGTTAATTTAAATAAGTTGGAAAATACGCGTATAAAATACATATAGAGAAATAATATGGAATTATTATTAAGCTACCAATGATCCAAGCTTGGACCGTAAATGGCAGTTTCCTTCTTTTATTAATTATAGTAAAACATATTATAATAAAACATATCTAAGGTAAATGTACTAATTATTGGACTCTTAAGAGTAAGTAATGTATCAAATACTGGACACGTGTATCTATGTCTGGACACCTTTAAATTAAAAAATATATGGAAATAAACGTTTGGATACTATAACTAAAGTTTCAAAATACAAGAAAAATATTTTTATCTTTGATTTTAATTCGCGTTATACTCATAAATGATAAAAGTGTCCAATAATTGGTACGCTGTCCAATAATAGGTACATTTACCTTGTATACTGTTTACAATATAATAAACAATATAATAAATCAAACCCTTTTTAAATATAAAATAAAATTGCTTCAAAATGAAAATTGTGTATTTTTATTTTAGCTGGTGTATTCCCAACGCAAAAA
The DNA here is from genome assembly GCA_035220615.1 of Leptothorax acervorum. Taxonomy (NCBI): domain Eukaryota; kingdom Metazoa; phylum Arthropoda; class Insecta; order Hymenoptera; family Formicidae; genus Leptothorax; species Leptothorax acervorum. The sequence continues at coordinate 357,566 of JASTWQ010000201.1, forward strand.
GCGGAACCCTTGGAGAATGTGGATGAAAGTAACACTCGTCAATTTAACGAAGTAAAGACGGCTGGAAGTCAAGAATATGTGAAAGATCCGCCGTTAAGTCCACCACCTTTAACCTCGACTTTCCCACCGTGGCGTACAACTGACGAAACGCTATTCGATATTGTACCGGATGCTCTGGACGGGACTTTGAGACTAGATGACTTTAATTGGAATGACGATTTCAGCGATATCAAGTCGCGAGTATACAGACAAGTAAGCACCGAGATAGAGGAATATCTAGGCAACATTCTTCGACAAGCGGGCGGCACGTCTACAATAAAAGTATACGACATCAATAAAGAAGGTGAAATAAAATTCCGAATAAGTCATCCACCTCGGAATGCTTCTGAAGAAAATCAGGAATATATCGAAGATGTATTACGAAAAAATGGTAATATGATTGGACAATATCATTTGAACAGACTTCACGTAGAAAAACTTATCGATCAATGTGAATACGGCAATCTCGGATGCACCGGAAAGTGTAAATATGATTACCCCGATGGTACATTCACGTGTACCTGCAATTCAGGAGAAACGTTGCATCACGATGGCAAAACTTGTGTGGATGATAGCGATTTGAGTAACATTGAAATGGACGATGTAATGCCACAATCCAGCACGGAAACAGTTAATGATTTTCAGGGTAGAAGTAGAGACCCAGGCGCGGTAGACTTTGAACCCAGACATCCCAATACTTGGGAAAACACGGACTTCAAGACAAGTTTAGCAGAAACGGACACATCGACGTCAAAGCCTAAAACAGAACACGTTGATCCTGAGCAATCTGAGCACGAGAACGATAATTCTCACCGGAATCATGAACATTCACATCATTCAATCGAAACCACCACTAAAGCAGAGCCTTCAATTAAACCATTATTTACTGTGGAACCATTTAGTACCCCTATCTTTGAACAAGAACATACTACAGTTGAACCAGAGCCTTCTTCTGAGCCACAACCCGCTGCTGAACCAGAACCTAGTGCTGAGCCAGAACCTAGTGCTGAACCAGAACCCAGTGCTGAACCAGAACCTAGTGCTGAGCCAGAACCTAGTGCTGAGCCAGAACCTAGTGCTGAGCCAGAACCTAGTGCTGAGCCAGAACCTAGTGCTGAGCCAGAACCTAGTGCTGAGCCAGAACCTAGTGCTGAGCCAGAACCTAGTGCTGAGCCAGAACCCACTGCTGAATCAGAACCCGCTGCTGAATCAGAGCCTACTATTACACCAGAAATAACTACTCAACCAGAGCTCACGGTTAAACCGGAGCCTACAGCTGTATCAGAGCCCGCTGCCGAACCAAACCCTGCTTCTGAACCAGAGCCCACTGCAAAACCAGAAATTGCTCCTGAAATCGGATCTACTGTTGAAGCAGAAGCTATTACTGAAAAAGAACCTATTGCAAAATCAATGCCTGTCACAGAATCAGCAACTACTATCGACGAAACAGACAGTGAGATAAAGTCAAAAACGGAATCACACCACTTGATGACAACAGAATCGTATTTGGAATCAAAAACTGAAATATCCAATCAGTCTGAATTGACTGTTAAATCGATGTCTCATGACGATACGTCTACTGAATCACCTACACAGATATCACTTTTAGACGAAGCTAGTACGACTGATATGCCTAAATCTCTTATCGATTTAACAGATAAAAGTGACAATTCCAAAAATGACGAAAATTCGACCACAATTGTCAAGTCTAATGAAACCCTAGTAGATGATAATTTATCCTTACAAGTAATACCTTTAACATCTAAAAATAAATCTGTAGAAGATGTGGAAACTAAAATGGAAACAACGACGATACAGTCTACGAGCAAGGGCGATGAAATTACTGAAAGTTTAATCACCGAGGCCGGTCTTACTACTTTAAATTATAAAGATTTAAAACAGAATGATGGTGTAAATGTTGTATCAGTCAAACCTGAGAATCACGAGGAATCAGTCACTGAGCAAGTCACACAAAATCCTAGTCTTCAGGAAACTAAGGAAAGTGATTTTACTACAGAAATAAATTTGGAAGCAAATTTAAGTAATATCCAAAATGAAAATTCTTCGACCGGCGAACGCGATTTAATGACCAAACAAAAATCGGGCACTGGCTCAAACGTTTTTGAACAGTCTATTTCAACTACTGCAGCAACTACTTTGCCGAGCATACCGGTAGAAGAAAGAACTGAATTGACTACTAAATCCATAATTGACAGGCATTCATCGACAGGATATTTCCATACAATAGAAATAAATGGTGTAAGCAATAGTAATCCAGAAACATATAATACTAAAGTACGCGAGACAACTACGATGCCAGAAACTACTCCAACCGAAATGCTCACTCAACCAATACCTGGATACCGGGAAGAACACGCGCCCGAACCCGCGTTGCAACCAAATACACCAGATTCGAACGATAAAAATGTTATCGAACATATGCCGACAACGATCTTTCCTAAAATACCGAAAAATTTTGCCCACAATGTCGAGCCATTGAGGGAACCTATCGATAAGTCGGAAGACGACGAACATATCATGCTGATACCAAAATCCGAGCAACCGGTAGAGATACACGCGATAATTCCGCAACTCATTCCGGAACAAGCTACAAATAGAACTCTGAAAGCAGAAAACTCAACAACGGAAAAGAACGGAATCATAATTAACGAAGACATAAACGTGAAAAAATTGCAGAAAATACAACTTCGATCGGTTCATCTACAATGCGTTCTAACGAGGATATCGCTCATACAAACAATACTAGACACTCAACACGCCCTGACGAAATTCAAGAACATTCGACCAGTCATCCCCTTCATCCGGCGATATTCCCAGAAAATTCGGTAGATCATTTCGCAGGAAAGTCCGACGATCGACCGGTTGAGGATATGTCACCATTCTTACCGGACGTTCATAAAGAAAAGGAAAGCATGAAGAAAGCGCCACGCTTAGATAAGGACGAGCAAGACGCTCCTAATCCTTTCGAAACTCACATCGATGATGTTATAACACATCGGCCATCAATACGTAATAATGCAGGCAGAGTGAACGAAACTGAAACCAAAGATTTATTGAATGACGTTAATTCACATTCAATAAGTGACAAAAGTGCCAGCAAAATTATCAATGATACAGAATCTAAAATTCTGAACGTGTTGCATCAAAATAATTCTGCGAAATCGGTTGACAATGACGGAACAGAAGACCAGAATCAGAAAAGCAGCGGTTTCTCCAAAGGTAATGACGAAGAGTTGAAAGTGATTCCATTAACGGTAAAAGATAAATCAGATTTAATTTCTCAAACTACAATGCAACCCACAGATAAGAAAACAAAACCTACTGTCGATGTAACTTCTACCGGAAAGAAAGTAGAAAAAGAAGTTGGAGGTATCGTGATAGAAAGCGGTGTGATCAGTTCAGAAAAACCCGAAGAAAACGCTGTCGAAGATCACTACAATGACATTACGGATGAAACCTTGTCGAAGGGATATCGACACGATACCGACATTCCGGTTAAAGTCATAGAGTCATCCAAGAAAGCGATTTTGAAGAATATTGACTCCGTAAAAGTTCCTTATAACGATCCGTCGCTAACTACATTCGATGTCACAAAGAAGAAGAACGCGACGAACGAGAAGATATCTTCTGATACGACACAAAGTCCGACGATTACAAAGACGGAAGGCGTTGTGGACAGTCAGATGAATGATAGTAGAATGACCACTCAAGAACCTGTATTGCCTATAGAAATCCAACAGGAAATATCCACGACGATAGGGACCGATAAAGCTGAAATCACTACCGTAATCGATGACAGCAAACATGAGGAGAACAATACGGAAGCGCCGAACGTTAGCCAATCCGACGAAAAAGAAGCTGTTACAGCAGCGCAGATTACAACAACTCAAGCCACGCTGGAGACTAAAACCACAGCTCAGATCCCGATCTTGCCCGAGGAGCTGCAAACGACGGAAAGCGACATGTTAACAACAACGTTGAGTCAAGAGATGCAAAGTGACGACAAGAAAATAAAAGTTACTGACAAAACAGTTTCAACAGACGATGTTAATGATGAAACGGGAAAAAACGAAGCCGAGAAAGAGAACGCTGTCACTCCCAGCGATGTAATGGAAACGAATAGTACGTCGGAAAGAAGCATGGCAGCGACAACGATATACGAGAGTAACGTGAGCTTAGGATCCGGCCGGAGAATAGAATATGATGAAAACGGGCGGACAATTGGGAGCGCGACGGAAAGCGCAAAGATTGTGACTACTCCTATGATGACCACGGAAAAATATATTACAAGTGGCGTAGAAGGAACCTCGCCTATGCCTAACGATGTCACCACTACGGAAGACGTCAGACCGGTCACGGAAATGGTAGACGACACGCAACCCATGATAAATTACAGAATGATGTTCACCACGATTCCGCCGAGACCGATAGTGCTCGACTCGGAACTGTCTGATGAGGCGCTCAGGGTGATACCGCTGGAGAAGAGTCCGGAAAGCAAGAAGAAACCGATCGACAAGAAAGGATTCGACAAGTATAAGTACAAAAAGGAGAAAGATCTGAGCCTGGAGGATCAGAATGAAGAAAACGTTTTAACGGAAAGGTCCGATTCGGTCATTCTTTCCCAAACAGAGCCGCCGATGGTCACCACTGGATACCGCGAAGAACTGAGCGACAGCGTGGTAAGCTCGGATGTAGACCCGAATGTACCTAGGTTCACCGTTGCTGACAAGGAAGGCAACATCCTGCCTATATCGAAATGGAAAAATACGGGGAGTATGGACAGAAGCGAAAATAAGGGCGCGGAGACGAAACCTAAGAATTATCCCAGCTTCATACCCGTGTCGGAAGAGATAATAGAGTCGGCACCAGTCACGGAGCCCTACGTAATCATGCGAAATACTCGTCCCATGATCGTACCGGATACGGAAAGCACAGCTGCGAACGAGACGTCAATCGAAGGTCGTGTCAACGTAAAAGCGAACGAAACGACTGGGAAAGACGACGCCTTTTTCTCGGATCAATTATTCAGCGATGTCGAGGAAGGAGATCGCGTTACGAAAGAGCCAATAGTGACTGCGCGAACTTCAGCCATTGGACGTAAAGATCGAGAGTACCACTGCTAGCAATCCTTCGGGAGTACCGTCTCCTGGGATCTTCTCGAAATGCACCACAGGTCAATTTCAATGCATTAATGGAACGTCTCGGAACGGTGCGTATTGCGTACCACAATCCGCCAAATGCGACTCCGAGAATGACTGTTCCGACGGTTCGGATGAGTTGAACTGCGAGGCGGAAGGTTGTCCGGGTAACTTCCGCTGCGCCAATGGACAGTGCCTGAAGAGGCACCTCGTTTGCAACAAGATCGCGGATTGCGACGATGGCAGCGACGAACACGACTGCGAGAACTGGCAGTGCCAATCTGACGAGTTCAGGTGCCCAAGCGGTAAGTGTCAAGTACAATTAATATGCGAAACGATACGCGAGAGTACACATAGAAAAAAAGAAAATTCTTGATTTGAAAATATCTTTAGTTTCAACGTGGAAATCTTGAAATAAGATTAAATTACGTTAACGAAGAAAACTTGCTTGAATGAAAGTCATTTATATAGTTCAACCTAGTTGACTTCATTCAAGCAAGTTTTCTGCGTTTAACGCAATATAATCTCATTTCAAGATTTCCACGTTGAAACTAAAGATATTTTCAAATCAAGAATATTCTTTTTTTCTGTGCACAGAAAACTCTCTTCGAGTGTCGATTGATTAAAAGCGTCGCGTCGCGAAATGTGTGCGTATCTTCGACGAAATACTTTCGTATCGATTTAGCAGAACGAAATTGAATACACAAGACATCGATGAAAGAGCAATAAACGTACGTCCACCAAAAGACACATTTTTATATACGATTGCGGATATTACGAGTGAAATTGTTTGCTCGATCGTGATATGATAATTCGTAGGCAAAGCTAATTTAATTGCTTCCGCGCACGATTATTGGCGTAAGTTCGCTCATGTGCGACTGCGTTTTTACCGCACCGGCGTTGGCCGTTGCTTTAATTAAGGTACAAAAAAATCTTGATGTGAATTTTTCAATTAAAAGATACTAGTTTTCCTAAAACGCAAATATCTTAAAACAGCTTTAAATTCGAGGATTGAATACGATTTCGATTGGTAGTGAATCGTCAATCGTCATGCATACGTACTTCAGCAGTTTCTTATAAAATCAATTACAATTCACAAAAAGCACGTGCACTTTTTATGATCTCTCATTCTTTCCCAGTTAAGTCTCCTATATTGTAAAAGAGCATGTAAAATTATTAAACTGCAAGCGTAAAATTTATACAACACAATAAAAATTTATAAATTTACATTTTTACATTTTTTTTTATTTTACATACTCTTTTCACAGTGTCATGCGCGCTTTATTTTACCAGATGAATAAACATTCGATTGATAAATGTACTCAGTATATTGTACTTGGGTACAGTAAAATATTACAGTTGCGATTATAAACTATTACTCAATCAAGTAATAGGGTGTGCATCTAATTTGCCGAAAGAGAATTTCTTTGAGATGTATTTATTAAGTAGTTTAGTATATATACCTTCATATATATTATTAAATATATATATACTGCGGTATATCAATATATGTATATCTCTAGACTGGGAAAGTTTAGGTTAAAATTGGCGCATTATAAAAACAAATAATTTCAATTAATGATTGTAAATACACACAAATGATTTTCTTCAACAGGTTACATAATTTTAATCGTGATATATGCTTACTGAAAACTTCCGTAAGCATATACATATTGCATTTTTTCACCAATTTATGCAACATTTAATCCTGGAAGATATTTGGGAAGAGAACAGATAGGAGAATAAAATAGAGTATTATATTTGTTACACATTGTTAGTAACAAATATTGCGAATTTCATTCTATCAATAGAATACTATAATAATATGTACATGTGCAATTATATGTATCTAGATATTTATCAATTCTATTCTTATATTTTGATTATCTCATTATAGTTTAATTTTATATACATTAATTTTTTTTATTCCATGATAGAATGCATGATAAATCAATATAATATATGATTTATCCAGGATTAAATGTCAAATCCTAATCTGTTCCAGTCAATATATTGTAACGGATCTATAAAATGTGATATGTATGTAATAATGTATTTTAACACACAAGCATCTCTGCCACATATTTAACGTAAATGTCAGATCCGTTACCCAAACTATATAAAAATTTACTCAACACTCACCGACCGATGCGCAACAGCATACGATAATTCTGTAACAAGCAAATATACAGTCCAAATTAAAACAAAGCAGAAATAAGATCAATAATTGAAGTAGTAAATATTTAAAAAAATAATTACTAAATACAGAGCACTGAATTCTACATTTTAGTCCACTAAACAGAAATGAAATAATCACGTAATCTTTTAAGAATCTTACTCTATCCATTTAATACACAAGCTTCTATAGGATTTATAAAATAAAAAACTTCTCTCTAATTTTCATTTTCCGAATAACTATCCAGTTAAAAAGTGAATAACTCTTCCGCATAAAATATAAAATATGTGTAATAAATAAATTATATTCACCGTATATGTTGCTCCGCCGCGCCGCGCCGGTGCCTGATGCCTCTCCTAGGCTTCCTCCTCCTCTCAGGTTCCTCGGCTGTCAGGGTCGTAGACACATGGCACGACACTCGCGAAAACGCGGGCAATTACTATCGCGCGATACTTTATACGGCACTCCCGAAACGGTTGTCATAATGCAACGATCGCGCGATACTTTGTGCGGCACTCCCGAAACAGTTTGCTATAGTGCAGCTGAGATGTAACTACGATGTTATCCTGTAACATAAAAATATAAAATCCAAATTATGGCAACGCTCAAAATAATTAATATTTTAAAGGATATAATCTATTTTGCTCATTAAATTTTATATTCATACTTTAAGTAAATATTTAAAATAATTATACAATTTAAAAAAAATATCTCTCTTAAGTATAAGATCTTTTTTAATTTTACACAATTAAACTAGCAAATAATATATAAAAAATAAATAACTCACCCCAAAGTTGCTCCGCCGTCGCCTGATGCCTCCTGCTCTTCCTCTCAGGTTGTCGGCTTGGAATCCCTCGATGCGATGATATGACTTCCCGCGTCGTTATTCTGAAACATTGAAATAAACGGTTCGATTAAATAATTGTTACGTGCATCAAACATTTTATTCATTATTCTATTACATATTTATTTTAATATAGTTATACATTTTCCGAAAAAATCTTTATCAGAATAATTTTGATCAATGCATCTACAAGATGACAGTAAAAGTTTTCTCGCTGGATTAACTTCGCGTGCCAAGAGCGACGCGGCGTCGCTAGATTGATTCGCGCGATAGATTTTCGGCCGAACAAGTCTTGCGAAATACGCGTTTGAATTATTAATATACCGCCGAATTTATATTGCGGGATAAATATTGCAGTAAATAATGAATGCCTAATACCAATTAAATGACTCGGATCGCGACGCCACTCGTTCCGGAACCGATCCGTCCCGTGTCTGCCATATACCTATATGATCCGAAAATGAAACGAGAGAATTAATATGGCAAAGGCGCTTCATCTCCCGCGCGATTAACCTATTAGCCATTCGCGCCTGGGTGTAATATAACCTCGGCGTAAGGTTCCTGTGCACTTGCGAATGGCGAAAGCCTTCGTCGGTGCATGAGGTCATAGAGCAGTTGACGGCACGTTAAATACCCCCAATAATTTTTTAGCCATTTGCGCCAATGGTAACGCGGCGTCGCTACGCGGCCTATAATACGCGTCTATTCTCAACTTCGCGTTCATACATTTTTCGTACTTCGAGTAGCAAATACTGTATGCTCGCCTATTAGTACGATTGTCATTTTTTTGCATTCGACTATAAGCGAATAGGCGTATTACTATTCCAGGTGGATATTCGCGAAACTCGTAACATCCGAAATATGATCGTCGCTTTCACGATTGTCGCGCGACGCTTTCGGCCCACGTATATCGCGTTTAATATATATACGAACGCTAAATCTATACTACGCGATGAATATTGCAGTAAATACTAAAGCAAGATTAATGTATGTCGCACTTATCAATTAAATGAGTCGCGACGTCACTCGTTCCGGAGTCGACCCGTACCGCGTTCGTCGCGTTGGAAGCGAACGAGAATTAAGATGGCGCAGGCGCTTCATCTCTCGCGCGGTTAACTTCACCCTCCAAGGGTGACGCGGCGACGCTATGCACCCCGCTCTTATTGTTAATCGTGGTCATACATTTTTCGCGTTTTAACGATAAATGCTGTATGTAATGCTCGCTTTATATTGTATGGCGATCATTATTTCGCATCGTAATGCCAATTATATAAATATGCAAATTAAAATTGTAGGTAGATATCCGCAATACTTATAATGCAATCCGCAAAAATATACACAGAAAGAACGATTTTACTAAAGCATCTAAAAAATTAGCTAGATACAGATCTGAAAATATAATTATGTTGAACAACCTAAATAATTATATTGATAATAACGCTGCAAAGAGTTTTAATATTCTATAATAACCAGTTTGAGCGTCCTACGCCTCAAACCCGAAGAATTTGACGGAAAGCAATCGATCGCTATCGAGAGACAAAGAGACGTGGACCATCCGTCCCGAAATTAACGATTTCCGGAGGATAAATAACAACCGAGGAAAATTGAAACTAAAAATATTTTCAAATCAAGAATATTCTTTTTTTTTCTGTGTAGTATACCTACCTAATGGAGTGATAAAATGGCGAGTAATAAAGTTCGAATTCCTGATTGCCTATTAGAAGACTTTCAAAGCTTCTTAATTTTTAATAATATCTGAAACGCTTTCAGATTTTTATTATGTACATAAATAATTCGATGAGTCTTAAGCCTATCGCTAATTATGAAACTTAACAAATATCAATGATTAAGATATCAAATATACAATAATTCTTACCAAAATCTAGATGGGATTATGAAAATTCCCGATTCCAGGAAGATGCATTCCGGGTCTATGGCAATGCAATGGTCGGCCCGACTGCGAGGGACACCAGGACGAATACAATTGCGCGGAAAACTGCGGTAACAACGAATTTCTGTGCCCAACGGAGAAGTGGTGCATCCCGCAAGCGTGGCATTGCAACGGAATTGCCGATTGCGTTAACGGAGAAGACGAGAAGCTATGCGACTGTGCCGTAGAACAATTTAAGTGTCAAAACGGTGGATGCATCCCCGGGTCCAAGTCTGCGACGGCACCGAGAATTGCCCGGATTATTCGGACGAATGGGGTTGCCTAATCGCCAATACTACTGCAGACAGAAATCTCACTGATGCGGAAACGGATGGCAAACGGCGAGCGAATTGACTAATCGCGTGCCATTTTGAAGATAAGGTAATTATTACATACACCAAATAAATACAGTCGTTTGTCTTCCTAATTTCATTATCTTATGAGCTTGAAACCGTGGATCAACAACGTATTTCATTAGAAAGTAGTTATAAATAATTATAAAAAAATATAATTCTTTTTAATAATCAAAATTAATTAATAATATATAATATAATTTTTAGGGAGAATTGTAAAGATATTTATGTAAATAAAAAAGAAAATCCATGAGAACATTAAAAAACAATAGAAAAAATATCCTTACAAATTAGCCATAAGTATTTTGTACTACTTTGCATTACCGTTATATAAAAAGATTTAAATTTTTATGTGCAGACAACATGACGGCGACTATCGACTAGTTGCTCGGACGGGTGGAGCGAAGAATTCAGTGATTCCTATTGTCAAGCTTTAGGCTTCGCTGGATCCACGAGACAATCGAATCGTTCGCGTGGGACAGAAGCCAGAAAGTTCTAAGACTGAAGACAAACCCTAATTATCGCCTGCCGCTAGTCACGAATTTAGAGGAATGGATTTTGCGTGTGACACGGTCGGCAAGTGTCGTGCCGGAGTTCAATTGCGGTCTGCCTAGCCGAGCCGTGCCAGACCAGGGGCACCCAGGGCCAAGCCAGGCCAGGCCAGGCCGGAGCCACGCCGAGCCGTTCCCAATTAGGACGCACGCGCTTCGCATTTTTCAGCCGGCGCGGGCGTTTCATATAAAATAAATGTGCTAACTAACCAATTACAGCGAGACAGCCCCTGGGAGACGACCGGTTGTATCGCCGGCGCTCATTAGTGTCACGCTTAAGTGCCGATTGCACCTTCGCCTCGCAGTGCGGCGCACAGCGCGGCGCGGCGCGGCGCGGCCCGGCACGACGGCAGATGCGATGACGATGATGCATCGCGATTCCACGACCGGCCTCGAGAAAGTCAATATCGCACGCCGGAATTCCGCGATAGCCCGTCAAGCTGACGCGTCGCTTGACCGATGACTCTCCTTTGTAACGCGCTTCAAAGAAAGTGTAGTCATTACTTACTTCTGAATAGCAGGATATTACTTTACAAATAAACTTGCACGTTTTATTTTACTCCGATAAGAAAGCTAGATCCAAGATTTCGCGCATTGGTTCAGTATATTGTTCTAATGTATCGTTTATATATCGCGTATAGAGTATAATAAGAGATCGTTCTTTCGTTCTCGCGCCTCTCTCTTAAACGACGGCGCGTGCTCGGTTCGGGAGAAGCTCGGCAAACATGAACTTTCAATTTAAGTTCCTACGCCGGCGTTCCGGCTTTCGGAACGCGCGCGGCCGACAGCGCAAAAGACACTCACCGAAGAATCCCTGGCCGCCGCATGCGAGAGCGCCCGATTACGATTCCCGCGGCCGACCTTGGCGGGGTCCACAAAAGTGCATAATCGCGCGCCTCGCATCAGCCGCGTGGCACAGCGGCGCGCATTTCCCTCGATCTCGAGCTCACCGTGCGCGCGGTTACACGAGCGGGAGAGAGGCTTTGTTTTCTCAGCCACACCCTGGCTCTTGGCGCACATTTATATATTTTACACACATACAACGATATAATAATAATTGTTCGCGCCCTTGCATCGAAAATGGCGGCCTTGTCCTTGGCCGAGGCCGCGCAAGGCCGCGCGTTCCCTGGACGCATCTATCGCCGCCGCGCCGTGGGAAGATCGCTTCGCGGAGATCTCCTTCTCGCCGATGGACCCTCCGGCTCGCCTTGACTGATCCTTTCCACAGATCGGTACGCGTACTACTACTACTACTATTACTACTACCTACGTATGCCGCTCTAACTAAACTTTACGCTCCCGCAGTAAATATAGAATTAAACGGACCCGTGTTGTGCGCCGTTGCACCAATGGCATTAATAAACCCGGCGTGTTTCGCATATGCGCGCCGCACCGCGCCGTGCCATCCCTCGCGGTGTAACATCGCGCCAGATGAGACCAGGAAATGTTCTCGTTGCCGTAATTTTGGTCTCGTTAAAAGGGATCTTCTCGCTATCTGCATTGAAGATGCAGAGACGTGGTAATGCTGCATATCGGGGAAATCTTGATAGGCTTGGAGAGTCATCATCCGATGTGTTAATATAAAATAGACGTTAGTGATGGATTATAGAGAATTAGAAGGTGAGTCAGATTAAGGTAAAAAATACTCGCACTACAGGGTAATACAAGGAAGTATGATTGCGCGGAAGAGCAGCCGCTTCTTGACGACTTCAAGAGTTAGTGGAGTAAATTGAAATGAGTGTGGAAGTGAGTCAGCAAACGACTGCTTAGTTTAAAATCTGATTCAGCTTCTAATTCCATTCAGCCGTCATCGCAATAATATTGTCATTTTGATAACAGTTGCAATATCCGTATCTATGTACTTCTTTTTGCATTATTACTATAGAAAGAACAGCGAAGCGAATCTGGAATTATAAGTGTGCAGTTATCTTGGTGGGAACAGATTTGAGAAACAATTTTTTTTAAATAAAATTAAAATTGAGGATTTTGCGAGATAATTCCGATTGAAAACTGGAGCGAGCAATGAAATTCAATTTCATCAATAATATTAGAGATGCGCCAAAAAGAGGGACGTATCCAGCAGGGTGGGAAAAAACTTAGCACTGGTTGCAGCGATCGTGACGTGTTACAGCAATGAGATACGCACCACTTTGTGGTGGAACTTTTTTAGGATCTCTCGCCGCTTCTTCGATCTTGTTAGCAGCTTCGAATGGCATTCTCCTGTACGCTTGGCTGCTTCTCGTGATATTAAGCGATTTTTGCGAAATTCTCATCCGATAGTGCGGCGCGGCACACGTATCATTTGTGTCTCGCTATTAGCAAGCTATTTGCTGTTAATTCACGCAACACGGCCGTGTGAGAAATTACCGTAACCCACACCGTCGGATTTGATGTTATCGCGAAGTGGTAATACGGACTCTCGTTGTGTTTTGCGAATATCGTACGTGGGACCGTTACATCCTTTAGAGTATAACAACGTAAATTGCGGCGCGACAATCTCCATTCGCGATATTTCCCAGAGCTTAGACGGAAATTCGCGCGCGCTTGCTTAACGATCGAGTCGAAATCCAGCAGCGTTTCGCAAACCGCAGCGAAATGATGAGAATCGGCGAAGGCGATGACGATGACGATGACGATTGAATTGCCACGACACGACGGTTAGACCACACGAAAACATCGGCAATGGGACATTGCATAGTCGCATTGCGTAACGCTTTCGTCCGCGAATTTAACGGTAGCGAACCGGCGATTTCCTCTGTCTGTCAACCGGCAAACGATCGTACTCTCGTGTAATTGCTGTGCTGATATTTCCCGCTTGGCGTAACGCTAAGCGTAGCGTGCAAGAGAATCGGTGAACGGAAGACCGGAGACGAGGTTTCTTAGAAATATGCAAGTTAATGGATATTGATAGGAATTAATGTTAAATTAATGTTAATTAATTAATGTAAAATTGTGAATTCTTATTAACCCATGTCGACTAGTTTTATGCATAAACTAAACGTCTATGATCGGCTATTTTTCATACAAGCCAATTCAACAGGAACAAAACTTTGTAATTTTTGTAATTTTATAATATATAAAAGATCAGAAAACAAATCACGACAAAAAGTAACGTATTATAAATTACAAATTAATAAAATTACACGAATCCTATAATAAAAACTTTATCAATTTTAAGCTCTGACAACTTCGCATGATGATTTAAACTGTATGCCTCTCCAAAAACGAGTGAGCTCGTCGCTTATAATGTTCAGGCAATAAGACGAGTTGATGCGTCTCCGGTCAATAATGTGTCAAAATCAA
>JASTWQ010000202.1:0-95000 GCA_035220615.1 Leptothorax acervorum
GTGCAAAAATATAGGTAAGTGTAAAATGCAAATTTAATCTCTGAACTTAAAAAGTATTCTTGCAATAAAAGATATAGATTGCAAAAGTAGAGGTAACCTAAAGTTGTATTTGAACAATTACATCAAATTATAGATCTATGAAATATAGAAATAAACTTAATATTGTATGTACAAGTACCTAGATATAAGTAATTTTGTCATCGTACGGAAACTCGCAGTTCAAACTAACTATAAAATTGTTTGCAGATGCTTGCTGTCATTGATGGCATTGTGAATACAGATCAAAGAGGTAGGAAAAGCAGTGGAATACCTCATGCATTTCCAAGTAAGTAGAAAGTTTTAGCGAGCTATTAATCTTGTACAAATCACATTAAAGTACACATTAAGGAAATATAAATATATTTTATCATTGTGTAAGGGTTTGGAATCTGTCTTGGGACCGTTGCGTAACAGAGGAATATGTGCTCAAAGATACAGAAGAGAATTGTCAACTTCAACGAGATCTAGCACAAAAAGCGCAGCTTCAGCTGTACGTATTTCTGAAACTCTAATATTAAATTAATATATTTTCTCGTATATTAATTTAATATATTTTATCATTGTGTAAGGGTTGGAATCTGTCTTGGGACCGTTGCGTAACAGAGGAATATGTGCTCAAAGATACAGAAGAGAATTGTCAACTTCAACGAGATCTAGCACAAAAAGTGCAGCTTCAGCTGTACGTATTTCTGAAACTCTAATATTATACAAATTTAATGATTCATTATGAATTGGTATACTATTTTTTTCTAATGCAACAGGGATGCTTATTTATATCGCCACAAACGCAAGAAGAAAAGCCATAAGATGTCAAAGCGCTTAACCGAAACAGAGCATCAAGAACCTCGGCATAGAGCGAGAAGCGGTAGCTGTCGAGCTGCATCAGCTACGACCGGATCTTCCGAAAATGGCAGTTCAGGCCAACACGCTGATTATGATACAAAAGTAAGTTCATTTCAATAGGGCCATGGCACAAAAAAATCTTAAGCAGTAAAACTTGAACAGTAAGCGAATCAGCCAATCACAGTCAAGACCTTAAGGCATAAACGTAAGCGCTAGCGAATCTATACTGTTGATTTCCTTACTGCTTATAGGTCTTACTGCTTAAGTTTTTAGTCTGATTTTAGTATGTCAATCAATTATCCAGTTTAAATATTTACCATCTTTATTGAAACTATGTTTGAATACTATATTCTTTTAATTTAACAAACAAATTAACTTTACAGAATTAGTAGGCCAAACGTGGAACGTTTATGCAACGTCTGCTTTATTTGTCTTCCAACAAGATGATATTTACTTCAAACTGTATTCAAAGAGATTAAGAGAAGAGGTTGCAAGTATCTTGTTACATGAAGATGTAAGTAACTTACGACGCAAAGTTTTCTGTTGTGGAGAATATTGTCTCCAGACCAAATGAAGATCATCCAGCAATCAAGGTAAAAGAATTGACACACAAAATTTTAATTCTTGATCTTTTATTTAATATCTTATTCGAACATGTATATTAGAAATGCAACGAAGTTTAAGTTTGCTTAAAATATATTTTAGATTAAGAAGTTATAGCTAAGACCAATGGTCGTGAGAAAGATGTCGAGAAACCTATTTATAAAGGGATATTATTATTCTGTAGGCTAACGCAGACTGAATCAAATATACAGAATTTCATAAAAATTGCCCCTTTTGCTAT
The DNA here is from genome assembly GCA_035220615.1 of Leptothorax acervorum. Taxonomy (NCBI): domain Eukaryota; kingdom Metazoa; phylum Arthropoda; class Insecta; order Hymenoptera; family Formicidae; genus Leptothorax; species Leptothorax acervorum. The sequence goes on from JASTWQ010000202.1 coordinate 1,727, forward strand.
GTCGTGGCACTCGCAGCTGTATGGACGCAGTGCACGCTATCATATGTTTGATTGCTTGGTAATTGCACATACAAGCTAACGAGGACGACTTAAGCTGGCTGATTCCAATTATAACTATGGCAACTGACAAAGAGGACCACCGGTACTTTCTGGTAAAATTCAAATGGAATACACAGTGCCAGAATTACCGGTTACAGATACCATTACAGTTAAATTTCACACTGCAGACCTGAGAAAGATATTATCAGCGTACGAATGTTAAACGTTTAGAATTATACAAAAATATCCAGTATTGATTGTAGCACGTATTTTATACCGCTATTTATTAATTTGCAGCATTATCGAAGATCGATCGATGACAGAGTTAACATATATCTCTTGATTATGAACACATAGAAATGTTTTATGAAGTCTTGCACAAGCAAATGTTAATGCTAGGAGGTTTGCAGTTAGGATTATGTACGCTGCATAGGATTAATCTACCTGGAATAACAATAACGGAGAATAGAGTGACTTTTTAGTAAAATCTTTATTTTATCTCATTTTACATCAAAATCGCCTTAGAATCTTATAGTTGATAACACGTTCGTTATAATCCGTATATAATATCTTTTTTTATTTTTAGATGAAAGTAATGAACATAGAAATTATGAATAATATATTGTACTTCAGTGACAAGGCTCTTGATATATTTCATACAGTGCATATTGATATATAAATCTTTTCTTATTTAATGTCTTGTGATATGAATAACACATGGTTTAGATACAGTAATAGTATGATTGTTGCAATGACTATTTACATTGCGTGTCATTATTATAAAAGAAACAGGATAATCTATTTTTTATTTATATATATTAATTAATGCAAAAAAAACCTACTTTACACATGCATACATATACTGTATCTTCGTCAATAAAAAAAAAAATATATATATATACTTAAATTCTACGGATTCTACGTCATTATATAAAATAAACGAGTCTTTAATTTACACCCTTCAGCACCTTCTGTTTCCATCTGTAAAATCCATCTTCAACATAATATAACATAACAAGCATATACGCTCAACGCTTTGAATAATATTTTTCTTTATACTACAAATATTTACATTTACATAATTTTATTGATTGAATTGTTGAAAATTTAATGTCTATATCGTAGTAATAAATTTTACATCGAGTATAAAATCTTACTTATTCTTATCCACAAATTCTGTACATAATTGAATCTGAGAAGGTACCTTACAGTTTTCCTTCTTTTCTGACTATATTATAGACATAAAGACTTTACAAATACGCTAAGATAATAAATAATGGAGGCACTCCTCGTCGTACCTAAGCTCGTTTCCGCTGTGAAGGAATGCTTAGTACCTCTGTTCGATTTAAAAATAAAACTTGCCAAATCTTCCCTTAAAATGGTTGCTTGTTGTGGCCATCGCTATTATGTATTCGTTAAAGTTACTGTTCCAGCCTGATGATTATGCAAGTCATAGGTAGCATAGGCGGCTACAACTAACTTCCCCGAAAAAGCAATACCCACTTCTAATATTGCCTGTACATGAGAATGCTGTAATAATTCGGTACGATACTCATTCTCTTGTATTGATCTAGCGCAAGTCTAGCTGCTTTTTCCATTTTTTTCTTCCTCATAAGAGAAGTTTGGTTTCTTTCTTTAAGTACATATTTAAATTCCAATACAAGTGCTTTTGCATACTCTTTAGGGATGACCACTACATCATATCTCCCATATCCACTTTCTGCATTGGACCTTACGTGGTATCTATCCATGACGCTAAACAGTATACCTATGGTAAGAGCATGGTAAAAAGTTTCTCCTTTACCCGCATCTAAATAACTAACACAGTTTTTAATTAAATTATTAAATTCTTTTGTAAACTCATTTACTTTACTATCTAGCAGATAATTTACAAAGACATCAAACTTAGACAAACTTTTAAACTTGCTTTCTAACCGTTCCATAAAAAAAACCGGTATAGAGCCTGTATACTTCATTATTAGGGATCCTAAGTTCACAATTATATGAACAACCATCTCCTAAACTACACGTTTTCCAAGTTAAATAGCCAGAAAATAACAAGAGACCCCAAAAAGCTCTTTCATCTTTATTTATAAAATCAAAAGAAATATGCTTATTTATAGAAACAGACACTGATTCTCTTTGCAGCAATTTTTCAAATTTCGCTTTGATACTACCCTTAGAAGAAAATATGTGCCGCTTAATGATTTCATTACTATTCGTATGTATCCAATACAAATCACACTGACCATTTCTATTAAAAAATTCCATAATAGACCATGGATTATACATCATATTTATATCCCCAATCTTATAGCCATTATACCAACTTTTTACTTCATCCAGCTTATTAAAAACTTTTTTTTTTTTTAACAAATCTTCCACTTCTTCTTGGCTAAAACCAAAATAACTGCTATAACCTTCATCTAAAAGGGTATAAGGACTAGGTTATTTAAACCAGAAAGCATAGAATCTTTAGAGACACGTAATATGCCCGTTAATATGCCTTTTCTAAAGCAGGATTCCCTTTTAAAGCAGAACTAAATAGATTACGCATAAATTGTACTATAGCTTCGAAGTATGCCTCATTAACGCGTGTTTTTTTAAGCTCTAAAGCTTTATTAATAGGCGTATCATATTCATCTATGATAATATACACTCCTTGGCCATGATGTTTGTGAAGGCAGTGACTGAGAAGCTGTAAAGATGATTCTAATTTTTGTTGATTAGCTTTCTCATTTATAATATTTGATAAATCTGTAATCTGTACTTTATTAGTGATTTTATCGCTTTCTAATAAATAGGCATATGAACCTATCAAAGTTCTTATCAACTGATACACCGCACGGTAAGCCCCTTCAAAACAATTTGAATTGATATCTTTAAAACTGATCATAATGACAGGGTGCTTACCTTGATGCTCAAGATATTTACCACCATCTAACTTTCCAATAGCTAAATCATTAAATAAACCTTCTGTACTTATACCATTAACCTCTGACGCAAAAAAATGGTGTAACATGGACATATTTAGTGTCTTGCCCCAACGGCGAGGACGGGTAATTAAGGTAACTTTAACGCTTTTGCTGAGTAACTCAGCAATCATAGCTGTTTTATCACAAAAAAGATAATCTCCTTTTACTAACTTTTAAAGTTATCCACCCCAATCGGTATCCTTTTCGTGATACTGTCATCTTCATTGAAAACGCGTTGCTGATTTGAATCGTCACTGCTGACGTCTTGACCTTCTATCTCAATGTCTTCACGTTCAGCCAGCATCTCTACCTTGTCCATGCTATTGTCTTCTGCCATGCCCTCTGACCTTATATTGGAATGCCGCTAAAGAATAAACTAGTTTTAAATACAACATAATACAAAGTGGTAAAATAGTGATTGTTTATTTTTCTAGGTTCAAATATATTAAGAAAAATAAGATGTCGCATATATTATTTACCATGTCTTCTACATCTTGCTCCATTTCTTCATCTTGACCCATATTTATTTCTTCATCCATATTAATTTCTTGACCCATATTCATTTCTTGTATATTAGCATCTTTAGAGTCCTCCAATTCCAAGTGCAACGTAGGAGTGTCTTCCTCGCTGCGTTGCTCCACACTAACGTCCGCTAGACGTTGACCTAGACGTTGAACTCCGTCCTCGGGCATACTTTCCATCATGCCTTCTTTTAACGTAGATGTAGTTTCTTCCTGCAATTATAAAATTAGTTATTTAAAAAATTGTTTCCATATTACTTCCCAGTTATGCAAATATCATCATTTACATATATTATACAACATAAAAGATAATATTACAACCATTCAACATTTCAATATTGTATAAACATTATTTTATGCTATCGTTGTTCTAACGAGATATATCTGATTAATGGATTGTTTGCTCCGCTTTGGATCACAACTCCAAATGTTTACATTAAAGGAAAATAAACAAAGTCCAGCTTTACTATTTTGCTTCAGTCTTATCGCCAGACGATGAAGATCATATCAATCACCGATAACGTTTTACCATGTCAATGCAACCGGTTTCGAAAGGTCCAACCCTTACCTCAACTTCCTCGATCTCATAAACGTTCCTCGAAAAGCGCGTCGCCCGGGCGGAGAGCTTCTTCACCGATGATTTCTTGGCCACCACCGCTGTCTTTCCGGCCCGACCCGATCTGGTGCGTCTCACTGAAAGAAATAGCGAAATATTTATACTGCTCCAAGCTGCGCGAGACGCCGTCTCGTCGAAATGGCGGTCTCGTGGGCTGAGCGGCACGTCCTTGGTGACGCGCGGTTTCTCGGCAACGACCCGACGATCGATCGAGGGTGATCGACACGTTTCTCGGAGCTTCGCTCTTTACCTGGTTCGGCAAGCTCGATCTTGGCCTCGTCACCGCTCCCTGAAGACATCGTGCTCTCGCTGAAATTTCCGGAATGTGAAGCGCACTAACAACCGCGGACGGAAAATGGCGGCGTAACACTCGAAACAGAGTTGCCAATCGAAAAACGCAGTCTCGTCAAAAACGTGAGCTCACTGAAGTTAGCCGGACAACTTCGACTTTTTACATTTTTTTTATTACGAATCGTTTGTTGGTCGTTTGTTGTTGATTGTTGGACTAATAAAAACGTTTGTTGGTTAATAGTTTTTACGTAAACACGAAAATAATTTTAAGTGTGAATTTAGCCGGAAAATATAAAATTCTTTACAGTTTTCGTTTCAAAAGGGGGTCAATCGATGCGGAATCGTTTGTTGGTCCCGAATAAACTAATGAAATCGTTTGTTGGATCATGGTTTCGCTTAAAAAAGCGAAAAACTGTATATTCGTTTTGCTGCACCGGAGAGTGGGGGTGAAACGTAGAATATGTGGTGGTTTCGGAACGCATTTTTCCGAATTTCCCGATACGTAATAGTTTAAACTATTTCCCATTTATTTATCAGATCGGCTACATTTCACGTGCAAAAATATAGGTAAGTGTAAAATGCAAATTTAATTCTGAACTTAAAAAGTATTCTTGCAATAAAAGATATAGATTGCAAAAGTAGAGGTAACCTAAAGTTGTATTTGAACAATTACATCAAATTATAGATCTATGAAATATAGAAATAAACTTAATATTGTATGTACAAGTACCTAGATATAAGTAATTTTGTCATCGTACGGAAACTCGCAGTTCAAACTAACTATAAAATTGTTTGCAGATGCTTGCTGTCATTGATGGCATTGTGAATACAGATCAAAGAGGTAGAAAAGCAGTGGAATACCTCATGCATTTCCAAGTAAGTTAGAAAAGTTTTAGCGAAGCTACTTAATCTTGTACAAATCACATTAAAGTACACATTAAGGAAATATAAATATATTTTATCATTGTGTAAGGGTTGGAATCTGTCTTGGGACCGTTGCGTAACAGAGGAATATGTGCTCAAAGATACAGAAGAGAATTGTCAACTTCAACGAGATCTAGCACAAAAAACGCAGCTTCAGCTGTACGTATTTCTGAAACTCTAATATTATACAAATTTAATGATTCATTATGAATTGGTATACTATTTTTTTTTCTAATGAAACAGGGGTGCTTATTTATATTGCCACAAACGCAAGAAGAGAAGCCATAAGATGTCAAAGCGCTTAACCGAAACAGAGCATCAAGAACCTCGTCGTAGAGCGAGAAGCGGTAGCTGTCGAGCAGCATCACAGCTACAACCGGATCTTCCGAAGATGGCAGTTCAGGCCAACACGCTGATTATGATACAGAAGTAAGTTTCATTTTTAAGTTAGGGCTATGGCACACAAAAAAGAAACTTAAGCAGTAAAACTTGAACAGTAAGCGAATCAGCCAATCACAGTCAAGACCTTAAGGCATAAACGTAAGCGCTAGCGAATCTATACTGTTGATTTTCTTACTGCTTAGGTCTTACTGCTCAAGTTTTTAGTCTGATTTTGGTATGTCAATCAATTATCCAGTTTAAATATTTACCATCTTTATTGAAACTATGTTTGAATACTATATTTTTTTAATTTAACATACAAATTAACTGTACAGAATTAGTAGGCCAAACGTGGAACGTTTATGCAGCATCTGCTTTATTTGGCTTCCAACAAGATGATATTCACTTCAAACTGTATTCAAAAAGATTAAGAGAAGAGGTTGCAAGTATCTTGTCACATGAAGATGTAACTTACGACGCAAAGTTTTCTGTTGTGGAGAATATTATCTCCAGACCAAATAAAGATCATCCAGCAATCAAGGTAAAAGAATCGACACATAATTTTAATTCTTGATCTTTTATTTAATATCTTATTCGAACATGTACATTAGAAATGCAACAAAGTTTTAAGTTTGCTTTAAATATATTTTAGATTGAAGTTATAGCTAAGACCAATGGTCGTGAGAAAGATGTCGAGAAACCTATTTATAAAGGGATATTATTATTCTGGATGATAACACAGACTGAATCAAATATACAGAATTCCATAAGATTGCCCCTTTTGCTATGTCGTGGCACTCGCAGCTGTATGGACGCAGTGCACGCTATTATTGGTCGTATGTTTGATTGCTTGGTAATTACACTACCAGCTAACGAGGACGACTTAAGCTGGCTGATTCCAATTATAATTATGGCAACTGACAAAGAGGACAAACCGATACTTTCTGGTGAAATTCAAATGGAATACACAGTGCCAGAATTACCGGTTACAGATACCATTACAGTTAAATTTTACACTCCAGACCTGAGAAAGATATTATCAGCGTACGAATGTTAACGTTTAGAATTATACAAAAATATCCAGTATTGTTTGTAGCACGTATTTTATACCGCTATTTATTAATTTGCAGCATTATCGAAGATCGAGATGACAGAGTTAACATATCTCTTAATTATGAACACATGGAAATGTTTTATGAAGTCTTGCACAAGCAAATGTTAATGCTAGGAGGTTTGCAGTTAGGATTATGTACGTTGCATAGGATTCATCTACCTGGAATAACAATAACGGAGAATAGAGTGACTTTTTACATTATCTTTATTTTTTCTAATTTTACATCGAAATCGTCTTAGAATCTTATAGTTGATGACACGTTCGTATAGTCCGTAATGTCTTTTTTTATCTTTAGAGATGAAAGTAATGAACATAGAAATTATGAATAATATATTGTTGTACTTCAGTGACAAGGCTCTTGATATATTTCATACAGTGCATATTGATATATAAATCTTTTCTTATTTTAACGTCTTGTGATATGAATAACACATGGTTTAGATAACAGTATGATTGTTGCAATGATTCTTTTTTAAACATATACAGAATAATTATTTAATATTGTATATATCTCATCACAAGTTATTAATTCTTTTGTATGGATTTCTATATTGCATATATCTATTATAGTTTCTTTATAAGGTACATTTAACAGTAAAATATTTCTTTATGTGATATGTTATACATACTTCTTCTAATGTTCCAATAATTGTTTGCGTCTTTCTTCTTGAGGTGTACTGTCATCAGTTTCTAACTTAACATTATCTTTACTTATGCGGTTTTTGTAAAATTGCCTACAAACAGCTTCCCTCGCATCACAATCGTTTTTTTTTTCGCTACTGTTGCCCATATCATCGTTTGGTAATTCCGCCATTTCCACTAATTCCACTATATTTATTAAATACCTGAAACAAAACAATAGTTTCTTGTTTTGACAGTTGATGTAAATATTGCTCTTTTTCTTACCTATATAACAGGAGATGAGATAATATGCGAAATCGAAATATATACGCAAGCCGTCCGCAGCTTCTCTGCATATATTTACTTCGCTTACTGTTTTCTCTATCGCATTATTCACTTTATTCCGTTAAGGTTTCTCTGGGATATTTGTAAACTGTGTCGTAGTGAAATGCTGTACCAAGGATTCTAGAATATTTATCACAGTAGGTTGCGCCGGAAGTACAAGCTGAAATAAATATCAGTAATATATTTGCATGATATTTGTTTTCAGGGAAATATTAGTTTTTAACATAAATCACAATCCTTTGTATAATTTTAATTTTAATATAAAAATTAAATAAAATGCAAACAGCAGGAATAGTTCTTAGTTGTTGAAAAATGTATCTGGCACCAATGCTTTATAGCTTATATCTGTAATATATATTAACTCAAAAATTAATTACTAGCTTACCTTATTTTTATTACTTATTAGGTCATAATCCTGCTCTAGAATCCGTTTTAATGTGCTATCTATATCAAGATCATCGCCTGGTTTCATACTGGCTCCAGATTGGCTACTACCGCCCGCTGTGTTCATCGTCACTCGTTTCACCCATGTAACCAGAACTACTCTTTGTATCCTCTTCTATGTTTACGTCCTATAAATTACAAATGTAACTCTTATAAACTTTTCTTACTTTCGCAGTCCTCGATCTGCAATATCATACGGATAAATTAAATCATACGTTAAATTAAACCTTTCATAGCGCGGCAACGTCAAGAAAATTACGCCCTCACAACACGATAATTAATCAGCGTTACATATAATTTTTCAAGTTATTGCTACTATCTCTTTCTGTTATTGGATTATAAAAGTTCTGAAACGTCCAAAATCAAATTTGTAACTTGAAAATAAAACTTACTTCTGTATCATAATCAGCGTGTTGGCCTGAACTGCCATCTTCGGAATCTTATGGAATTCTGTATATTTGATTCAGTCTGTGTTATCATCCAGAATAATAATATCCTTTTATAAATAGGTTTCTCGACATCTTTCTCACGACCATTGGTCTTAGCTATAACTTCAATCTAAAATATATTTAAAGCAAACTTAAAACTTTGTTGCATTTCTAATGTACATGTTCGAATAAGATATTAAATAAAAGATCAAGAATTAAAATTATGTGTCGATTCTTTTACCTTGATAGCTGGATGATCTTCATTTGGTCTGGAGATAATATTCTCCACAACAGAAAACTTTGCGTCGTAAGTTACATCTTCATGTGACAAGATACTTGCAACCTCTTCTCTTAATCTTTTTGAATACAGTTTGAAGTGAATATCATCTTGTTGGAAGCCAAATAAAGCAGATGCTGCATAAACGTTCCACGTTTGGCCTACTAATTCTGTACAGTTAATTTGTATGTTAAATTAAAAAAATATAGTATTCAAACATAGTTTCAATAAAGATGGTAAATATTTAAACTGGATAATTGATTGACATACCAAAATCAGACTAAAAACTTGAGCAGTAAGACCTAAGCAGTAAGAAAATCAACAGTATAGATTCGCTAGCGCTTACGTTTATGCCTTAAGGTCTTGACTGTGATTGGCTGATTCGCTTACTGTTCAAGTTTTACTGCTTAAGTTTCTTTTTTGTGTGCCATAGCCCTAACTTAAAAATGAAACTTACTTCTGTATCATAATCAGCGTGTTGGCCTGAACTGCCATCTTCGGAAGATCCGGTTGTAGCTGTGATGCTGCTCGACAGCTACCGCTTCTCGCTCTACGACGAGGTTCTTGATGCTCTGTTTCGGTTAAGCGCTTTGACATCTTATGGCTTCTCTTCTTGCGTTTGTGGCAATATAAATAAGCACCCCTGTTTCATTAGAAAAAAAAATAGTATACCAATTCATAATGAATCATTAAATTTGTATAATATTAGAGTTTCAGAAATACGTACAGCTGAAGCTGCGTTTTTTGTGCTAGATCTCGTTGAAGTTGACAATTCTCTTCTGTATCTTTGAGCACATATTCCTCTGTTACGCAACAGTCCCAAGACAGATTCCAACCCTTACACAATGATAAAATATATTTATATTTCCTTAATGTGTACTTTAATGTGATTTGTACAAGATTAAGTAGCTTCGCTAAAACTTTTCTAACTTACTTGGAAATGCATGAGGTATTCCACTGCTTTTCTACCTCTTTGATCTGTATTCACAATGCCATCAATGACAGCAAGCATCTGCAAACAATTTTATAGTTAGTTTGAACTGCGAGTTTCCGTACGATGACAAAATTACTTATATTTAGGTACTTGTACATACAATATATAAGTTTATTTCTATATTTCATAGATCTATAATTTGATGTAATTGTTCAAATACAACTTTAGGTTACCTCTACTTTTGCAATCTATATCTTTTATTGCAAGAATACTTTTTACTGTTCTGAATTAAATTTGCATTTTACACTTACCTATATTTTTGCACGTGAAATGTAGCCGATCTGATAAATAAATGGGAAATAGTTTAAACTATTACGTATCGGGCAATTCGGAAAAATGCGTTCCGAAACCACCACATATTCTACGTCTCACCCCCACTCTCCGGTGCAGCTAAACGAATATACAGTTTTTCGCCTTTTTAAGCGAAACCGTGATCCAACAAACAATTTCATTAGTTTATTCGGGACCAACAAACGATTCCGCATCGATTGACCCCCTTTTGAAACGAAAACTGTAAAGAATTATATATTTACCGGCTAAATTCACACTCAAAATTATTTTCGTGTTTACGTAAAAACTATTAACCAACAAACGTTTTTATTAGTCCAACAATCAACAACAAACGACCAACAAACAATTCGTAATAAAAAAAATGTAAAAAGTCGAAGTTGTCCGGCTAACTTCAGTGAGCTGGCCGCAACGGAGCGACGATGGTGTGCGCGCGCGCGAGCGAGCGAGCGAGCAACCGTACACACACGCGCACGTGCGAGGTGTGATGTATGCCCGTGTCGCGTGTACACGTATGAATGTGTGCGTATGTGTCGCATGCCTGCTCCGCTCGCGCTCAAGTCCGATCATCCGTTCGGTATTGCGCGCACCAGGAGATACTCGGCGCTATTTGTACCCGATGTCGCTGACATTCGTCGCGCTTCGTCTCTCATAGTTTCGTCACATGGCTCGCCACGCGGCGCGACCGTGAGAAAGCGCGACAGGGATATGCTCGTACAAAACGGCTGCTGTTGCTGTTACTGCCGCCGCTGCCGCCGTTCCCGCTACTACTACCACTACTACTACTACTAGTGCTGCTGCTGCTGTTGTTGTTGCTGTTGTTTCTGTTGCAACTATACTACTGCAATTACTACTACCACTACTGCCAATGCTAATGCTAATAGTTGCGTGCCCGTCGTCATCGTTGCTTCGTCAAGAGAGAACAATCCTGTCGAGTTCTGTGACGAGTGGCCGCTCGTCATCGTCATCGTCGCCACCGCCGCCGCACCATAAACATCTCGGTGCATTGACAAACGAGCGTGAGAGCGCGCGCGCGGGCGCGCATGTGTGCGACACTATAGGACCACTATAGACTTTGTCGCCGTCATCTCTCGGTACCAGCTCGAGCGGGACCATCCGTTCGTTGGTGAGCCAAGATAGGTTAGTTATCTATCTATCGTGCGTACGCGACACGAAGATGCCGTGAATTAGCCGCCGCGAAAGATGCCCGCTCGCTCCTCGTCGCCGTGTTTCTCGCCAACATCGTCGCGAAACGGACGTCCGAGAAAGGATCTTTCTCCACGACGTCGTGAAGTATTTGTCAGTCGAACGAGCTCAATGTGTCAACCCCGCGTCCTTCGTCAATCAACGTTCCTACGCGCTTCTCGCTAACATATTTCATCGTTCGTAACTCCGTGCTGTTGTGATACGACGTTGTTGTTATATATGATCCGAGAGACATTTGAGCGAAAGTGACCCTGAGTCTTTGAGCGTGTTGTGAATTGAACTAGTTACATACACCACCTGTCTCCAAGATGCTGGGCAGTAGCCGTAGTAGGGCCAACTAACAGTGCTCTTTGTTCCGTAAGTATTTTCTCGTCACATAAATCCAGATTATGGGCCACTACTTCCAACGTCTGTTAACTTTTAACCGACAGTTAACTTTTGAGAATAGCCAATAGAAGTTGGCTACTTTGAAAGTTAACGGTCGGTTAGAAGTTCACAAACGTTGGCCCTATATGCTTTAAAGTTAAATTTACGCTTGTCGAGATGTAGTATATCCTTGTCCTATACAGGGTGTCCCAAAAAGCTCGGTCACCGTTTCACTGACAAATTCTATGGGACATTCTAAGAAGAAAATTCTTATGCGAAAATGTTGAGGCTATAATAGTTTTTGAATTATAAGCATTTAGAGTTAGCGAATCAGACCGCCTAAAGTTGGCGCGCTCAGGTGTGGTACATCGCATAGCAAGTGAAGGTGGGCTAGCTTGTGACACACTTCATTTGACAAACTTGACAGTTTGCTGTGCATACGTATTTATTGATATTCCATAATGCTTGCATTAATCTTTATGTACAGCAAATTGAACAATCACAGACAAATAAGACAAAGCTTCAAAGTAATTTCCTTGTCGTTTGCAGAATTATGTCAATATCTAAAAACTGAGTCAATGTACAAAAGCACCTTTACTTGCTATGCGATGTACCACACCTGAGCGCGCCAACTTTAGGCGGTCTGATTTGCTAACTCTAAATGCTTATAATTTAAAAACTATTATAGCCTCAACATTTTTGCATAAGAATTTTTTTCTTAGAATGTCCCACAGAATTTGTCAGTGAAACGGTGACCGAGCTTTCTGGGACACCCTGTATATTCCTAAACAAATATTAAAATTACATTCGTACTTCGTTTTGTATAAGAATTACGTTACCATTGGTAATCCTAATAATATGTTCTAATAATATATAAAATAAAATAATATCTTATTATAATATATACATATAATATACACAGAAACAGGTAGTAATTATGTTATTACAAATGATGCTAATAATCTTAAATCGATATATAAGAAAAGCACTTAATTATTTTTCATTATATTATGTGTTAACATTATTTATACTAGATGTTAAAATTATAAAGAAAAAAAATGCCTTTTATCTTAACACACGTATAAATTAAGTTTCCGATAATTACCTTTGTGTGCATTAAGTAACTTTTCTATCTATATTTTAAAGAAGATCAATTTTTTTATTTTTTATTTTTACATGAATCTTTCATATCCGTGTCGATATGTGGATAAAAACAAAATTATAGCGTTATGAAAAAAAAAACATATTTCTTTCCATTTGCCTCTATAAATTACCGGAGTAAATTTATGTTGGTCTTAGGATATCGATTGCTGCAGCTGAATTTTGCATCGATGCGCACCTTACCTAGAAGCTACCATACATGAAGTTACATTATTATAAACATAATATAAATATTAGTTTTGTCTCGATTGATAAAGTACCTATTGTAAATATTATCATATTTTTAGTGAAATATATATTGAATATTTTATTGATGAAAATGCTTTCTATATTATACCTTTGCATTTGGATATCTTTGTGTATGGTAGCCTTTAGATTCTTTAGAACGCATCAATGCGAAGTAGCGCGAGCGACCAAATTCGTTGTAAGAGTAAAAACATCACTGTTTTGTGTTGCAGACACATTCGTATGTGCCACAGCCAGATTAAAGCTAGGTCCCAGAGGGCCTAGCATGGGCCACTATGAATCCGCCCGCTGCCGGCAAATCGAGCACTCGCGGCTCTGGATACCACCAGAAGGCTTTAGCTGAAATTCGCAATTCATTACTACCATTTGCGAATATCGGCGGGGCTGGCGAGGTTGGTTCCAGCGCCGCCAGCACTATCTCTACCGTATCCACGACCAGTGGCATTAGCTCTGCTTCAGGTCTCAGCGGGCTCTCTGGCGCTTCTGGTTCCGCCGCTGACAAACCGGATCAGCGACAAGCGTTGGGACAACTATTAGCTATGGGATATTCGGAAGTAAGAGCGATAAATTGGATATTTGTGTTTTCACAGATCAATCAACTATTGAATCCGGTTATTTTACTTGCAATTGGTGCATTCAGAATATTTGCTCTTTCTCCAACACTCAAAACGCATCCATCTGATTTCAGTCGTAGAAAAATGTTAGGAGTTGAAAGTAAAACAAATGGATGTATTAACAACAAAACGATAAATATTTAGACATAAAAGATTTACCGTTGTAATTGCTCTTGCAGGAAATAGGATTACGCGCCTTGAAATTCGCGGGATGGCGATTGGACGCGGCGATAGAATATTTGAAGCAGGCTCAAGGGGAATCTCTAAATGGGCTCGGTAAACTCAATACTAAACTTATCAGGAAGCCGAGTCTCGAGAGGGAATTAAACCTGCAACGCGGCAGTCCCGCGTTGGACAGCGGGGCAGGCAGCTCGCGATCCGATAGTCCGCGCCTCACGGAACTCAGCACGCATCCACAATTAAGCCGTCAATACTCGCCCAGTAACTTCGTGGATCGCGAACCACCGCCGCCGCCGCCACCACGGTGTAGCTCTACGCCACCGCCACCGCCGCCGCCTCACGCCCCGTACAGCCAGTCCAATGTGCCTACCAACATGCAGCAGATGCTCAAGCGAATGTCACCTGCGCCGGTCGTGCCGACAAGATCGACAGCGACGGCACCCGGCACGGCCGGCGCCACATCAACGTCAGTAAATCCACCACAACGCGGCACTAGTCCGGTGGCGAACGCCAATAACTCCGGCAGCCGTCAGCCGATGATCGTGCAAAACGGTCCACAGGTGCAGCAGCAACTGACGCAGCAAATGCAAGCTCTCAGTATTTATCAGACGAGCAACAGCAACGCGAACACCCAGGTCGAACCTCCGCCGCCGTATCCTATAGTCCCATCCTCGTCCTCCGGTCAGTCGGTGCAGCCGCCTTCTTACAGCGTTTCCATGCAAAACCGGCAAAGCCCTACACAGTCACAGCAGGATTATCGTAAAAGTCCGTCGTCGGGCATCTACTCGGGCCCGACATCCGCTGGTACACCCAGTCCCATCACTGTATCTACTATATCACCCAGCAGCACGCAAACGTCAATGGCACGTCCGACACCGTTGCAAGCGTGGGGTGCACGGCAGGCCAAGACGCAACCACCGATCATCATGCAGTCGGTGAAAAGTACACAAGTACAGAAACCAGTGCTGCAGACTGCTATCGCTCCCACGGCGCCGCAGTCAATCTCCACCACCAGTAACACGCCACCTCCGCCGCCATCTTACGCCTCATCTATTCAGCAGAAGCAACAGCAGCAACAACCGCCGCCCGCTTATCCGCCCGTGAACAATGTGACTGCGCCGCCCGCAGGTATACCAACGACAGAACCACCGAGTTACGCCACGACGATGCAGGCATTAGCGGCGCAGCGCGGTATGCATCATCCGTTGCCGCCACCACCTTACAGCACCCCCACCGAGGACACTGCAATTATTCCCTCCCCGATGGAGAGTGGCGGCGCGTCGCGAACCTCTCCCGTTGCTCATCACCCGCCACTTCAAAGAAAATATTCTCCGGCTGATAACTGCCAACACACGATGGACGCTCCACCATTGCCGCCGGTTGCCTCGACCTCCGTATCGGTGAGAAACAACAACAACAATCATTCGTCCTTACCTGAGGGAACCGCGGTCGGTAGCAAGAGTGGTAACGGCACCAAAGGCGATGGTAGCGGTGGTACGCCCTCGCCCTACAAAATTAAACATCAGTCTCCCATACCCGAGCGCAAGACCATGAGTATAGAGAAGGAAGAGGAGCGCAGGGATTGCAAGGTGAGGAATTACTCTCCCCAGGCTTTCAAATTTTTCATGGAGCAGCACGTGGAGAACATTCTCAAATCGCATAAGCAACGTCTTTATCGGCGTATGCAATTGGAGACGGAGATGGCGAAGATCGGTCTGAGCGCGGAGGCGCAGTGCATGATGAGGAAAATGCTGTCGCAGAAGGAATCCAATTATATTAGACTAAAACGGGCAAAAATGGACAAATCGATGTTCACGAAGATCAAGCCGATCGGCGTCGGGGCGTTCGGCGAGGTCACGCTTGTGAGGAAGCTCGACACCAACCAGTTTTACGCGATGAAAACTTTGCGTAAGGCCGATGTACTGAATCGCAATCAAGTCGCTCACGTGAAGGCCGAGCGTGATATACTGGCGGAAGCGGATAACGAGTGGGTCGTCAAGCTCTATTACTCATTTCAGGATAAAGATAATCTATATTTTGTAATGGATTATATACCTGGCGGGGACTTGATGTCACTATTGATTAAACTCGGCATCTTCAAGGAGCCACTGGCACGATTCTATATCGCCGAGCTTACGTGCGCAGTTGAAAGTGTTCACAAAATGGGATTCATTCATAGAGACATTAAACCAGATAACATTCTAATCGATCGCGATGGGCATATCAAATTGACTGACTTCGGCCTCTGCACAGGATTCCGTTGGACTCACAATTCTAAATATTACCAACAAAACGGTAAGAAACTTTTAGCCATTTCTACATTCGATTTTACTTTATAGACGTTACCTTTAACGTAAAATCAAAGCGCATTTTAAGACATGTGAATTAAGTAAAGCGTCTTTTTTATGCGATTCAAGGCCATGGTAAACAAGACTCAATGGATCCAGCTGACGATTGGAACAACGAGTGTCAATGCATTCAGTTAAAGCCATTAGAACGTAGAAGACACCGGGAACATCAGAGATGTTTGGCACATTCTCTGGTTGGGACACCGAACTATATCGCGCCGGAGGTTCTACAGCGTACAGGATACACACAATTGTGTGATTGGTGGAGTGTAGGAGTAATCTTGTATGAAATGTTAGTCGGTTCTCCACCATTTCTTGCCAATACTCCTGCTGAAACTCAATATAAGGTATATATTGTATAATTTTTATACTAATACCTAGCATGATTAATATTGAAGATATCAATCGTTCGTTTTGAGATATATCGTTTTAAGTCTCCAAAAAAACTCAGTAAATAAGTCGTGAAACTCTTAAAACATATTAAAAAAGGAATTTCTTACATATTATGAATATTTCTTTTTACTTCTGTAGGTTATTAATTGGGAGACAACGCTTCATATACCGAAACAGGCAAATCTTTCGCCGGAAAGTATGGATTTAATCTTGAAACTCTGCGTTGGTGCTGATCGTCGTTTAGGTAAAAACGCGAATGAAGTTAAAAATCATCCATTCTTCGCGAGTATCGACTTTGAGAAGGGATTACGGCGCCAAATGGCCCCGCACATACCTCGTATAGAGTATCCGACTGACACGAGCAATTTCGATCCCGTGGATCCGGATAAGCTGCGCAATTCTGAATCGTCAGATTCGAACAAATCGGACGAATTGTTGGATAACGGAAAGCCCTTTCACGGCTTCTTCGAGTTTACATTCAGGCGCTTTTTCGACGATGGCGGTGGTCCCGCATATCCTAGTCGAATCAGCTTGGATGACAATGACAATCAAGGTCCCGTCTATGTATGACATTAGGCTAAATTTACGATTTACAGACAATTCGCGGTCTGCCATTTCCCAGTTTCAACATTTGTCTATCAACGCATTTCCGTTTGTCATTTCACCAAGATGTTAAGATTTGATTAGATTTGAACATGTGATGATTCTCCGTTTAATATCTCATCTATTTCTAGCGCGAATTTATAAATCCATAAATCTGTTATAATGAAACCTTTTTCTACAATGGATTTCTACAATGAACTATAATGGATTTTACTAATGATCACAGTTCACTAATTAAGAATTCGAAGAGGTTTCAGGGTATTTCTGTAATTTTTAAATTTTTCTTGATAAAAGGCTTATTAAATGAAGTTTTTCAGAGTAAGCATGTTCACAAGAATTATACATCTTTCCTTTTTTTTTACATTATTGGACTAGACTCTTAAAAGAACAAAGAATGACGGAATTGTACCAAGTAATCTTGGATTTGTTTCTTTTTTTTTGTTTTGATAGAAACTTGTTTCTTATTTCATTAGAATAATGTTTTTCCATTTGAGTAGTCTCAGCAAATCAATTATTTGTTAAAGTTGTGAAAATTTTAATTACAAGTTAATCAAAGTGTTATCTATATGTTTATGTAATTTAAAAAAATTGACTATTTAAAAGTTAAAATAATTTTAATTAAAATTACTGTTAATATACGTGAATTTGTATACACCAAGCTGAGATTACTATTAGATTTTCATTTCTAGCTTCCATATCATATCTAAGATTTTTATCCAAAACAACTAAATTCTGGAAGACCGATATACGAACGTTATAAACAAATTTTAAACTTGTTGACTTTTAGCTTTAAAGATATAACTATGAAAAAAATGTGTAATACATGGTAAAGTTCAATAGATGCATAAAGATCTTTTGACCTATAAAGATCTGACAAGTTTTTCGTGTAGGAACAATCAGTTCACATGTGCAGATGGGTTGTAACGACAATATACATTAATATCAGTTTATCACGGGTGTCCTATGAAAATCTAACGGGTTACATCGTCAAAAGCCAAAACAGCTATGAAAAGAAAGATGTAAGATAAAATATTGAATGGCTTATAGCTGCTCGAATTTTGCGTCACTATTATTCTTTTATGTGCACGCAGCTGCAAAATGCAATTGTTTTTTTCTTAAATAAAACCACGTTTTTTTAAATATTATACGATGCACTTATATATTTTCTAATAAATAGAGGTACAGTGCTTTCAGAAAAAATTACAGTTTTAGAGATATCTTAATTTAAAATTTATTATTTTTATTTTTCAATACTTTCGTATATCGCTTGCTGTGCTTATAAGAAATGTTTGTATTATTCATTACCGTTGCTCTAAACAACTTGTTATCTTTGTTTATAAATACGATAAAAGTAGAGCGTACATGTTAGATATGAGAATGTTAAAATATACAATTTGATATTACATATTAGTGAAGTTCTATCAAGCTGTTTAAAGTTATATGTTGTTCACAAATATCAAGGAAATTGATTTATTGATCATATTCGCTAAATGCAATCAAAATTCTAACGATACAACAATAAGACTATACGTCTCTTGAAATGTATCTGGTAGAAGGCAGCAAACAAAAAATATATTTTCATATGTAGGAATAAAATATTCTACTTTGATACAAACAAAACACCTGAAACGTAAACTTTTAATCCTAAAGTGGAGATAAATCGTGGTGCTATATCGTCTTCTGAAGAAGACAGAAACCGCCAAGTAGAAACTAAAACGGAAAATAAACCTAAAACCTTCTACCGATGGAAATAAAACAGTATTAAACAAATAGTAGTTATTGAACACAACTGACACTGCAAATATGCATAATGACATAATGATGCTTTTATTCTATACATACATGACCAAGCAGCCATGAGGTACGTAAGGTAATGGAGAAGAGCAGTAAAAGAAAATATTGAAAATAGAGTAAATTGGAGATTATGAGGATTAAGAATACGGATGCTGAAAGAGTAGAAATATTCGATTGTACACGTTCAAAGAATGTAGCAAAGCATTACTGCGTTAAATGGACGGTGAAACATAATGATATACTGAGCAAAAAGATATTGATAGACAAATGTTATTAATGGGGAAACAGCAGATAATAATGATCAAATTTTTGATATGGACTTTGCCAGTCTTGTCCATATTAAAATAATCGATCTATTTATCATTCTTCTATCTGAGAAATATACATATATATAGGAATGAAATTTTTTTTAAATGCGTATTGTGACTTTTATTTTTGCACTACTGCATTTTTTCACTAAAAGTCACCTATAAAATTTACGGGTAAATCTACATTAAAATTGCAAAAAAGTTACGAAATCTCCGTTTGTCGTAGTACACGGAAAGGTATTGTACCTTTGACCAATTTTTATATTTTGTATCTTTTTTTGACAAGTATTTTGCCTTTGACATTTTGTTTACAATCATATACTGATCACTCAGATTTAGGATGTTCGGGCGGTACAGGTATATTTTCCCTGTCAAAAGTTAAATTGCTTATGTACAATCAATTTCTAAAGTTAAATCACTTTTGGAATTTGACAACATTGCGTGGCATTTTCGATAGTGTGCGTGTATCTCATAGTCTCCTCATCTGTAATTAAGCGTATTTAAGTATGTATTGAGCGTATGTAAGTATGTATTGAGCGTACTTTTCGGCTAACCTAACCAAACCGAGGAATTTTTCGGAAACATTATATTAAATAAAAAAAACCAGTCTCCTAATGAAGTTAAAAATTGGTGTGGATAATTATATAGTCTTACTCGTTCTGCTTGCAAAATTTCATATTTTTTTCATCTTTTTTCACTGAGATATAATAATTTTTCCTCATTTGCCCTTAGACTACGTATGATTTTATTATTTAATTTCTCAACAACAAGCTTCCTAAACAGCCTAAAACTTTAACAGAATTTTTTTATGATGAAATGTACAGAATTAATTTGGATTCAAAGTTTTCATCATTTTAGTCGTAATGCCCGAACATCCTTAAAACTTAGATAATAAATTTTTTATATTTGAATTTTAGTTTTAATATATTTTTTTAGTTTTGACAAAGATATCAGAAACAGAAGAGGTATTTTTATCCCCCTCTTACAGCTCACAAATAAACGTAATTGTTAATTAAAATAAAAAAGAAATATATTAAAAATGGTATATAATTAGTAAAAAAATTTTTAAACACATTTTTTAAATCTTTTTTGAAAATATAAAAAATAGCTTTATAAAGCAGTTTTTTAAATTTAGGTCCAACGAGCGTAATTCAATTACATAAATCTGTAATGACTAGTCACTTATAATTGCTTACATATTTTAACGCTTTAGGTTAAAAAAATCAGAAAGGAGATAAAATAACAGTAGGTTAAATACAAAACTATAAAAAAATAGATTATATAAATTTTAAAATCATTACCCCTCTATTTATATCAAACTAAAAATGACGAATCATGCACAAATATATTCTGTTTTCCTTAAAGTTTTCAAAAAAATTATAAAACAAACTTTTACATATAAATCTATAAAAAAAAAAAAAATTGTAAGATGGGATAATCTAGGAATACATCAGACTTTGTTAGATTATAAAAAACATAATGAGTCAATTGATAAATTACCAAAGAAATAGGATACTTGAATTAAAAATGAATTAAAAATAATAAAAAATAAAAATTGTTCAAAATTATGTAAAAAATTTCAATATCAAGATAAAATAGAAAAAATAATAATACTTTAATAAATTTTTTTAGATTATTATTGTATCTATATATTGTATATGTTATATTGTATCTATATTATTGTATATATTCCTATTGTATCTTGGTCAAAGCTACAATATTTACTGTCAATCAAAGGCACAACGGAAGTTAAAATTACATATTATAATATGCCATGATTTTTAAATTAGATTTATCAATCTCCCATTTCATGCATTTTTTTCTGGAATGCATTCTTCATAGTTCTATTAAATCAAATTTAAAGTATATCGAACAGGCAATGGGTCTGTTTTCCATTGCTGCAATGGCTGCACTAGTTTGAAAAGTGTACATATACATTGAAGCGTGAGAAACGTATATATGAGACTCACGTTTTAGGGTATGTATAGTTCTTGAACTAGTGCAGCCAGTGCAGCAATAGAAAACAGTCCCAATGTTTTATGAGGTAAAGAAAAGAAAGTTCTTTCTAAAGGATGACAATGTTTTAAACATTTTGAGGAATATATTTTGATTAATGTTCGAAATTATACAGTTTCAAATATTTTTACAAGACATAATTATAAATTAAAGTTTTTTAATTTTACAAATGTTCGCTGAAGTGTCTTAAAACAGAATTGACTAAAAGTATCAACAGGTCAAAAGTATACCACCTTTTCTAACATTCTTATAAATGTGGATATATTGTATAAGGATACAGTATTGTATTTTTACGATGAGACCTTTATATTGAAAAATTCACAATCAAAGTTATATGCGCAAGTGTGAAGTCAAATTGAGCAAAATGGACATTTATAACAATATCTTATCTATGACACAAAAGTATAATTTGATAATTTTTTGCAATTTTAATGGTAGTATGCAATATATGGATGTATAATTTCTAATATATCAATATTTTCATAGCAGGACAAATTGTATTTTCATACACGTGATTGTTTTACATTTTACAAAACATGATCAGAGTATGTAGCTACGTAGAGAGAAAGTGGGTGCATTTTTCCTCTTTTTTTAATGATATATAATCATTATCTTTGGAATACAACATATTGACATGGACGAGAGAGATAGAAGGAAATGAAATGATTAATGGGTAGGCATTATAGAGCACGTTTATGAAAAAACAAATATTTTGCTTGCCATTTTCATTCGTTTGTATCATTAGTTATATCCGACAAAAGTACCCGGTTTAATACGTTTGTATAAATACTGTGATATTGAAGATAATTAGGAATATATATGGCTTTTAAATGTATCGGTCTTATTTAACATTGTCTCTTATTCCAAATTTTACGAAGAATTATAAATAATTATTATTAAAAAATATATGTATATTACTTTATGTATAGATTTTCAAATGAATGTAATGTGTTCATCGCATACTTTAATAATTATTTTTTAATTGTTTTAAACGTTTTCTAATGCTATCTAACTCCTAAGAGATACCATGAATTTATGTAGCACATTGTATACATTAAATACATTGTATACATTGTATACATTTTGAAGACGTTTTAATTAGCTCTGATTTATGCGCTTGTCAACGTATCGTGGAAATCGTACTAGCGGTAACAGTTGCATTAAATCTAAATTTTTGTCGCACAATAAGATCGCCGAGGCAAAATTAATCTAGTTGAAATGAAAAACAACACTTGACAATGATTACGTTTTCGTAATCCGGTATATTATAGCTAAGTTGCCATTACTTGTAACTAATGTCCTTATTATATAAGAGCCTTACAATAGTAAAAGAGGAACTGATGTATATATACCGCTACACGAATGAGTTTAACCAGTATACAGAGCTAGTGAGTCAGTTAAAGTGTTACAAATTTATATCTCGGAAACAAAGCATTTTAGAGAAAAATGTTTCATACAAAAGTTTTATGACTTGATGGTGTCATTGGTTTGACCTTGGATAGTCGTTTGAAGATCACATGAAGGTCATCTTCAATTTCTTAAATGGAACCCCTTATATTGTAGTACATCGTTTGAAAGGGCATAAAAAAAAGAAAAATTTTGGCTCAAACCAGAGGTCGATACGTTCGGCAGTTATTTAGGGTCAAAAATTGGCTTTTTCAAACTTCGACCTTAAATAACTTCCGAACGGGTCAACGTATCGACCTCTGGTTTTCGCCAAACATTTTCTTTTTTTATGTCCTTTTAAACGATATACTACAATATGGCGGGTTTTATTTGAAATTTTTGAGTTGAAGTCCCCCTGGGACACTGAAAAATTTTAAGTGAACCCCCCATATATACAGGGTGCGGAAAGACTATAAGTACAATCTTCTAGGGCTGGTAAAGGAGATTGAAACAAACATTTTTTACTTATACTAGACATCACAGACGCGCGCTTCGCGCACGCTGTTTAGCCTTAAAATTATACTGTTACTATACACTATTAACCTTTGATACACACAACTGTCAAAATATACAATGACAGCCGCTCACGAAGTAAGCGCAACGAAAGAACCAATCGGCATCGCGGAAAAGCCACAACAATAAATTAGATACATTCGAGTATCGATGAGCACCTTTTTTTAGAAATGGATGGAAAGTAGTCGGAAATGCTTTCTTTTTGCTTAGACACTGGATAAATGGTAACGATTGGAACACAAAACGGCTATACCAAAACGTTTTATTTGACTAGAACGCGGTTATTTTTTGGTGGATAAGGCATTTATGGCTCCATGTGTACAACTACGTACAGCAACTTCAAAGAGGTGGGCAAAATTTTCCATTCGTAAAGGTAAACTCGTAACGCAGTATACAGTACACAGAATACGAAAGAAAATTTTTGCTCACCTCTTCAGAATTGCTGTATGTAATTGTATGTACACACGGTGTCATAAATGCCTTAACCACCAGAAAATAACCGCGTTCGAGTCAAAACGTTTTGGTATATCCGATTTGTGTTCTAATCGTCACCCTTTGCCCAGTGTCTAAGCTAAAAGGAAAAATTTCCGACTACTACTTTATAAGTAAAAAACGTTTGTTCCAATCCCCTCTACCATCCCTAGACATTCGTACCTATAGTTTTTACCACACTATACATATATATGTATGTGTGTATGTATATATACAGGGTGTCCCATTTTAATTGCCCCAGGCAAATATCTCGAAAAATATGGAAGATGTGGAAAGACGTTTTAGATAAAAGTTGTAGAGTTTAAATTAAAGATCTATTTATTGACCCTATCAGTTTGACCTTAGGTGGCGTCGTTAAGTTAGGGTTATTTTGAATTTTTTAAATTGGTTGATGGTTATACGTAGAATAATGAAAGAAGTCGAATAATAATATTAATTTTTACATTTGCAATTTTGTAAAATTAAATACGTCTACAAGATGCAATCAAATTTTTAAAAATAATTTTTTTTTTTACAATCGATTTCTTTCATTATTCTACGTATAAAAGTATCCAGGTAAAGTCGTCGAAAAATGAATAGGTACTTTACCAAATATATTTCATATTTTATATAAAAAATATGACAAAAAAATATCTCAGGAAATTTTTAACAAAAGAGAGCTTTATTATAGTGTTTCGAAAACGTCTCGACAACGGCTACAAGAATATGCAATAAAGAAATGGGGGTTTTATTTAAGAAAACATCGATTACATTGATCTGTCCTTGAAAAGGTTTCTCAAGGTCAAGTCCATATTTTCATCATCTGTCCTCCTTGATATCCAACTTTTGTCTAAAACGTTTTTTCGTATCTTCCATATTTTTCGAGATGTTTGCCTGGGACATTTAAAATGGCACACCTTATATACATATATACACTATACAGTGTAATGGCATTTTTGATTTAGCAACCCAGTTCCAACCTGGGTTACATGGACATAGAGTACATACATAATATGTATATGTATTCTATGTCCATGTGACCCAGGTTGGAACTGGGTTCGCTAAATCGAAAACGCCATAAGAGAGTGACCGTATCAAGCGTTTTTGGGGAAAATGCACATTTCTTTGAAAAATGTTCTACACAAAAGTTGTAGGGTTTTAAGTGACGAGGGGTGCACCTGAAGTAATGCAAATGCTGGCGCCAGGTGCATCCCCACGAACGCCTGAGCAAGTCCACCCGCGGGAGTTTTAGTCGGTAGGAGTCCGACACACCCCTCCGCCCGTTCCCCGAGGCGGAGGAAGTCCTATGCAGGATTTCTCCTGCGTCATCCAAAAAAGGGTTTTAAGTGACGCATTACATAGTAGTATTAGTATGACCTTGAATAGCGTCGTCAAGGTCGCGTAAAAATCACCTTGAAATTTTTAAATAAATAAAATTCTTTTTTTTATTGTATCATCTTTTTCTACTAATTAATTTGAATAACTTTTGTCTGAAACAT
Organism: Leptothorax acervorum; assembly: GCA_035220615.1. NCBI lineage: Eukaryota > Metazoa > Arthropoda > Insecta > Hymenoptera > Formicidae > Leptothorax > Leptothorax acervorum. Next base: position 27,149 of record JASTWQ010000202.1, read on the forward strand.
TTTTTTATTTGCCTAATACTTTTTGAGATATTCAAGAAAAACTTGGTAACTTTTTCAATATTTAGCTTACGATATTTCGATAATTGTTTGTCGAAGGGAAAAGTGGTACAGAACTTTTTGACTTGATTTGGTCTCAAGAATATGCTGTTGCAATACTACCCCAACTTTTTTAAATACTTACGTATACATACATCTCCTTGGAGTTTTCAATATACACATAATACACAAGTCTTTAAGAAACTTTATATATGTATATTGGTTAACAAAATGGTCGAAGTGAGTTCATGGTTAAACGCAATGTTGTTTTGTCTATGTTTCTCATTACGAAATTGTGACAGATTTATCTTATATATAGCGACGGTGACGTAACATGTAACAATAATTGAGTGCCTTTCCTCAAATGCATCGTTTAAAATGCACCTCGGCCTCTGCCGCCGTTTTCCAAATCGTCTTCCAATGTCGAGATTAAATTCAGATGCGTCAAAATTCTCACAGTAAGTGCCTTACTAATTTGTGTCTTTAATGCGAAGTTGTACTAAAGTACAATCGGCAGTATAGTGTATATGTGCAAAGAACTACCAGTGTCTTATTGAATTGTAGAGTATACTATTTAATTATTGCGATACTTGAGAGCGAAGAGAGAGAAAGAGAGAGAGAAATATGTACCATTTTTATGTATCATATATTTCAAAGTAAATGCTATATATTTATGTTTATCGTTTAGGTTTAATGCTTTGTCAACAAAGATAGAATCTTTAATAGTTGTACTTTTCGACGTAAGAAAATATAACTTATATAAGCATGGCTGTTCTATATACGCACGCTATACTTTCGTATCTATTCCTATAATATAATTAGTAGCGTCAGTAATAATCGCGCGCGACACCATTTTTGCATTGTGGCTAATTACTTTACGACTAGTCTTGCTACAATTAAAAGTAATACAATAACACGTACGCTATATATACACACGTTTATGTGTGTGTATGCATTATACGTACATAAGGTTTGTTTTTTATTGCTGCACTGGACTGTATTAAAACTTTCCTTCTCGCTTTTACCAAATTTAAAACGTATACCTATTTCACTTTAAGTACAAAGAGTGTATGCAGCTAGTTCAGCTATAAAAAACAGACCTATACTTGCGTATACATAGTATGTACACACACGGGTATTTAATTGCAACAAATTACTCAAAACAAACAGCAGCATTATGATGAAAAGAGAACAAGTCATTATTGCAGCTATTTAATACTTATACGTACTACATGAAGAATAAGAAGTGTCTCTTTATCTTTTTTTTCCATTTGCAATTAAAATACACTATATATCTGATACTCTGATTACGATTTTATCACTAAAATTGCTATATAAAGTATGTGAATCTAATGTGTGTAAAAATAATTGTGTAACATAAGTACTGATACAAAAACCTAGTAATCTCTCCTTTGTGTTTATTGTAAAAAAATAAATATAAAAGTTTGTAATATATTAGATATAACTTATATATACTTATATACATAAACATACATATATATATATATATAATTTATATATATATATATATATATACATATATATATATAAATTTGTTATGTGAAATATTTCAAACATAATTATACAGATACCTGACCAGAGTGTGGTATTAATAAATTATAAACTTTTTAGCACATCTTTCTTTCATGTAATTTATTTTACATATATACATTTAATGTCTATGTTAATTGGTTGGAAATTGAAAAAAGCAAAAACAAATTATCGACCGAAATTATACAACGTTTATATAGGGTGTCTTGTAATTCGCGAATCACCTCTTATAGGCAGATGGAGCGGATTAAACTAAATCGACAAGTCCTGTATCATTTTTAATTAGTGAGGCAATAAATAAGAAAAATCCGCGAATTTGTTATAGTTACCATATGCACGCTCCTCCCAATGCCTCGTCGCATGCGTAGCAACCGCAATCCGGTATTATACCGTTTTCCAAAAATATTTTTTTTGTAAAGTTTATACCCTATTTAGTTATCAAAGTTTTTGTCGTTTGCTTCAAAACGTCCAATTTGTATTACTTTTTAATTATTGAAAATGTCATATTTTTAAATGCTACGAAAACGTGGCCGAAAGCGCCGTAACGTTACTTCGTTACCCGCGCATGCGTGTTACTGTCATTCGAGCCTCGTACGACAGTACCTCGTACGAGGCTCATATGACAGTAATACGCATGCGCAGGTGACGTCACGGCGTTTTCGGCGCGTTTTCGTAGCATTTAAAAATATGAAAAAATATGACATTTTCAATAATTAAAAAGTAATACAAATTGGACGTTTTGTAGCAAAGGACAAAAACTTTGATAACTAAATAGGGTATATGAAATTTACAAAAAAAATATTTTAAAATAGTTTTAAAAAATTGTATAATACCCTATTGTCGCGTGATACTGAGCTATTTCTTATACGCTGATTCGCTCGTGGATTTTTATTAGTTTTATCTCATTAATTATTGCGAAAATTGCAAAATGGTTTCTAGATTCAGTTTCACCCGTTCTACCTGCCTATATACGATAGGTCATTCGCAAATTATAAGACACCCTATATATACCAAGGTTAAAATATTGATCAATATCTCTATCAGGATTGAGATAAAAAACAAATATCCAAACGCTATAAAAGATTGTTTATTGGCACAATTATTACATTGTATAGGAAGTGCAGGTATTGTGGAATACCCTAAAAGATTTTTTAAGATAATTAACTCTATTAAAGATAACTGAACTCAGTTTTCAATGACAATGAGTTGTAATGCCAAGTGTTTGTTATAATCTGTTCCTAACAATTTTCGTTATAAAATTTCTATTGAATCTGAATTTCTAGGCAAGTATACATATATCGAGAACCATCGATCGTGACTTATCGAAACATATAATAAAATGATGGTTTCTTTGCTTACAAGGAAGCTTCGCAAACCTGAAAATTCTGGTTTTGAAGAAATTTTACACATGTGTAGGGAAAGGGGTAAATATAGATAAATTTAGTTTTCAGTTACGGCTTGGGCCATAAATGATTCAGAGGTGAAACCACTTCTTATATGTAGAGCGGCATTTTGTTTTTCTCGATATATCTCGAAAAGTATTCGAGATATCAAAAAATGTTTTATACAAAAATTTCATGGTAAAAAATTTTCATTTAAGGACGTTCACCGGTTATAATCGTAGCCAAAATTTTATACTCTAAAGTCTAAATTGACGTGAAAACATCCGAATATATACGGTTACAGTCTGAAAACTTTTGGACAGTTCTGTCCCTCACACACAGAACAAAAGACTATTCTGTCATTTTCCCCCTGCAGTCGCTTCTTTACGTCGAATAATCGTGAAAATCGAGGTCTATTTATTATTGTATTTTTAAATCTAAACGGTCAATAATTTCGGATTTTTTTTACTAGTATTCCTAAAGTGTCATTCTACATATATACGTTTTTCATCACTTTCTATAGATTCGTTCTAATTATTAAAATTTAAAATACGAGATTTCCGTCTGCTTTGTGTACCCAATACATGTAAAAAATACAATTTTTGATAGCAAATATCTCGACTTTGGTACGGGCACGTTTCTTACAATTGAGGAGGTGTATAGATTTTGGCGTGTTGTAATCGGATCCGTTGTCCGAATCTCTAATCTCTATCACGTCAGGTTTCGGAGATATCTTTAGCTAAAAGTGCCAAAAAGCCATTTTTCGGCTTTTTTAGGTTGAAATGTAACTATAACCCGCGATAAATGATTGTATTAAAACCATATTAAAAACTTATATAAATTTAATAAGAGACTTATTAAGATCGAATATGCAAATCAAATAAGATATAAATATAAGTTTTATTTAAATCAAATTAAAGTACCCCAACCTGATACGATCTATATATGGAATATACTGGACCTTATTAAGATATGCAAAGTCAGCCGCACAAACTTAATTAAGGAAATGCAGTGTTAATATGGTTTTAATTTGCCAAATGTGGATTTTATATGGTAATAAATCAAAATTTAATTCGATTTATATATGATCAAATTAAAGTCAGGTCATGTAAAATCCTAATAAGATCCAAATGTTATTTATATATGACTTTAATTAAATCTTATTTGGTCTTGATGATTTTAACTGCCCGGTAAAATTTTTTTTATATATAAATTATTTTAAGGGGTTACATGGGTCTTGACGCAAAAAAGAAAGCTTATTTTCTCGAATTTTTTTTAAAGATACGACATGAGTTACACAATTTATTTTTTTTTTTTATATAAAAGTACAACATGTAAACAATATTTCCTCAAAATTTTAAAGGAAAATATTAAAAATTCAGCCGTTGGCAATTGCTTCCAGTAGACCATCCAGAAAAAACGGTAGTCAGCATAACTTTTTTAATTTTTATCTGAAATGAAAAACCCAAAGTTTTTCTTATAGTGGGTGAGTATAGCTTGTCCTTGAACGAAGGATTTATTTTATTTTCGATTAAAAACCATTTTACAAGCCAATACATGGCCTAATTTTATGCCAAATTTGCAATTCTTTTGCAAGAAACGCTACAAAAAATTCAATTTTCAATTTTTTTTTAAATCCTTCGTTCAAAGACAAGCTATACTCACCTACTATAAGAAAAACTTTGGGTTTTTCATTTCAGATAAAAATTAAAAAAGTTATGCTGACTACCGTTTTTTCTGGATGGTCTACTAGAAGCAATTAATTGCCACCGGCTGAATTTTTAATATTTTCCTTTGAAATTTTGAGGAAATATTGTTTACATGTTGTACTTTTATATAAAAAAAAAATAAATTGTGTAACTCATGTCGTATCTTCAAAAAAAAATTCGAGAAAATAAGCTTTTTTTTTTGCCTTCAAGACCCATGTAACCCCTTAAAGTGTACCACTTTATTATAAGAGTGGACTCCACGATATAGCTTATACAAAAGTTGTGCCGTTGATTTATATCACTTGGAGCGAGACACTGCCGTGTCGCCCCGCGCCCGTGTTTCTTGATACCGTTTTTATATACCATTGTTCGTCAAATTTTAAATACAAGAAACAGATCCCATCGGATGCCATCTATCGGATAATCCAAAACTAAAAAACTTGCACATTGCTTTCTTATAGTTTTTAAGTGTGCAAGTAGAAACTTGCACATTGCTTCCTCAGAGTTTTTAAGTGTGCAAATTAGAAACTTGCACATTACTTCCTTATAGTTTTGAAGTTTGCAAATTAGAAACTTGCACATTACTTCCTCACAATTTTTAAGTATGCAAATTATAAATTAGCACATTGTTTAATCAACATTTTATTTCGCTCATAAAGCTTCCTCTATGAGCTCGTTTCTTTAATGCATATAATTATTAGTGAATATTTATTAATTTGGCTTTCTCATAGAGAAAGCTTTGTGAGCAAAATAAAATGTTGATTAAGCAATGTACAAATTTATAATTTGCATAAAAATTGTGAGGAAGTAATGTGCAAGTTTCTAATTTGCACACTCAAAAACTATGAGGAAGCAATGTGCAAGTTTCTACTTGCACACTTTAAAACTATGAGGAAGCAATGTGCAAATTTCCAATTTGCACCATTTTTTTATTTTTATATAACTCACATAGAAATTTTACGGGCTTCATTCTCTTCTGGGTGCCATATTGGACTTTAGGGCCCGGTGCATACATTTTTATAAATGAAGTTATTAAAGAATATAGATTGAATTTGGCAAAAAATATCCTTGGTTGCTCTTTTACAAATTTTGAGATATCTGGATGAATTTTTTTTAAAGAGTATTATTAAAGGAAAGTCGATGTTGAATTTGGTGATCGATTATATGTTATGGTGATCGATGATATGTGATTACATATGTCTAAATATTCCGCTCATAATATCCCGCGACAAAACATCCCGGTTATAATATCCCGCGACAAAATATCTCAATGGCAAAATATCTCGCGACAAAATATTCCATAGAAAAAACGAGTCCCATCGAAAACGTAGACCTTGTTTTGCCCTGATGCACATGGAATTGTGGGGGTGGACCTCGCTTCACGTGGTAAGTTGGAAACGTGGACTTTGTTTCGCCATTCTGCACATAGGAGTGTGAGGTGGACTTCGCTTCACGTGATAATTTGGAAAAAAACATCCCACGACAAAATATGAATGTTTGAAATTTTAGAAAATCCGTACAAACATAGGAGCCTTATGAAACTTAGTCCAATCAACCAAATCTTAAAGCTTCATAGTTCGAAAAGTACTTAATGAAAAAATACTTTATTGTAGTGTTTGGAAAAGCTCTCGAAAAAAGCTCTAAGAATATGCAATAAAAAATATAGGTTTCAATTAAAGCGAGTTGAAGGAGAAACTTATTTAATCCTTAAATAAACATTTTAAAAAACAAGTGGAAACTTGCACATTGCTTCCTCACAGTTTTTAAGTGTGCAAATAAAAACTTGCGCATTGCTTTGTTATAGTTTTTAAGTGAGCAAGTAGAAACTTGTACATTGCTTTCTCATAGTTTTTAAGTGAGCAAGTAGAAACTTGCACATTGCTTTCTCATAGTTTTTAAGTATACAAATTAGAAACTTGAACATTACTTCCTCACAATTTTTAAGTATGCAAATTATAAATTTGTACATTGTTTAATCAACATTTTATTTCGCTCATAAAGCTTCCTCTATGAAGAAGCCAAATTTTTTATTTGAAGTATTAGTAGATATTTATTAATTTGGCTTCCTCATAGAGGAAGCTTTATGAGCGAAATAAAATGTTGATTAAGCAATGTGCAAATTTATAATTTGCATACTTAAAAATTGTGAGGAAGTAATGTGCAAGTTTCTAATTTGTATACTTAAAAACTATGAGAAAGCAATGTGCAAGTTTCTACTTGCTCACTTAAAAACTATGAGAAAGCAATGTACAAGTTTCTACTTACTCACTTAAAAACTATAACAAAGCAATGCGCAAGTTTTTATTTGCACACTTAAAAACTGTGAGGAAGCAATGTGCAAGTTTCCACTTGCACACTTAAAAACTATGAGAAAGCAATGTGCAAGTTTCTACTTGCACACTTTAAAACTATGAGGAAGCAATGTGCAAGTTTCTACTTGCACACTTAAAAACTACGAGGAAGCAATGTGCAAGTTTCTACTTGCACATTTAACAACTATAAGGAAGCAATGTGCAAGTTTCTACTTGCACACTTAAAAACTATGAGGAGTTATTGGCAATTTTAACCGACGTTTTTTTTTAAGTAAGGTTTTCGTAAATTTTAATTATGGTTTTATAGAAAACCAGTACTTTTCTGAAAATTTGATTGCTTCAAACTCTTAATAAAATCATAATTCTTTAAAACTATAAAATCATAGTTTAAATCGACTGAACGAAAGAGTGTTTTAAAAACGTCTCGACAAGGGCTACAAGAATATGCAATAACTAAGTGAATTGTTAGGATTGTATTGCCAATCTATGATAAATTTATGAAATTAATTTCAATAATATTAAATTTTACATTTCAGTATTTTGAAGTTTATTAAATTCCTTTCAAAATAACATTATATTTTTCAATTCTGCCCATAGACTTCCGGCAATTACACAAAATAAATGTGGTATTTTATAATCGGGGACTTTTCTCTATATATTTACCCAAAAATACATATTATTTGTTATTTATGTTTACAATAAATATCTTATTTCTCTCTCTCTCTCTCTCTTTTTCTATCTTTGTTTTTCTCTTATTCTCTTCCTATTTCTTTCTGTCTCTCTTTTCCTCTTTTTTTTGGAACACCCGAGAATGCCAAAAATAATTTTAAAGAATTAGAAATAGCCCGATATCTCAAAATTTGCGAAAGTTAGAGCAACCACGGACATTTCTCAAAAAATTTAAAATTTTATAAAGAAAGAACTTTACCATTTATCGCCAAATTCAATACCAACCTTCCGTAAATGATACTCTATTGATTAAAAAAAATTCAGCCCGATATCTCAATATTTGCGGAAGTTAGAGCAACCACGAACATTTCTCCAAAAATTCCAAATTTTATTAAGGGGATCCTGCAGTGACAGGCGAACTCCAACGTGACAGCGCCACGATCTAGCACGGAACTAAAAATAATCGATAATTTCGATCGTTTACTATGTTTTCTGTCTTACCGTGCTATACCTGTCCTTGTTTAACGGATACCTATACGATATATCTGTCCTTGTCAGATTGCAGGCAGCGCCATCTCTGACAAGATCCGGACACTACTGTTTCACGCAACACTGCTCTTCTTGTCATTCTGCTTGTGTATTTGCATTTGTAAAATTTGGGCGGATAAATCTTTTTTTCTACGCTTTGAATCTTAGTTCTACTTGCATGATATTGTTCCTACATGTTGTCCCTAGCGCGCGCTGGGACCCTTTTGCATGAATTAACTGTACAATTTTTGTAATCATCGATTATTGTCGTTAGGTGACAGTTGTACGTGCCAAAAATAAGTGAGATTTTTAACTTTTTTTCGATTTTGATAAGTACTCGTCCAGAGCGCCCTTCATTTTTATGCGTACTTTAATTGTGTAAAAGGGTTTTTGATTCTGTAAAGCCAATTCAAAGATTTATCTGCCCAAAAAAAAAGGGTAAAACAGAGTTCTACAGACGACTGCAGGATTCCCTTAAGGGGATCCTGAAGTGACAGGCAAACTCCAACGTGACAGCGCCACGATCTAGCACGGAACTAAAAATAATCGATAATTTCGATCGTTTACTATGTTTTCTGTGTTACCGTGCTATACCTGTCCTTGTCTAACGGATACCTATACGATATATCTGTCCTTGTCAGATTGCAGGCAGCGCCATCTCTGACAAGATCCGGCAACTATTGTATACACGCCATACTGCTCTTCTTGTCATTCCGCATGTATATTTGCATGTAAACAGTTAAATGATTGACACTTTTTTTCTAGACTTCTGTCGTAGTTGTAATTGCACGATATTGTTCTTCAATGTTTTCCCTAGAGGGCTAGATTCTCATTTTGTATATATAAACTGCAGTATTTTTGTATAACCAAATATTGTCGTCAGTGACAGCTGTATGTGCCTACATTTTTAATTTTTTTTTTGTTTTGGAAGTTAAAACCGATCTAGCCCTCTACATTTTTTTGCGCACTTTATTAATTCTAGACTAAATTTTTGCAATTCCGTAAAGCCAATTAAAAGTGGTTGTCTTTTAACTAAATGTCGGTAAAACAGACGGGTTCAGGATCCCCTTAAGGGGATTACCGACATTATTGCATTATAAGAAATCTTTGAATTGGCTTTACAGAATCGCAAAATTCTTTTACAGAATTAAAGTACGTGCAAAAATCTAGCTCGCAACGGTCGAGTTTGTATGAAAAACGAAAAAAATTAAAAAAACTTACTTATTTTTTGCACGTAGAGCTGTCACCTGACGACAATATTTGCTTAATACAAAAATACTGCAGTTTATATGTACAAAATGAGATAGAGGCGGGCTAGGGAAAACATGTAAGAATAATATCGTGCAAGTAGAACTAAGATTCAAAGCCTAGAAAAAAAGATTTTCTCTAATTGCATTTTATGAATGCAATGTAGGTACTATCCTTGTCTAGATCATTGTCTACAGAAGGACAGATATAGGTCGGTAACATAGAAAATGATAGAAAATGGTAATTTTGTCGGAAAATCATACGGGTTTAGGATCCCCTTAAGTACCTGTATATTTTATTTAATATCAATTCAAAATTATGGTACAGAAATATTATTTAAAAAAATTGAGAATATATTATTCTACCCAGGAATCCTGGAGGATATTATCTTATGTCTAGAAAATAGAATCAACAATGTGTAATATTGTATATAATATTGACTTCTTTGCTGGACTTTCTGAACAATAACGCGTGGTCTGCAGTTTCAAGTGGCTTTATGGACTTCTTTCTTAGTTGATTTTTTCATTTAGCCTCCTTATATCATACGAGCACACACAGAAGTGACATGGTATGGCATCTTTACGTAGTTGCTTCCGTCCAGCACAACAAACTGTACATCGATTAAATTGAAATAAACCTGAAATATTAAACAAATACTACAGGACCGAGAAATAGGACAAATGTAAATTAGAAACACTAGTTATTAAAAACTCTATTCCCTTTACAGAACTGATAATAAACTAATAGAAATTAATTTCTATCACTCACCTCACAAATTCTTTGAGAAGCTGTGGGTCACCAATCGGAGCTCTTTCCAAGAGCTGCTATCCATTTTTATTCGAAAATCTTCGTTAGATGGAAAATTAAATAGGGGAGACCGGGGCTAAACCGTCAACTGGGTAAATCCGTCAAATCAAATATCTCGGAACCTGTATATTGTGCGAACTCGCTATTAACATTGTAAACGCTGCTTATAGTACCCATGTGACCAACGGAGTTTCGGCAGGTTACCTGCCGTCTTATGATTTTTACGAGGGCAAACGTGTTTTCGGAAGGTGAAAGTGAAATTTTCTGCGCGAGGAAATTTTGTAATATCTGCAATAATATTTGCTCTCCAAATCTCCAGGTACGTGATTATAAAGAGTAATGCATGCTGAACACGAATCCAGTGTAGTTTTTTCATTATCGTTGATGTGTAATATTTCGTGGGCAATCAAACCTGAAACTTGTGTTTGGGGCTAATCCGTCAGTAAGCACCCGGGGCAAGTCCGGCAGTCTCGTCACTGTGGCGCGCCGGGCGCACGCCGCACGACTTCAGCTCACGGCGATTTTAGGTTAGGTTTCCCTCGAGCGTGATTCTGTCTTCCCTTGCACGTGCGTTACTTTGTATACATAGGGAAATGGTACGCACGTATCGTCGCAAAACGACTCCCGTCGACAAGGAGAAACTCAAGAAGGCAGTTCTTGCGGTGAAAAAAGATAAAATGAGCACTTACGCAGCCGCAAAACAATTCGATGTCCGGAGAACCACGTTAAACAACTGGTTGAAGAAGAACAACGATTAACAATTATTAACAATTATTAACAATTATTATTAACAATTATATTAACAATTATTATTAACAATTATTAAGAATTATTATTATCACTTATTATTAACAATTATTAACAATTATTATTAACAATTATTAAGAATTATTATCATTTATTATTAACAATTATTATTAACAATTATTATCAACAATTATATTAACAATTATTATTAACAATTATTAACAATTATTATTATTATTTATTATTAACAATTATTAACAATTATTATTATTTATTATTAACAATTATTAACAATTATTTTTTAATAATGTTTCGCAAAAAAATTTTAAAAAATAAATTTTTATATTTTTTTCTTAAAAAATAATTATTAAAATGTATCTTATCATTTTTCAGGATCAGCTATACGTATTAGTATTGAAAATGCAGTGTGACGGATTTGCCCCGGGGGGGGGGGGGGGTGACGGTTCTACCCCGGCATTTTTGAGATTTCAATTTTTCCACCGTTGTTGTTTTTGCTCTATACCGGTTAAACAAAGCGACGTAGACAAAAATTTTTTATATAAATTTTATAGCTAAAGGTTCACTCTTTACAATGATATACCACATTTAACTGAAATTATTTATTTTGTTGTTAAAAATCGGCACCGAAAAAAAACCGACGGTTTAGCCCTGGTCTCTCCTACAGAGTAACCTTTATTATTGTTGTTAGTACAGCGATTTGCAGCACAATTTTTTGGCATAGCGAGTCTAAATTCTGTGAAAAAATTATGCAACAATTAATTCAAAGCATTTAATAATGCAATAAAAATAATTTATTAAGTAAAAGTACATAAATAATAACAATACGTCAAAGTAAAATGTACTAACCTCTACAAGAGGACAACGAAACACATGTGTCATTCGCATTGTCGCTATGTATAATTCAATATGGCAGCAGGTACAGACGGCGTCATTAATGCCTGGTCCACGGAAGTTGATGCATTTCGGAAACTCACTCTTCGTCTCTTTCTAAGGGGGACAGTTAGAAAGAGACGAAGAGCGAGTTTCCAAAACACATTCAATTTTGGTGTCCAGGCATTAATGACGCCGTCTGTACATGAGCACGGTATACTCTGGGTGCATTCGGGGAGCACGCTATTAGCACAATTATCGTCCAAAACCGTTCGAGGAGACGCTTTGTGGCGCTATAATATACGATGATGACGTCACTCTAAAGGCAGCGTGACGTCATCACTCGCGCTATTTTCGCTATTATTTTCGAGGTGAGGCACGAAATGCTATTGCCGCTTATTCTCTCCTCGAACACTTGATTGCGTATAGGGGCTGCTTTCAGAATACTGCAGATAACGAAACGTAACCAATGTCAATTCCAACAATGGACCAAGGACCAAGTAAAGTTGAAATTAATCTGTTTGATGAAGAAAATGGAATAAATTATTCTATCAAATTGTCTCCAGAAGATGCTGCGCGTGCAAAGAATGGTAAATAATTGATGATACAGGTTATGTAGATAGTATTCTATTTGCTGTGTAATTATGATCAAATAAAAGTTGTAGGTAAAATAATAGCATAAAACTCAATAAATAAAGTTAAAATAAAAAACTCGTTTGTTATTCACACTTGGCACTAGCACAACTCGCATCATTGGCCATATTGCAATTTTATTCTAAAGTTGCGTTCGGGGAGCTCGCTATCGCTATCGCGCTATTGGCTCCCCGAACGTAGTTTATAGCGTTTGCATTTATAGCGTTAATAGCGTCTCCCCGAATGCACCCTCTAGCCAATCAGCGTAATCTCACGATCACGTGATTCTTGGCAAATCTCTGTTACACTATAGGACACGGTCTTACATATAAGACCGTGCTATAGGATCTCTAGTGTTAATATTCAGGAACGCAACCGCTCACTGAGCGCTCAGTGAGCTCTTGCATCTGATAGGCGTAAATTTTTAGATCTAAAGGAATATCCCAATCAGATGCAAGAGCTCACTGAGCAGTTGCGCTCCTGAATGCCCACAATAAGACGAACTCAACAGTTGTACAACTGTTGGTGTCTGCTGAACGCGCCTATTGGTTGAGCAAACACTTGTGGATAAGTATATAGGCCGTATTGACCTCCGTCGGGAGGCACGAGCAAATAATAATAAGAAGAAGAAGGAGCACGCGTCATCCCGCTTACGATTTACGATTATAATTTTTATTGGTTATTTAGGTCTCGTAACCACACGAGATTAGCAATTGGTGCGATCGACGTCATCCTCTCCTCTTCTCCTTCCCACCCCCCGTCTCTCTCTCTCTCTCTCTCTCTCTCTCTCTCTCTCTCTCTCTCTCTCTCTCTCTCTCTCTCTCTCTCTCTCTCTCTCTCTCTCTCTCTCTCTCTCTCTCTCTCTCTCTCTCTCTCTCTCTCTCTCTCTCTCTCTTCACGTGCCCTTGTGTACATGTATGTATGGATGTATGTACATACATACATACATACGTACCGGGTACCCCAAAGATCGTGTCCCAAGTGAAGTCCAAACCCGTCGAATTTCTTTACGTAAGCAATTCTCGCCCTTGCTGTGAAAATACCAATATTTAAGATGAATCGTCTTATGAAAGTTCTCAAGAGCAAAGAAACCCGTGACTATTTTATGAGGCAAGTGATGGTTACATACTGTGATGGTTCTCTACTGAACTATTGCTACTTATACAGGTCATGCATGTACATACGCATCAGAGATATTATATACACGAACAATGTTTTCGTTTCTCAGTACACACTTCTGGGGACCCGTTGCTAATTGGGCGATACCGATAGCTGCCATCTCCGATATTCAGAGGGATCCCAAATACATTAGTGGTAAAATGACCTTTGGTTAGTTCGATTATACACATCTTTATTATATTGCATTTTGTCTACGAGTTTCATGAGTGGTTGAAGGATTTAGTTTTTACATCCTTCTTTCATTTATCTAATTTATGCTGATGATTTTTATTTGTTTGTACCTTTCAAGTTCTAGCAAACATATGCTGTTAAGCTGTTTTCCGTTGCATATAAAACATACGTTTTCTGCTAGTTTGCAACATTTGATATCTATTTTTTATTTGTATTTATGCTAGCTATAAGATTTATAACAGTTTAATCACAGAGTGAAGGTACTTGGCAATCAGTATTCTTATTATGTAATATAGCTCGTTTTGTTTTTATTTATTTTGTGTTTAATTATGGAATAGAGAATAAAGAATCACTGTGAATCTTTACTTGTTCCGTATTATTGTTGAATTTATAAGAGTTGATGAGACTAGCTCTTGAAAATTCTGTAGGTAACTGTATCCCACTTATTTGGTGTCAATTTTCAAGACTAATCTTTTTCAGCTTTATGCTTATATTCAGCAATGTTCATGAGATTTGCAATCAAAGTGCAGCCACGCAACATGCTTCTATTTGCCTGCCACTTTGTCAATGAGGGCGCACAAGTTACACAAGGTTGTAGATTTATTAAGCATCATTATCTTAGTAAGAAGGAACAGTAAATTGAAAAATATATGTGATATTTACTTTGCCAAAACAATAGGATTTTATATTAATGTATATAAAGATCATGTTATACAAAATCAATATTTGTAAACATATAAGTATATAAACAAGAATTTCATGAATAATAAACGTAAATGTGTTATTAACTTTTCTCTCCGTTAATTTTTAAACTAAAAAATCGAGGAAGATTGTTAAATAATTAACCAAATTTAGTTCTAATATTAAATCTTCTACGGTTGAATTAAAAAAAAATACCAAGTATCTTAGAAATTAAATCACAATTTAAAGACTTGTTAAAATAAATTCTAGTTTAACAAAATCACACAATAGCATCGATATAAATTTACATAGAACATCTGTATTTCATATAAAAGGTACTAAATATATTAGATACAAAAAGCTAAAATTATATTATCGAGTTTTGATATCGAGATTATAGACAATAAAAATAAGATCTTAATATGTAATTTGTAAATGTCATAGATATATTATACATATATAGATATAGAACATTATATCTAATTTTTGCCTATGCTAAGATAAGTGGGGCAAGGGGGTATATTTCTTCTGGCGGCCGCTTGGAGAAATATACGACGGAGAAATATACTTGCGCCGAGGGATGAAAATGTATATATCCTCCTCCGAAAATTATCTTAAATTATCTTGACAGGGAGGAGGAATCTCAACAAACTGGGATAATGGGCGGTAATCATAGTCAAATCTTATGTTTAAGATCATCTCAAGTTTATCTTCAGACACTGTACGATTTATTTATTGGCTATGGAGTATCTGAAGATAAACTTAAGACAAATTTTGGGTATAAAACCTGACCATGAACACCGCCTAATGCTCTATCTATGTACATAATATATCTACGATATATACATTTTGTAAATACAGCCTCGACTAAAAATATGGTATTCCATAATTCGCTTCGTGCATGAAAACACGTGGCGCCGCGTGACGGTTAAATGTAATACTTAGACTGAAACAATTTATGAAACGTGTATAAAGAGAATTAAAACAAAATCGTTTTTTAATGCACTATAATCATTATACAATCTAAATATCGCAAGTACCTATTATAATTTTGTGTAATTATTAATACTATGATTTTTATGTCATAAAATATGTTAAATATTGACCTGTAAACTGAGAAAAATATTATCTTAACCAATAACAATTTCTTGTATTTTTCTTCTTAGAGACTGATAAAGTGTTCAAAATGAATATAATTTTGAGAACAGGGTTTAAAGAGATTACTTATTCAATTGATTTTCACCCTCAAGCCATTATAAAAAGGAAAACATTAGCTGTATCTCATGTTAAAAGAGTCGAAGAAAGATATACAAATGACACTGGTATTTTGATAACACCCAGTAAGCAAAATGTTAGCAGGATGCGCGCAGATTGGCAGCAAATTTGATCAACTCCCACACCAAAACCATAGCCATCTGTGTCCGCATTAAGCTCGTGTTCTGTCGACAGAGCCTGCTGACAGGCAATGTAAGCAGATTGCCAGCAGAAACTGCGCAGAGCCTGCACACATAACAGGCTCGATCTTTGTCATCAATCTGCTGCCAAGTTTCTACTGCCAATCTGCTCACATTGCCTGTCAGCAGATTCTGTCGCATTTCTGGTTACAGTTTGACAACATTGTCTGATAGAGCAGTTTCTGCGTGCAATTTGTTGTCTTTCTGATACCAAAAATTTAATACAGACTCTGTTCAGAATCTGCTGCTCAGGTTTGGCTATCTGAGTAGGTCGGTAACATAGAAAATGATAGAAAATGGTAATTTTTTCGATAAAACATTTGGCAGGATCCCCTTAAGCTATCTTATAATAGGAATATAAGCTTCTATAAAAGTTTTTATCAGATATTGATAAATATTATAATGAACAATTTATATTACAGAATATCTTGTAATTATTATATAAATTGTTAAAGTATTGACAATTAAAAAATGATTATTACGTTTTTGAACAGATTGCAGTTCAGTTATAACTATCAGATCTTTAATGTCATTAACGTCATTATAATTACAGTCATGATTGAATGAGTAAAAAAGTAAGTATATTATTCTCACATCTTCAACATTGCGTTACCATAAAATTTCCAAAATTTTTATGCAAATTTATTAAACTTTTTTGAGGATTGAAGAATATATTATAGATATAAAAATATAAAAAATTATTGTTCTTCATTTATCATCATTACGAAAATCTTATTTAATAATTTGTTTCATAATTTATTTATATGTCACAGTAAAAGTGTGAAATCAGTAAATGTATACATTTACTAGTCAATGTATGCAATTATGCATCTACTAGTCAATTTATACACTTGCTAAATTTTACAATTAAAATTTATATCTTTTAACAAGCTACATTATTGTCAAAATTATACATATTGGGTTGGGTTAGGTTAGTTTTTTCTTGGGGGTAGGAGGGCGCAACTCCCCATCGCCCCCTAACTACACGCGTACTTATAAATTAGAGCTCTAGTAAGTGTATACATTTACATGAATTTCACGCTTTTACTGTAACATATATATGTCTCTTTATAAGTAACACTAACTTAACTTACATTTATAATGGACGGTTTGAAAAAGGTAGTTGCTGATACAGAATTGCAGCAGTAGATATTTTGTTTTACAAAATACTAAGAGTATTTCATATTCATCTTCTTTGAACTGGAAAGATTATCATCAGGACTGAAAACAGTAGTATCCAACTGACTTGAATCGACGAAGCACCAGCCAATCGACATTTAAACATATCGTATCTAAAATAATAACATTTATAAATCGCTAATATGATAATAAATAATAATAATCATGACAAAATTTATAAATTATAATGTTACGTAATTGTTAATAGTTAATTTTAAGATAAAACACATGATTTTTGAACAATTACAAAGAAGTATAAAAAATGAATACCTTGTTTCTTTGTCATTAACAATATTATTAAATTCAGCTTCCACTAATTGTCCGTCATAATATGTAATTAAATCCTCAAATGGATACTCGAAGCCTTGCTTGCATTCACATTTATATCCACCTGTCTCAAATCCTCTCCCAAGGATAGGTACGCACTGTGGAAATTTAAATATTAAAAATTATTAACACAAGTAAAATTATACTAGTTTAAAGAAAGTGTTTGAAATTATGAACTATGAAAATAATCTTGCAATGTTTGGAGTTTACACAATAGATATTTCCGACATTATTATTCAATAATAGTATAATGTCGACTTACATATGACGTCTTTTTGTCGCACTTGTGCGTATCCTTGAATGCGTTTGGTTGGTAAAATTTATCATCGCATTGGTTTATATCTAGTTGGAGCATATCCATGGTAACAGCTACGACACCCCTGTAAGTGTCTTATAACTTTTAAATATGATCTTCCTTTTTATTATAAAACTGGTTCTGTGTCTCTACAGTGTCTCTCATTAAATTTTTCTGACACACACACGCACACACAAACACACACACACACACACACACACACATACATACACACACGTACGCACGCGCGCGTATGCATGTACAGAGACGCGCTCCTTCTTCCTATCGCATGTGCAATCGCACTCTGATGAGAACACTCACTTGAATTCCAGTTTCTCCTTCAAGCTGTCCCAGCCAAAAAATGGGGATGCATAGGTAATTACCCACTTCTTCACCTTGCCATTACAATCGAAGTACGGAGTTGTCCAGTGTCCATGGTCCAGGTTTGCTGCCCTACACATTCCCATACATTAGAATAAATCGTACTTTAGAGATCGGATTCCCCCCCAAGCTTTCGGGAACGTAATCCTTTTATACTTTAATGCTTCGCCGTACTTTATCATCACTTCGGAGCATATCGATAAAATAGATTCGTCATCATGCGAGTTTTGCATTAACAAACTCGCGTTCTCTCCTACCTGTAATAGTTTGGGTAATGCTCGAACTTTTTCAGGTGCTCTCCAGTTTCATTGAATCGAATCTTTATTTTCATATAATATTTCTCCAATTGATCAAAATTTGTTGCCCAACGTTGCTTTAATACTTGGAAGTAGCTCTTCTTTGTATATACTTCATCTGTAATCATAAATTGTATTTGGGCAAACTGGCAAACGTAATAAAAAATCTAAATTAATGTTTAAAAAGTTTACGTTCATGAATGATCAACTAATAGAATACATCTAGATCTATTAAAAGAATTTGTGAGTAAAAATATACATTTCAATTCCAACTCATATTACCGCTTGATACATAAATAATTTCACTTTACCTGTGCCATTGAGTCTAGCTAAATCTTCGAGTTTAAAGTTGCGCGTATTTAACTGCGTCTTGTAAGCGTATGGAGCGAAGAATGTTCTGTTGGTAAATTTATTACGATCCCAAAAAGTGCCAGCTGACCATATCTTTGTATCGCCGAGTACCAAAGCCAGGGTCTCCCCCATCATTTGATCTTCTGTGAGCGGTCTGTCGGCTACTCTTTTGCCCGAGTAAACTTCCAAGGGATCTGATACTTGTAGGAACGCGCTGATGAAGTTTGCCAATCTAGTCGCCATTTTCGCTTCGTTTTCGAAGAACTCTTCCGCACCGAAGCTAATGTCTCCGCGTAACATTAAGTCTTGTGGCGCATATCTGAAAATACAATTTGGAAATTGCTTAAATTCTCGAATATCTTGATAACAGAGAATGTACAATGCTTTAATGGGACGTACTTCTTGCAAGTGTCCGAATTCATACTCAGAATGAATTTGAGAGCTTGGTCGATGTTCAGCTTTGTGTCGTGAAGCGCAGTTGGACCGGTCGAATGATTCCTATAATGATGATACTGCTCGAGATATTTTTCTCTGAGATATGGGTTTGCTTTCTCCCATTGCACTGGCATTTTATGAACCCCTGCAGAACGAAATCTTTGTTAAAGAAGCTTTACGCTAGGCGATACCGCAATCAAGTAAAAAAAAAATGCGTACAACCAATCCGCAAGCAATCGAAGCCATTATAGTATTGTTCTTGCGTGGCTCTCTCCACTATCTCACCAAGATAAGGTCGTCGTACGACGGTCGGTAACCTGAAACCTGGTTTACATCTACATTGATATCCACCTCTTCTGAAACCCCAACCATGTATTGGTTCGCACTGTAGATCAGACACATGCGTGTATCAGTTAATTGTCAATTAATAAATGTAACTTGATACAATTTAAATATATACCTCTGTAGTATCAGTCTTGCATCTTGCGGTATTAGCGAATCTGTTGGGACCAAGATTCCCTTTACCCTTGGGACATTGATTTATATCTATTCTTTCAAAGTCCATTTCCATTACCGAAACGGCAGTATACGTTGGATATTCGATATGTCTGAAGCCAGTGTGTCGTGGATAGATATCTGCTATAGGTGATACCGCAGCTACAAGCCATCGATTTGATCGGCCACAATCGAAATATGGTCTAGTCCATTGCACAGGTCCAGGATATTCATCGGCACCTGCGTGATAAAATCATGATGAAAAATAAATATAAGCTTTGACATTTTAGGATAGTTTTTATAGTTTTATAGCTTCAATAGTTCATTACCACGTGGACCATGAAAGGTAAATGTTTCATTTGTATTGTTGGCATAGCGAATTTCAACTTGATACGTCGTTTTAGTGTCGTGTCTTTCCTTTACAATATCTGGTAACCATTTTTTGTACCTGTAAGTAAATGAATTCATATAATAAATAGAAATGGGTGATTTTATGTCGATCAATCGACAAAATTTATATTAGGTATAAAAATTTGTAAAAAGTTATATGTAAAATTGTTTGTTTTGTTAGATTTAGAGTTTTTTTAGTGCCATAGTTTCCATCAATCGCTTTCACATACCATTCGTTTATACGATAAAAGTCAGTGGTATAATCGTCACTGAGCCTGGTATTAGGAAATGCCCCTAAATCCTGCATAGTGAATGTGTTTCTGGTAGATATTCTCTCCAGGTGTATAGGATCGTTGAAGTCATCCGCCCTGAAGGTTCGTGGTGCAAATCTGGGAAAGGTCTTATTGAAGAAGCCCCTATAGGATGGCGAGTAAGACATATTGGGCGCGAAATAGATGGCCGAAGCATTGATATACGGGTTGGCGGAAACGTCTGCAACCGTGGACAAGAAGTAATACATCATGCCTGGATCATAAGTATCATTGATCGCCGGTCGAATGAAGCGCGATTGCAGAATGTAACTCCAGAAGAAGCTTCTACTGAGCGCCATGTTGTGAAGATGCAGCAAGGCTGTGCGATTCGGGAACACCGGATTGATATTGATGTCTTTTATGTCAGGTAAATGTGACACTGCGTCTTCTGGCAGATAAAGATCGCCGAGGTGCTGTATCAGGCAGTTATCATAGTTCACTTTGTCCATTCGCATGCGGATCTCGTCGACGGAGTCACGGGTCTGCCATTCATACTGACCGACAACGCCCAGCAGGTAGCAATAGAACCAGCAGGCAATGACGATCGGCGTCATCGCCTGGTGAATAGTAGTCATTTCCAAGAAATACGAACTTCTTTCTTTCTTGATCAAAAACCAATTCGGGTTACGATATCGCCACTAAAGGCACTTTTTGAACACTTCAATGTGCGCCATGTATTCTCGTCTTCCTTCTTTTTACCGTGTTTCTTCCGGGTACTAGTCCGTGTAAAATAAAATTTGCGTTATATTTTTTTCAGATTAGAAAGGTTCTTTCATTACACGCGGGCTTCAATATATCGATACGTTGGTGGAACTGATTTTCGATAATCTTCTTACCTCGTGCGGATCCTTCAATCGCGTTGAACGAACGTTCGGAGTAAACACGCCCGTCGCCCAGTCGAGTGGGCGTCTCACGAGTTTCCACGATTCGTTCAGTTGTGACGTCATTGCTGGTATATGTCGCGTTGATGTTAACTTTCGCTTACTTTGCGCGTGTATAGCGATGACCGTTTGAATCCTTCTTCTCAAAGTTATCGAACAATTTATCGTATAGAGATCCCCAAATTGCTTCAAATATTATTTAAAATTGGAAAATCTTGAAATATTGAAAGGTTGTCTTTAGAAATAAATATATTTAAAACGCTGAAAAAATCAAATTATTACTATTATTTATGTTTGTGAGGTAAAAAATTGAAATAATAACATAAAAAGTGTTTTTTTTTAATATCTAATAGATTTTTTCAAGACTTACAACTCAAGATTTCTAAAATATTCATATTAATTTGAAGACTTAAAAAATTTCTTAATTTTGAATAATACTTGAAACATTTCGTCATATAATCGCATCAAAATGATTTTTGTCACATATAACTGATCGATTTGCTATGAGCCTGTCCCTATAATAAGTTAAACAAATTAATTGTATAAACTAAAGGGAAACGCAATAATGTTAATCATTTGTAACAAATATGGTTGGAATACAAGAAAATAATAATTAATGTAAAATAATTTTATTAACGAAAGTATATTATTGATACGAAAAATGCGTCATAGTGTGTGTATCATTATGACATGGCGACTCTTTTCATAAAAATGTTTATCTAAATCGAAAGAGTATAATTATACAATATTACCTATAAAGTCTATAAAAGAATAGGTGTGTTCCGAAATGTGCTGAAAATCTATAGCACGATAGTGACTATAACCCACACAGCACTGAAAGATTGCAGAAACATTGCAGAAATATTGCACTGCAAAATTGCAATGTTGCAACGTTGCAGGAGGATTGCAGCAACGTTGAAATGTCCGCCCTCAGAGAGATTGCAGTGCAATATCATAGCAATGTTGCAATGCAATGTTGCGATGCAATGTTGCAAAACAATATTTCTGCAATAATGCAACGTTTTCGCACATAAGCAGAGATTTTGCTACTCTTCAAAGCAACATATATCGGAGTTATAATTTATACATTTTAAAAATATATTATAAATATTGAAATACACTTATTATTAATGTCTACTGATATATACATAATTAATTTGAGATTTTTTTATTCGCGAGAGTGACTCGCAATAGTAAGACTTTCCAGTAAATACAAAATTGAGAGTAATTATCAATATACTTACAGAAAAGTCAAACTATCAAATGTTGTCGCTGTCGAAAATAAAGTACTTAGTTTCAATAGACATGAAACTTTATAGTAATAGCTTTTCGATCTAACATATTCAA
The DNA here is from genome assembly GCA_035220615.1 of Leptothorax acervorum. NCBI lineage: Eukaryota > Metazoa > Arthropoda > Insecta > Hymenoptera > Formicidae > Leptothorax > Leptothorax acervorum. The sequence continues at coordinate 49,835 of JASTWQ010000202.1, forward strand.
ATATTTTTTAATTCCGATATATACCGTTTCAAAGAGTAGTAATATCTCGACTGTTTTAATTATATTTTCAGGTATAAGTAAGAAGAAGTTTAATAAATAATAAATGTGTATTATGCGTTTATTTTACTATATTCTACATGTACTGTTTAATTATACATTGAAAAAAAAACTTTTTTTTAGCAAAATATAAATATCTTCGATCAGTTTCGCTAATAGAGCATAAAACAAAAAAATATAAAATAACTTTTCCATATGTTTCTTTGGTAGAGATCATAAAATAACTATAAATCATAAAGATCATAAAATAACAGACCATAAAATAACTAATCGTAAAGTAACTCTTCGATCTCTGTTTCCCTAACAGATCTTTAAATAATAAAACGGCTTTTATTCTACGTACGTAGGAACTTTTTTCAAAATTATGTATATATCATAGTATACATATTAATAACATCACTTTGTTTGATCCGATCTGTAAAAAAATAAAAATATATTACAAATCATGGTTTTATTAATTTTAATACATCTTTAATCAAATACAGCTTTAATTAAAGTCGTTCGTACTTTAATCATACACCATTTCAGGTATAAATCTAGTTGTTATTTTAAAAATTTTTTGTGCAAATTAATATATAATAAGTATTTTTATAAGTAAGTTTTAATAAGTATTATTTAAAAATGTCAAGGTTTCTCGCCATATAAAATAACAAATGTACGTACTTTTCTCTTTGAGTCCGTAAAGTGGCTTGAGCAAGCCACTTTGATATGGAGTCTGCAATTTCATTATCTGTTACTTGGCCATGTAACATTCGAACAGCTTCTGTGGTGTAAAAGCGTTATGTAAGATTAAAAATATTATCCAAAGTCTTTAATATATTCATATTTTAGACAATCTTAATTAACTTTAAATTGTATCAAGCAAAATAAACTTACGTGCAATAATTTTCGCGATATTCAAGTCTTTAAAGCTCTTCTTATTTCTTTTTCCAGCCCAGCTGAAATTTATTGCTACAGAATCTGTTACTGCTTTTTTTAATATGTTGTGTGAAGCAGGATATGGACATGCAGTACTTCCATCCACGAGTTTAAAAATATTAAGCTAAAAAAATAAAAAAGTACATATTAAGTAATGCCAAAGTAAACTTTATATTAATAATTTAAAAATATAAAGTACTAGAAGCAATATTTTCTATAACAAATTGAGTGTTAGTTTTAATTACATTTTTTCACTGAAAAAACTAGTACCAAAACTTTAAACGCGTTTTTCTCAAAACTATGTTTTTCAAAACGGTGTACACGATATCTCGAGATATAATTAACAAATCGACTTGAAATTTGGTACACTTATTCTAAGGACTAGCGTCTTTCGGTTGACGGACGATTTTGTCAATATTATGTTTTGTTCAATAATTATTAATAATAATAACATGTAATTTGGGCCCAAAAATTGCAGTCAAAAATTCAGGAATTTTTTTCTCGTCGCCAAAAATAAAAAAAAATAAAATGCTCCGTCAACCGAAAGCCAATACAATATAGATAATGAGCATATTTTTTATTTTTGTTTCAGACGACTGGTTTTCGCGAAATCATGTACACCATCCGACCATGCGTGAAAATCATAGGGATGGGCGAAGCGGCTTAACTCGACGAGTTTTATATTTTTTTGGACAACAAAATTTTGACACGTTCTTCAATGTGTATAGAAGATAATAAAAAAAAATTACTGGTGTTTCATAAATATTTTGTTAGAAATTAATTCCTGAAAATTACCCTGAAAAAACGCCCGTCACACTGGTCTAACCCCTTTCATATGATGGTAATAAATCTCCGCGATAAAAATTGATCAAATCGATGAAATCATTTTTTGTTCCAACTTTTGATTAAATTGGTTATATAATTGCTAATACCAATTATTTATTCAATTCTGATATAAGTCTAGCCACTCTCTACTCGTTCTTAAAAATTATGATAAAATCTTAAATATTTAGAAAAGAAAGAAGTTAACATAATGAAATAAAATAGAAAGAATTAACGTAAAATAAATCAAAACGGGCGTACTTCATCAAAACCCACAAAATAATTTTTAAATAAATTTTTTCAAAATATTATTTTACGACGTACATTACTATAAGCTTTTTTTTAATATTAAAATCGATTTATTTACATCAATGGAAAGAAAAATTTTAAATTAAATTAAAATTACAAAATGTATAAATTAATAAAAACCAAAATACAAAACGTATGAACTAATAAAATTGAAAATACAAAACGAGAGAGAGAGAGAGAAAGAGAGAAAAAGAGAAAGAGAGAGAGAGAGAGAGAGAGAGAGAGGGGGGGGAGAGGGAGAGGGAGAGGGAGAAGGAGAAGGAGAGGGAGAGGGAGAGGGAGAGGGAGAGGGAGAGCGAGAGGGAGAGCGAGAGGGAGAGGGAGAGGGAGAGGGAGACGGAGAGGGAGAGGGAGAGGGAGAGCGAGAGGAAAAGCGAGAGGGAGAGGGAGAGGGAGAGGGAGAGCGAGAGGGAGAGCGAGAGCGAGAGCGAGAGCGAGAGAGAGAGAGAGAGAACATTTCGGAACATATTCTATATTATAGTTATCCCTATTTTATTGTTATTTAATGATTGTCCAACTAGAACAAGAAGTTATGACGTTAAAATGGCATCAAAATAATTCTAAAATAATCATTAAAAATCGCTTTAATGCCACTTTACTTTAACGTCACTTTGACGTCATCATGACCCCTCGTTCTGCTTGGGTGTATGTATAGTGAAACAACACTCAATTAACATCCCCCCAACATAGTATAACATATATCCAACATATATCAACATAGTCCTACTAACAATTTTGACACTATTACCGTAGCTACGAATATTAAGTCCCATTTGTTGTTTTTATTATATTTTGATAGTTCTCAATACATTACGTTTTTGTTCTTATGACTTATAAAATTGTAGATATCTATACTTAAATTTTAGAGCTATCACATTATCGTTACTTTTAGATATAAAACTATATTGTTTTCTCTGAGTGCAAAATAATCTTGTAAGTCACGAATAGTTATACAAATAGGAGAAATATATAAATTTTTATAAGAGAGATTAAATCTCTATATCCATATTTTTTAAATGCGTTATTTTTCCAGAATTATGACAAATAACAAATTTAATTCTTTAATTCTTCATTTAGAGAACTACACCCGAAAAAATTAAAAATTTACCATTTTATGAAGTTATCAAAAAGATTTCTTTAAGATACTTTACGTCCCAATTTATGATGTTCAACAAAGACATTGTTTTAAGATGTTTTATTTTGAACCATTTTTAAGCATATTGCGAAATAAAAATGTTCGATAAATTGTTATATAAATAATTTAATATTTTTTTATTTTTTTATAATGATCTATCTACAATAAAATCTATTACAATAAAAACCGGTTTTTGTTGCTAGCAAATTGTGTAAATACTAAAACATTGACCTACCGATTTATCAGGTAATTCCGCTCCTGTCTGGTATTCTTTTTGTTTCCGAACAGTTTCGTCTTAATTGTATCGTTGTGATACTGAATTATAGTACAAAATATCGGAGTACCAGATTAACTGACTAAATATTTTTATAAGATATATGTATATTACATCCAGATTGGTCATGTGATGAGTCATGTCATGTATTTTAATCAATATATTTTAATCAATAAATGTTACAGTCGATAATGTAGCTTAATATGCTGAATATGCTACAAAAAATGTTTTCAGAAACGACAAGACGTCTTTCCAAAAAGTCTTAAGGTAGTTCGATGATGAACAACTTTTGCCAAAAGTGATAGGTTTTACTTTTTATATCGAAAGAAGGAACTCTCCTGAATCGATTGAGCCCAGAAAAAAGATATATAATTCACCGTCCCGTTCTCAAGATATTTAATTTCAAAATTAGGTGATTTTAACATTGCTCTAATAGGAAAAGAGGTATTTTCCTATGAATAACACGAGTTTGCGAAAAATCTTTTGCCAAAAATGTCCGAACAATATATATCGATGAAAAGAGGACACTGTGAGGAAGCCTATAGTTGAAGGTGAACACGATCCACCGTACAGTTTTTTTTAAATTAATAATTAAAGTTTGTCTTTTGGTGCTTAAGCGCTGACTTTCACAACTCGAGCGTGGCGACGTGGCAACGCCGCACGCTGGGGTCGTCGGCGTAAGGTTAGGTGTGAGTGCTGTGTGAGTGAATGTTTACGCCACGGTCCGTGATGTGCTCTAACCATAGAATTATATATAGATAGACCGGCCCCTGCCGTAAGAGCACGCGTCGGAAGACCTACGGTGCAGACATAGCCGTGGATATGGTCCTGTCTCTTTCTACTGATCGCTTGGTGGGGATAGAAGTCTAGCCCGGCTATTCCCTACTAGTCCCCACTAGTCTAGACTTCTACCCCCACCAAGCGATCAGTAGAAAGAGAGAGGACCATATCCACGGCTATGTCTGCACCGTAGGTCTTCCGACGCGTGCTCTTACGGCAGGGGCCGGTCTATCTATATAAGTCTATGGCTCTGACACTTATTGTTAGGTTAGGGTATATCACAAGTACCAACCGTACGAACTGTACGGCGTTGCCAAGTCGCTGCCCTCATCTCGTGCATGAGGAAAATTGTTTATGTAAAAAATTACATGCACCTTGTGATATCATATCGACTTTTTCCATCGAAAATATTAATGCGAAATTACTGTACTTCAGTAAATCGCCATAATAACGCAATAATTCAATCGAAATAATCTCCGAAGTAGAGCACTCAAGAGTTGGCACAAGTTGAAAACTAGTCAAGCGACGCGTTAACACACACTTTATTTTAATCTATTTCAGGCAAAATATTATTCTACAACGTAAAAATTACTTACTAATGGTCTTTTTATGTCGTTACGAAGCTTTGCGATGCGTTATCCTATAATGCGTTTTTTATAATCATATAAATGATTCGATAAAAAAATCATAAACATTGCTTTGACTTCGGACCTTCATCATCGAACTACCTTAACTCGACATATCAGACTACGCTTTGAAGATTGAAGAATGCGAACTGAAGAATACAATTCGACCAATCAGATAAAATTTAATTCGTTTTGTTTTGATTGATTGAATTCTAATTTTTAATTTGTATTCTCCAATCACAAATGCGTAGCCCGATAAAGATGGTCTTTAAAGATGTTTTTAAGATGTCTTTTAGGCAATCTGACAAAATGAGATGCTGAATGGAAGATTCGACGATAAGAATAATAATCAGTAAAGTCTAGTTTAGATAGCTATTGAAATATTGTTCATATGAAAGACTACAAAATAGACTGTAAAATATCGTTCTCACATTTCACTCATTTTACGTATTACATATTATCTTTTTTTATCGAGCGTGTTCCGACATATCTTCGAAATTCCCGCGCTTTAATAAGTTAACCTAAAACAGGTTTCCGTTCCAAACTTTCTGATTCAGATCGATCGAGCATTATCCGGTCGAAGAAGATCTCCCAAATTCTTATTACGATTCCACCCGGAGGTCTTTTTCGTGTCGTGTCTCGTCATGCGATTCGACTCATCCCACCCTTGAATGGCGTCCGGGTGCGTCTCGAGTTTTACACAGGGTGTGTCGCGCGCGGAAATAAAGAAGCGCACTTCCCCTTGCTACGCGCGTAAAAGCAGTTCCCAGAGCGCACAAGAGGAAAACAAAAGTATGACTTAATACGAGATAACATTTAGGCGACCTTTATTATGATAATCCACATAGCGCCCTGGTCCAACGACCCCCCAAGGGAATCGGGCTCTTCTCCCTCCCCTTTCCCCCTCGCCATGTTTCGTCCGGGTTACGCGCGGCTGTTCCGCCGGGCGGTGGTATTATTGTCCTGCAATACAGGTTCACCCCTATTTATCTGTGAAAAAGGGAGAATTTCTCTTAGCGGTAAACGAGTTTGCGAAGGAGAGCGAGAAGACAGCGAGCACGACTCGCTGGGGGTCTGCCGGGAGGACTCCACGGTTAATGCCACGCTGTTTATGCTGTGCGCAGGGGGGGAGGCCCTCCTGAGAAAAATCTTCCTTACTGTCTGCACTCGTGGTGCGGATCGCCGATATTAACGTGGGAAACAAACCGAACTTGTGCGGTACGGTATCATTAAGTATTGTCGTCAGAAAAAATCGTCGTCCGCTGCCTTGCGCCCCAATGCTTCTCTGCACATGTTAGGTTACATGTACCTCTCCTGTTGTTAGTATAGTAAAAGTACGTGTGTTATATTGACAATGTTTACTCTGAAAATAATCGCTCACTATTAATTAATACAACCAGTAGTGGAAAAGTTTTCAAGTATCCTAAGTATTAGTAATTATAAGTAACATGATTTAACAATAGCTTTCAACTGTTAATGCCACGCTGATATAAAAAATATAAATTATTTGACCATTTTTAATTTTCCATATTAAAAAATTAAAATTTTTTCGCTATTTTAAAATTAACTTTGACATCAGAATAGTATTCAGCAACCTGAAAACCCCTTAAGAGAGATTTGAATAACATAATTTAAAAATATTTCATAGAACCCTAATGGTCTATGTAAATCGCAATTGTGACGCAATAGATTCTATGTTAATCTTCAATATCTTTTTAACCATAATCGACACAATAAATTTCTTTTAAGGGTTGAAAGTTCTAACAACATATATCTAATTTTGATTGCAATAAAATTTCTCCAAAACATCACATATCGTAGTTATTATAATATGCCAAAACACACTAAAATAGTTTATTTTTGCAACTTTAACTGCAAATTTCTCAAAATTGTGATGTGATAGGGCAATTTGATAAACGGTATCTTATTCAGCGTCCAAAGAAAACTATAGGAAATGATTAATCTTGTTTTTGTGCTAAAAAGAAGTAATTTTTTGTTGAACATGGCAGTGTAATAAGTGTAACATCCGTAGAGATAGATAGAGCGAATTAATCTAAATATTATAGAAAAGTTTTGTACCGTCTTGCGATTATGGTGTACGATTTGGCGAAAAGAGACAGCCTAGCATTTATATGGTTGTTACGCACCCGGTGTTAGGCCCAGCGTGTCATGCATGTGTTCGGCGAAACACGAAACTACACCATCCAATAATGGAAAAACCAACAGTACAGGCGACAACGACAATGACGTTTCTTAAATGTAAATTTGCTGATTTGGGTTTTGCATCGCAATATCTCCGCTCGTGGGACACGTACACGAAAAATAAAAACAGTTTTATTATATAATTCGAAACCAAGCAATTTTGAATCTACTCAGAACTTGACCGATTCAGCCGTTATTGAGATAATTAAGATAATCTAAGGATCTCTCAACTCGTCGCGTATAGATACACGAGCCATTTGTGTCTCGCATATTTACATACACTTGGCGCGAGACACTATATCTTATGTATATAGCTGTTTGTGTTGCTTACACTTTTTGCACTTAGAATCTTCGCTTTCCCTCTCTCCAACGTCCGAATGTATATTTATCTCATTTTAAGTGCAAAAACTTTTAGGGATTTAAAGCAACACGAAGAAACCTTATGTCTCTTGATAATAGTGTTTCAATTTTTGTAACTGTATAAATAAATAGTCAATTTTCATGTGTTTTATAAGAATTATTTCATAAATTTTTGCCCTTCAGAAATGTATTTAATACTGAAAATATATTGAAATATATGAAATAAAATACACATATTGTATATAAAAAAGGAAAATCAATACTCTATAATATAAAGAGATTATTTAATCGGCTTAATTAGCGGAAAGTGTGTTAGAACATATACATTTGGGAAATGGTTGGAAACATTCGAATTAAGAGATGTTCTGTATTTTTATATTTTACTCCAAACTGCTATACACAAAATGATATACACGGTATATAGAGAAAAGATTTTGCTTGAACTGTCCAAATGCGGCAAATATCTGCAAGAGACAAAAAAAAACATGTTTATCTAAGGGAAACAAAAAATTCTAAGTTTTGCTTTTCAAAGATACAGATTAAACCCGTGATAATACTTGTTAATTTTTGAAATATATAACATTACGTGAGTGAAAAACTTAATTAATTTTACTTTTATCTCATGTGCGCTAAAATAATTATTTTTTCTAAGGAACTGATTTAATCGCATTCATTGATTCTCGAGTAAACATGGATATGAATAAATAATTATCATAGTCGTTATATTATACATTAATTTCTCTTTGTACATACAAAATTCGCGATGTCGAGTGACGACAGAAACGATCACGTGTTCTATATGTTTTATATGGTTATTTGGTGTCAAATTATACAACATCTGACACACTGTGAAATACATAAATAAACACAAAAAAAAACAGATGTAAATCTCCGCGCAATGTAAATCTCCGAAAACATGAATAGAAATTTCACTAGCGCATCGCTTAAATTTTAACCTCCCACGACAATGGCATGCGAAGACTGTGCAAAAAAGTGCATTGTCTGCACGGCGCAGACGGTCGATTGGTGCGATGAGGATAACGTGAGGAATCGGGTATTCTCGAAAGAAAGAGAAAGAGAGAAACAAAGATATAGTGAGGGAATATAGAAAGACAAAGACGTGAGAGAGGGAATGTGAGAAAAAGACAAAGAAGAAAGAAAGAAGAGGAGGGGAGAGGGAGAGGAAGAATAAAATCAAATGGGGAAAGGAAGGCGTACAGTGAACAACATGCGCAACGACGGTACTCAAGGAGAATTAAATTTTTGTGGCGAGAATGCGGCCGGTCCGTCCAACCGTTGATAGTTTTTAGGATGGCCCGCTTCCGGCAGAGCCGACGCGACGCGACGCGGCGCAGCGCAACGCAACGTAAGATGCGGCATGGTACGGCACCCGGCCGGCCGGCTAGCCTGTCTGCCCGCCTGCCTGCTTGCCTGCTTGCCCGCCTGCCTGTCTGCCTGCCTGCCTGCCTGCTGCGTGCGATTCTCAGCAGATAAAAATAATCGTCAAGAAAGTAGAAAAGTTCTGAGCCGAACAGGTTTCTGCAAGGCGAGAGCGAGTGAGCGAGTCAGGCAGCCGACGTATTTTCGTTCTCGCTTGCGCCTTCGTTGCCGTCGCGCCGCACCACGCCGTGCCATCGGAGGTCGGAGGGACGCGGGTGCATGTTCCGACCAGACGGGTGGCTTACGGTTAACATGCAGGGCCGTAATATTGCCGGTAGATCCCGTCCATTGCGCTCGTTGAGATCGCTGACCGTTTTCTTTCGGCGAGACGCGACGTGCGGAGACATGTCGAGGTCACAGACACACGTCATTCGTAGGCATGCGTGTCCACAATTCAGCGCACGAATTTTATGCTATTAGAAAGAAAGAGAGAAGAGGAGGGCGAGAGAGAAAAAGAGTGAGGCATTTATGGCTGCTTTTTTTGATTTCATGATTCGTTGCAGTTTTTTTAAAAACTTCGATTTTACTCTATGAAATGAAAAATTCCTAGACATTGCCTCACCATGCAAGACAGATGCGTGTTTCTTTTACTTTCTCTTTTTTCTATTTTTTCTCTTTCTCTCTTATTTTGTTAAAATCTAGAGATTGTGCAATTCATGACGGTATTTTGGTATTATAGGTAAAAGTTTATTGCAGATATAGAAGGAAATGTCTTGCTAGATTTATTGAATTTTCATATTTCACTGATCGTGAGTATTATGTCCTTATAACGTATCGCATGAACAAATTTTGCGGAATAATATTTTCGCTAGTTCTTCGACACATTACAGTGTCGTAAAAAAAATTAACTTACCACAGCTTGGTTTATTAATTATTAAATAAAAATTTGAGCTACAAGAAAATAAGCTACAATATTCAATTAACTACGTTAATTAACGGTGTGCATATAGCACATAAAAGATAAATTCGAATGTAGCTAGAGAATATACAATAGTTTAGATTCTAATGCATAGTACATATATCTCTGTAATACGTACAAGAGGAAAAAGTAAAATAATATTCGAAAATGTTGAAACTCGAGGTTATTCTCATCAGAGTGCCAAATGATGTACTTGGGGCGACCCGAGTTCCTTACGACAGTCCTGAGTAAGGCGGGGTTCGCGTATACCGCGAAGAGAGGTAAGCGGTTGAATCGGATTGGACTGAGGTGCGACTCTGGTGGCGAGGCGCGAGGAAACTGGTTTCAGTTTTGTGGAGCTCGCACCATTGCACCGCTCTTTCAGCGAGACAGTCCAATTTATGCATCACGGCTATGTAGGCACTACACGATATATCAAAACGCTGAACGCTGCGCCCGGGCCTTAAACTCCACTCACCGTTGTCTCGTCGTCCTCATCATAATCATCATCATCATCATCACCACCACCACCACCACCACCACCACCACCACCACCACCACTACCACCACCACCATTATCACCACCACCACCATCACTACCACCACTACTATCATCATCATCGTCGTCAGTACCACCGTCGCCGTCGTCATCATCGCCACCGCCACCGCTGTCGCCAATAAAATAATTACGGGATTTGTGTGTCTGTTTGATCTGTTTTGGTTTTTGGTTTTGATCTTACACATAAGTGCCTACACGAAACTAAATTTAATCGTTTGAAGCAACGCCGGCTGTACGCGATAAAACGGGCATTTCTTTCATCGCCGATTCTCCTTTATCCCCTCGCGTGCTGCATTCGTACATCGTTCAGTGCAATTAGGCGCAACGGCGTGAATATAATCGCGAGTGCAACCACAGCCACCGTCGCCACCGTTACCGCCGTCATCGTCGTCAAATCGCCGCCGCCGTTGCTGCCGTCGCTGCTATTGCCGCCGCCGCCGCTGCCGCCTCCACCACCACCATCACCACCACCGCTGCCGCTGCCGCCGCCACCGCCGCAGCCGCAGCCGCCGTAGCAGCCGCGCCGCCGTCGTCGTCGCTGTTGCCGCCGTCGCTGCCGCCGCCGCTACCGTCGTCGTCGCCGGCGTTGCCGCTGCCATCGCCGTCGTCAACCTGAAGTACGGAATACGCTCTTCGCGAAAAAACTGTGACGTGCAAATTAATTATGAGTTTTACGATATTCGGTGGAAGATCCTGACTTTTCCTGTGTTGCCCCGTTGCAACTAATATTTCTTCATTGCCAAAGCAACAAATTTGCTAAATTGATACCGGTGTGAGGAGCACAAATTCGGCACAGGTACACATGCATCTTTTATCATGAGTACATCGCTCCGTTCTCCGTCTCTCTCTCTCTTCCTTTCGTTCTATCTCTTTCTCTCTTTCGGCAGTATACGCAGAGCTGTACACGTCGCTTTGTCTCAACCGCATGAGGTATAATCGGAGGAGAAACGTTTTTGACAAATGCATTCTTTTTTCTTACATAATAATTCAGTGTAAGATCGGTCACATATAAAGGTTGCAACACTTAATTTTTGGATGGGTGATTTGTTTCGGCAGTGGTTCGCAGTCTCGAAATATTTGTGCATTTCAAAACCCATCCAAAAATTAGGTGTTGCAACCTTTATGTGACCGACTGTATGCAGAGTTATAATAGCCACAAGAAAAGAAATAATACATTGATCGGAGGGATTTTTCTTCGTCTTCGATATTATCACGTATTTCCTTTTTTTTCCACTCCACGGACTACTGAGTTTTGATTTCGTTCCAAAGCGCGAAATGAAGAATGTAATTGACACTTGAATGGCTTCGAAATTGTGCATCGCATTGCACCATTTGAGAGCTTACGGATCGCTCAACGAACGCGAGTGCAATCGCACGGATGCACCGCGTGAGCGACATTTTCGTGCGGCCGTTATGGCTTCTCCGCGGCCGAAGGCTCGTCCGATGCACTTGGCGGATTCGCGCCGGTCGGTAACGGACACCGTCGCGATCTGGGAAGCACACGATGTGGGATAAAATCGTAAAACGAGCCTCGTATTTGCGGGAACATGTGGAATTATACACGGTGAAATCACGTTCTCTTTGCGAATATTCACGCGTTTCGCGCGAGTCCGTTCGTAAATATAATGGTGTGTTCGCGGAATGTAAAGGCGCGCGCGCGCGCACTCGCGCGCTCGCGAAAGCAATAGCAAGTGTATGGCGATACTCGCCGCGTTGGCAGGTAAACGCGTTTATCATGTTTCATGATTTTCAGATTTCACGAGATTAATCTCGCTGTGGGCTCGCGCGCGATTACATATATTTCATATTCCACGTAATCTTTTTCGTGGACACATTATATATATCGCTGTTGCGTCGCGAGTAGCAGCGTGGCAAAATCGAGGTCGAACGCGATCTGCCGCATTCTTGATTCTGAGAGACTAATTTCATTGCGCGTTTTTGCGAATCGCATCGAATATCCCGGGTCGTTTCGTGTGACGTTCGCGTGCATACGTGTGTGTGCGTGTGCGTGCGCGCGCGAACGAACGAGCGAGAGTTCTCGAGCGTGCTCCGGGCGCGTACTCCGATTTGACGAGCGGAGCGGTCGCCTTTTTTTCCTTTCGAGCCGTTTTGCGGTTGCCAATCAGAATTCGCGCGAGCGCGGCCGCGGCGAGAAAATGGCCAACGTTGTGTCGCTGGGTTCGAGCGTATCTTTGCGCGTCGTTTTGTGAACCCCGTAGTCCGCAATCACGTTGACGTCTGTCGCCATTTCCTCGTGTGGAGGAGCCCGTTCGTTTATTTTGCAAGGTAACGATCGCTGTTTGATTTACATTATCGGCACGGCCAATTTCCCGGCATCGAGCTAGGTACAACGCCGTTTACCGCTACGATTCCGCGAGCGCGAGTGGAAAATATATGGAGTTGAATGTGTCGCGAAGTGCATATGTCTGGAGTGCATATAAGTGCATCGTATATCACGGCCGCCGCCGCCGCCGATGTACGGAGCGCGGTTGCATTTCGCCGGCCGGCGAGCTAGCTCGTGATAAAAGTGCGATTGCAAGTCCCGTCGCGAGGATAACGGCAGCGTTGGAGAGGATAGAGAATAGAGGAATATCACCGCAACGATTTTTGCCGCGCGAATCTTTTGCTACAGCAGCGAGTGCGCTGCTCCGTTCAGTTCCGCTCCGCTCCGCTCCGCTTCGCTTCGCTCCGCTCCTTGCCGCTCCGCTCCGTTCCTTGTTGCGCCGCGCCGCGCCGCGCTGTTGCTGCGCTGTTGCCGTTACCATTGCCATCTGTGCCAACCGATCGCGCTCGATCGTTCGCTACCTAATCGGTACGCCGAATGGCGAGTGGCGAGTGTCATCAATACGTACGACATTGTGCATCGCAAAATTTTCTGCTTGTCTCTACTCTTCCCGTTTTTCGTATCAAACGAAACAAAAATGTAATGTTTGTGTTCGGTCGCTTAGATATTTTTAGTTACTTTATTTTCGAGTTTGGTGCGCCAGGGAGATCCGATCTCGGACGATTCTCGCTCCCGGCTCCGATTTGTGCGCTCCGTTGTATCTGGGGGTCTCTTCTCCTTCCAATCTTCTTTTACAGCGTTCCGCACGTAATATGCATTACCTGAAACATTACCGAGTACGCGATTGCAGCGAACGGACGCATTTGTGATTTTTCCTTAACGCACCGGCTCTTCTGCCTTTTTTTCTCCCGGATTTCTATCGTCGCGCGTTTCGAGAAAACGCGCTTTACCGTTAGAAATGAATTTTTACGTACATGCAAGTATGTTTCTTAAAAGAGTGAGAATAAGTTTAGGTTTGCTCAAAATAGTGATTTGTGAATTACATTAAACTGTAAATTACCTATATATTTTGTAATCACAATATTACTCTTTCTGCTATGTTTAAAGTTTATTGTCAATAATTATTTTCATTTACCTGTTACAGTCTTAATTCTTAATTTAGGTAAAATTGTATCTGTTGGGACATATTTTGCTTTTTTGTTTTACAGAGAGATAAAAGATTTCGGTTAATATCACGCATTGTTATAAAAAGTATATCTATTATTATAAAATATATATACTATAAAATAATTTTGTTGTTGTACATATGTGCTTGAATTTGTACATATGTGTTTAAATTTGTCTATTAAGCATAATTGTATTATCTAATTCTATATCTTATATAGATATTTTCTTGGGAAAAGAATATATAAAATTTTGATGCTTAACTTAAAAAGAAGTAATCTGTACAAATATCACTTTGCAATATGTATTATGTAACCAAATAAATAATTATAAATTTAACATATTGATGAAAGATAAAAATTCTTGATTAACGTATTTTTTTCAGCTATGGCAGAAGGAAATGGAGAGATAAAAATGGAAGAAAAACAAGAAATGGAAAATGTGGAACGGACAGAAGATTTTAACAAACTCATGCAATATGGACTAGACGAGAAAGTGGCTGCCAAATTGGATGAAATTTACAAAACGGGGAAATTAGCTCATATCGATCTGGATGAAAGGGCTCTCGATGCCTTGAAGGAATTTCCGGTTGATGGTGCGCTAAACGTGCTTACACAATTTCTGGAATCCAATCTGGAGCATGTATCTAACAAATCGGCATACCTTTGTGGAGTAATGAAGACATACAGACAGAAGAGTCGTGCTGGTCAAGGTACAGGCACCAGCACGACACCCAAAGCCCCAGATGAAGACAAAATTAAGGTAATTTGAAGATATATAGTTTATATACAGAGTGTTTATTTAAAAAGTTTCCACCTCTGTAGCTTTTAAAGTATGCGTTGTTAGAAAAAATGTTCCAGATAAAAGTGGAATGATTTCGAGGGGGAAATACTTTGGTCATGTTGTTTTGTTTCTAGGTGGTGGCGCCAAAAAGATATAAAGGTCACCTCTAGTTTTTAAAATGGAAACTCCCATTTTACTCTATCATCTTTTTTATTAATTAATTTGACCAACTTTTGTCTGAAACATTGTTTTATTTGCTTATTTTTTTTAGATATTTAGGGAAAATTTGGTAACTTTCTCAATATTTAGCTTACGATATCTCAATAATTGTTTATCGGAGGAAAAAGTGGTACAGGACTTTTTAACTTGATTTGGTCTCAAGAATATGCTGTTGCAATAGTATCCCAACTTTTTTAAATACATGAAAGCTTTAAGGAGATGCATACACAAGTGTTTAAAAAGGGATATTATTACAACAGTATATTCTTGAGACCAAATCAAGTCAAAAGTCCTGTACCATTTTTCCTTCCAACAAACAGTTATCGAGTTATCCTAAGTTAAATATTGAGAAAGTTACCAAATTTTCCCTAAATATCTCAAAAAATATTAGGCAAATAAAAAAATGTTTCAGACAAAAGTTGTTCAAAATAATTAGTACAAAAAGATGATACAATAAAAAATAGGAGTTTTCATTTAAAAAAGTGGAAGTGACCTTTATATCTTTTTAACGCCATCACCTAAAAAAAGTGACCAAAGTATGTGCCCCTCGAAATCATTCCACTTTCATCTAAAACATTTTTTCATACAACTTTAGAAGATATTGAGGTGGAAACTTTTTAAATAAACATCCTGTATATGTTAATTTACATGCTTTATAAGCGTTTGTATATGTAAACCCTAAAGTTATTAATTTTAATCTGCTTAGATATGTAAATACTATTGCATAATTACATAAATTATCACATTTTAGCTGATTCTGGAAAGAACGGGGTATCCCTTGGATGTAACTACTGGGCAAAGAAAATATGGTGGTCCTCCACCAAATTGGGAGGGTCCCACTCCTGGCACTGGTTGTGAGGTAATTTTGACTTACTTTATTAATTGTACACACACATATACATGCATATACACATATAAATAAGTAATAAAATGAATAAGTAAACACACACATATATATATATACATATATATGAGCAAAAACGCCAAATCGGGACCTCGTTTTGGATTCGACTATCGCGGATTTTTTTTGCAATTTACTCAGCTTGTACTCCACGTTGAAAAATAAGCCCCCAAATTTTTTTCAGATTTTTTTCTCACTTATTTTTGCTACAATCCTATGGGGTATTTTAGTTTTTCTGTTTCTTTGTTTTTTAATTAATTTTTCTTTAGTGCTTTGCTACGCTAAAAAATTTTTTGAAAAATGTTTTTATGTAAAAGCTCAGCTTTTCGAAAAAAATATTGATTTTTTATTTAAGATTATTTAAAGCCATTAAAATTAAGTTTTAAGTCGAAAAAGCTGTTTTTTTGCCGTTGCCCAAATTTTGAGGACTTTTTCGATATTTTTTTCGGAAAACTGAGAAAATTTTACATAAAATATGTGAAATTCAAGTTGGGATCTCTGTAAAAACTTGTGAAATAAATAAAAAAGTGAATTGAAAATTCCAGTTTAATCGTGCATATATATTTCATATGAGAGTCCATTTATTTAAATATTGATGTTTTCAAACACACATGAAGTGCAGATTATACCGAATTTTGACGTGTTAAGGATGATAAAGAAAAATTTAGATAATCTTTTAAGTTTTCTTTTTCTTTGGTTGAAAAGTTTTTTTTTCTCAATATAAATAAGTCTCAGCTTTTAAATAAAAATATTAGTTTCCTTTTTCGAATTGGAAATAGATATTTTAATAACGATTAAAGTTTACAGTACTTCAGTCCTTTAGATATTCACTATTTGAATTTCAAATAAGGAAGTTTGTAAAAAAAATGTTGGAAAATGATGATTTAATGTTAGTGACAAAGCATTCCATGTGTTCTTGAAATCATCATTTTGACTTAATTATTTCGATTTTGTAATAGACTTGATTAAACTGGAATATTAGAATTAAAGTCGCTAACATTAAAAGGTTGTCTAATTTTTTTTTATTATTCTTAACACGTTCATAACAAAATTCGGTATAATCTGCACTTCATGTGTGTTTGAAAACTTTAATATTTAAATAAATGGACTCTCATATGAAATATGCACGATTAAACTGGAATTTTCAGTGTGTAAAAAAAATTTTTTTATTTATTTCACGAGTTTTTACAGAGATCCCAACTTGAATTTCACATATTTTATGTAAAATTTTCTCCGTTTTCCGAAAAAAATATCGAAAAAATTTTCAAAATTTGGGCAACGGCAAAAAACAGCTTTTTCGACTTAAAACTTAATTTTAGTGGCTTTAAATAATCTTAAATAAAAAATCAATATTTTTTTCGAAAATTTGAGCTTTTTTTACATAAAAACATTTTGCAAAAAATTTTTTAGCGCAGCAAAGCACTAAAGAAAAATAAATTAAAAAACAAAGAAACAGAAAAACTCTATAATACCCCATAGAATTGTAGCAAAAATAAGTGAGAAAAAAATCTGAAAAAATTTGGAGACTTATTTTTCAACGTGGAGTACAAACTGAGTGGATTGCAAAAAGATCCGCGATAGTCGTATCCAAAACGAGGTCCTGATTTGGCGTTTTTGCTCATATATATATATATATATATATATATATATATGTACACACATACATATACACGTTATGGGTGATTAAAAAATACTTATACCAAACTTTAAGGATGAATTCTTCACAATAAACAAGAAAAAAATGTTACACGCATTTATACAGAAATGCTTGATTTATGAGTTATAAGCTAAAGATTACATTCGACAAAAACTAACAGGATATATCTACAGTGACGCATGACTAATGTAATACATTTTTAGTTCAATTGCTTATCTACTTATAATTCAAAACAAATGCTCAAAATGTCCTCTATCTGCTTCAATGCATGCATGGACACGTCGGATCATAGACTCGCACCTTTTCAAAGATCCCATGAAGGTTGCGGATGATTTCGCAGGCATCTACGACGCGTTGATGAAGCGTCTCTTTATTTACAGTTTTAGTTGCATAAACTATGGCTTTTAAGTGTCTCCTCAGATAAAAATCGAATGGATATAGGTCAGGCGAATGTGCAAGCCTGAAATATAATCGTTCGATTATAACTTATAAATCAGGTATTTTCGGATATATGTGTATATGATATTTTTTTCTTGCTATGTGTGGAGGACTCATCACCAAAGTTAGTACAAGAATTTCTGAATCACCCTATACATATATGTATGTGTATGTGTGTGTGTGTGCATGTGTGTACAAATAGCATGTGTAATATGTTGTATTTCTATTTTTAAATCATCTCTTTTGATATATAAATTTTTCAACATAAGAAAAAAGAGTACCATGTGATCTATATACAATCTTGGCGTTTGCATTATTATCAAAAAGCTCAACACGTATATAGTGCATTAATCATTAAAGGAAATATGTTATATATCTTCATATAAGTTGTTTATTATTTTTTAAACTTATTATGTCCAATATTTTTATAAAAAGGTATTTTGTGGCAAAATCCCAAAAGACATGTATGAAGACGAATTAATTCCGTTATTTGAGAAATGCGGAAAGATTTGGGACTTGAGACTGATGATGGATCCCATGTCAGGTTCCAACAGAGGATACGCATTTATCACATTTACTAACAGGGAAGCTGCGCAGCAGGCTGTTCGAGAGGTATGTTAATATTTTTTCTTCTTGTAACATATAATTATTTGTGTATATTTCGTACAATATGTAAAATTATTTTTTCTCTTTCTTGTCCTAGTTATTAACGTATTGTCACACACACATAGACGATTCGATTCCTTTTATTTCTTTTATTTTCAAAATTTTTAGAAATGTTACAAAATTGTTATTGCTACCAACATAGCACTCTTCTGAAATGTTTATAAATTAATATAGAAGTTTAATTTCTTTGCAGTGTTGTATGTTTGATTTTTAATATCTTTTGTTTTTTTAAATAGCCAGTATTTTAATGAATTACAGCTACAAAGTTATATATAATTATATTGATGTTGAAGATACATTCAATGTGTGTGTGTGTGTATGTGTGTGTGTGGACACACACACACAAACACACACACGTTTTCTTTGTTGAACATTTCGGATGAGTGTTAATATATTCCTATGTGGCTTGTTCTGTATTATCTATTTTATATTTCTTTGTTTCCCAGTAGATTTAACGCAGACGTGTTATTATTTTATCAAGTTCGTACTTTTTTATAATTTTTTCAAATTTACACATTTTTAAAAATTATATTCCCAATTTTAGAAAAAAATTGAAGTTTTACACATATACATACATATTCGTTGTGTGTATGAGGATAAAAGCAGGGGGAAGAGAGGGAGGGAGGGGGGTATATATGTTCTAACAAGTAACCTTTCTCAAGTAAAACACCGATATTTTTCATCTTTTGGAGTGTGATTCAGGAATCCAAAAGATGATTAGATATTTATGCCAAAAAAATTTGCTCAATATTGTTTATACCACTTATACAAGGTATTCTCTTTTTAATGATATAGAAAGGTATGATCTAATATCTCGCAAACAACGCATTTGCGAAAAAAGTTTTTTTTAAACAAAAGTTGCTTCGTTTGAATAAACACATAAGATGATGACATTTGTTTGACCTAGGTCTTTTGATTTTATCGAAAAAGTTGGAGGCGACCTTATCGTGATCTTCGGAGGAGCTCCCTAGGTCAAGAAAATGTCATCATCTTATGTCCATTGAAACCAAGCAACTTTTGTTTAAAAAACTTTTTTCGCAAATGCGTTGTTTGCGAGATATTTAATTATACCTTCTTATATCATTAATAAGATAACACCTTGTATAAGTGGTCTAAATAATATTGAGCTAATTTTTTTGGCATAAATAATCATCTTTTGAGTTCCTGAATCATATCCTAAAAAATGAAAAATATCGGCGTGTGTCACTTGGGAAAGGTTACTTGTAAGGGGGGGGGGGGGTAGGGGAGAGGGGGAGGGAGAGAGAGAGAGAGAGCACACGTATGTGTATGTCTATGTGATGCATATACAAAATTTAACTCGAGCATTTTAAATATCTTTGCTATTCTAACCAATAAGAAAAAATTGTTGAAGTTACATAGGCTGTGCGTTCTAATATTCACTGTCAGCACTGAAAATCTATATACTGTACGTGGCGCAAATTATAGATTTGTAGTACCGGGGCAGTGAATATCGGAACGCAGCCATAGTTTTATAGTTTTGAGGGACACATAATGATAATACTTTTGTTGTACATAATGAAGGAGATTTTATAAGGGCAATTTTATTTTTATAAATCGAACATCTGACTTTTACATGTAATTCTTGTAGTTATTCTGAATATAAAAGTATTAAGATAATATTTAAAAAATCAATTGTTTATGAAATATAATGCTTTGCTGTGATATAATTTGCCACAAAATATAAACTATCTCGAAAACAATTAATTCCATAAATTACTTTACCTTAATACTTTTATATGCAGAATGACCAACAATAAGAAGATTCATATTATGTAAGAAAAATCATGTATATTTCTATTAAGAAAAAGAGTTGTCTTTGAAATCTACTTTATGTTTTCACGCACAACAAAAGTATTGTCATTACATTACGTGCTTCTTGAAACTACCAAACCTTATAGCTTCATTTTTTTCCTATTATTTAGAACATAATTGGAACTTAATCTATTATTTATAAAATATAACAAAGATATTTAAAGTGTTCAAGTTAGGTGAGATACCCTATATGTAAAATAAATGGAAACATATATTTAATTTTTTTACACACGTACACACACATACGTAGGAACAACCCACATAATATATGTTTTATATGTATATGTCCCTGACCATTTATTCGTGTTTAAATACGCAATTATATCCAACTGATCCTACATATTTAATAACACTGAAAAATATATATTAATTATGTCCTATGGATGAGTTTCTTTTCCAGCTCTCCTCTTTGCTCAGTGGGCAAAATTGGGAGTGGAGAACCTTTCTGAAAATCATGATGATTGTGTGGTCTAATTGGTTAGGGGTATATTTATCTAATTGGTTGATTCTCATTGGACAGTGACAATTTTTGTAACAAAATTCTGAAAATTGGTAGGCTTAAAATTTGTTTGCAGGAGTTCATGATACGTGAAAGGCCGGTTTCCTATATTGTGAAGACTCGAGCGACAAAGCGCATGCCACTTTCTCGCTTTCGTGAACCCACGCCACGTTGTTATCTAATAATTAATATTCATATTAAATTGCATACTTAGAAAAATTTTCCCAAATTCCGTCTTATCTGCTGTAATTATCTTAAAAACCACAAAACTGCCTCATTGGAACAAAATTAGGCATGTGTCTGTTTTCTGCATCCCACAGCTCGATAATCACGAAATAAAACCCGGCAAGAGTCTGAAAGTAAACATTAGCGTTCCTAATCTACGACTTTTCGTGGGGAACATACCAAAGTCAAAAGGCAAAGAGGAGATCTTGGAGGAATTTGGTAAATTAACAGGTAAAGTGAATTCGAGGCGTGTGTACCTACCTATACCTACCTATTACCTACCTGTCTACCTGTATTGTATAACAGTGCTAGCTTTTAAGTAGTGGTTGTAGATGGTATGGAACTATGGAGCATTCAAGAATCACATTGATCCTGTGATCTGCGAATATACCTTATGCACCTTTAGTTCTGGTCAGTCTCCTTGCCTCTCGGTTTATTAGTGAACAGTAACACCTCTCTGGTCCAAGTCTTCTTTTCCTCACATATTTAGGTTGACTTATAAGTTTATCTGCTTCCTACTCTACATGCATTTATCTTATCATCCTCTTGATCTTCCCGTCCTCGAATTTATCGCAACTGATCAATTCATCAATCTTTATTACTGATATCTTCTTCGTCTTCTTTTTTTGGAATAGTAAAAAAGAAGCGAGGAAATGGAAAGAGAAAATGTGGAAGCCGTACGATACTTTTAGATTAAGAATTATTTTATGTATTGACAGAAAAATATATGCTGTCTTGCACCATTGCAATTTTGCGATATGCAAATGTGATTCATCACTAAGTCTTTAAGCTTTGGGGGTATGGGAGATTTGCGTGGACCGCTGGGGCGTTTGGCTCGCTAACAAACGGACAGGCACTCCCACCCACCCTGTATGATGTCGATCCTTTCAAACTATCAAATGACCGTTACCCGTGACCCTTTGAATAATGTTTTTGGTCCTTTTATATAAAATCTTCCTATCCCCCTTCCCCCTCCATCGCGCCCTAAATCGCTCTTTCCCTTAAAAGACACTTAATGAAATCCCATGTTCAGACAGCCAATAAGCAGGTGAAATCATAAATGGCAAGCTTAATTGGCACTCTCCTTCCACATTATTCTTACAGCTGAATGATTATGAGATTCGGAAAGGGAAAAAGATTGGTGTTACCGTATCTTATAACAATCACCGCTTGTTTGTGGGAAATATTCCAAAGAATCGAGACCGAGATGACTTGTTCGAAGAGTTTACAAAGCACGCACGTAAGTTGACAATTGTCCTTAAATCAGCAAGCAGTAACCAATGGAAGTTCTCTGGGAGAGATGATGGGACAAAAATTTAATCATCTTATAACGAATCAGGTGTTTTTCTTTAGTCGGTAACAGAGGTGCCAGGTGGGTTAAATCCAGCCCTCTTGCATAAATGTGGAACAAAAACCTTGTTGTAAATTGGTATTCGGAGAAACAAAATTTTTATTATTGATTTTCGAAAATATTGTTGATGTTTGGTAACGCTGACCAATTTATTTATAAGCCAAATGTGAACTCTTCTCACCATGCAATTCCTTCATTTTCATTTCTAATAACTTTCTGTTTGTAAAACGTGTACAGTTGCAATATATAGATAATCGTAATTGTGTCCTACAACCAACCGAGTTTTTACTGCTATTTTATTTGATACGTACATACACACATACACACGAATGCGCGCGCGCTTTTCCATCCGTCCATTCATACACCTGTCCATCTATCTATCCATTTATCCGTCCCTCCCTCTCTCCCTCTTTCCCTCCATCCATTCATTTATCCACACGTACACATACGCATATACACACACCTATTTAACCTTTGTGCATACACACATATTATACCGCACTACACGCAAAATGCGCGTATGCGTAGTAGAACGGGGGGTGGGAGGCGGAGGGGGGGGGGGGAGAGAGAGAGAGAGAGAGAGAGAGAGAGAGAGAGAGAGAGAGAGAGAGAGAGAGAGAGAGAGAGAGAGAGAGAGAGAGAGAGAGAGAGAGAGAGAGAGAGAGAGAGAGAGAGAGAGAGGAGAGAGAGAGAGAGAGAGAGAGAGAGCGAGAGAGAGCGAGAGAGAGAGCGAGAGAGCGAGAGAGAGAGCGAGAGAGCGAGAGAGAGAGCGAGAGAGAGAGCGAGAGAGAGTGAGTGAGTGTGTCTTTATCATAGATGTATATAACAGACTGAACATTGCCATTGGAGAGTTGTCCCGTTATGATGTACAAATCAAATTAGAATAAAACGCCATTTACGGTCAGAACATGGATCTTAGTAGCCTAATACTATTTCTGTGTGAATACACATATTATTTTTTTCCAACCTTAGAAAACTGCGCGCCGACTAGGTTTGTCAGACTTACAGCACAGTTCTTGTTGGAGTATTAAAATTTTCCTCCCTTCCTCTAGTTAAAAATTTATTGTGAAAAATATTACCTTAGCCAGGGTTCGAAAGGGTTCGAACCTGGAACCTTCCGCATTTCTCGTGTGAGTGTCGTACCAATTCGACCACTAAGGCATGTTGTAATATTTATCGCAATGATTACATTTACCGCAAATTACAGTGATTTAGATGCTTATAGCATTAAAATTAAATCGATATCGATTTAATTAGGGAGGGTAGGGGATTTTTAACGTTCCAATAATAACTGTGTTTCAAGTCCGACAACTTATTGGCGCGCAGTTTTATAAGAAAATACGCGTATAAAATACATATATAGAAATATTATTAGGCTATCAAATTAGGCTTGAACCGTAAATGGCAGTTTTCTTCTTTTTTGTTGATTGTATATCATGATGGTCTTAATATTAATTGTTTATTAGCATTAAAGTTAAATCTAATCGATTTTTAACTAGGCAGAAGGGAGGGAATTTTTACTATTCCAATAGGAGTTGTGTTGTAAGTCTGACAAACCTAGTCGGCGCGCAGTTTTCTAAGGTTGGAGAAAAGTATATGTGTATTCACACAGAAATAGTATTAGGCTAATAAGATCCATGCTCTGACCGTAAATGGCGTTTTATTCTAATTTGATTTGACAGAGATATATGCTTGCTGGGATGTTTTCCTTGTCTCTCCACCTTTCCTTCTCCCCACCAACCACACAATTAGAAGAAGAGCATCTCAGCAAGCATATCTCTGTTTGTTAGATCTTCCGGACAGCTCTCCAATAGGAATGTTCAGTCTATTATATACGTCTATGGTTTTTGTACTTTATAGTTTATACAGTTTTGGGGAATTACGAGTACTTGGTTTTGGGACACAAAATTCAAAGTTAAAATGCAAATTTTATAGCAGTCAGTATCATTCGTTAATTCTTTTATTTATACGTACTTATGAAATGTTAAAAGTTTTACCTTATATAATATTTATTTATGTTTTAAAATGGAAAATATATTGATCTTTTACACACGAGTATATGTATTAATATATGTATTAAGGGGGTAGACAGCTTTGACAAGCGAAAAAATTAATCTTTTTTTTTTTTAAGTTAAATGTTTAAGAAATAAAAAACTGAGTATTTTGGTGGATATGATTCCGGAGAAACGAAAAATCTAAAACAAACTCAAAAAACAGATTCATAATCTAGAAGTGTCTAAAATGTATTGGAAGCAAAATTAGAAAAAAAATTTTCTTTTTAATTTTATTGAAGAAAATGCAATTTTGCACTTTTTTTGCAACTAAAATATTTTTTATTTTTTTAAAGATTTTTTTGCAAAATTATGCTTTTGACACATTTTAAATATTGTTTTTAACATGTAACAAATTTTTGAAGGAATTTGTTGAAGCCGTTTTCGAGATTTCATGTCCACCACCAGCTACTGAACTGCTTTTCTTCATTATCAATAACCCCCTCATTATTATTTTTTAATGATTTTTTTAAATAACTATAAAAGAATATAGAATTATGTGCCAAAGTTTCAAATTCTTCCAGTTTTTTATTTTTTAAATATTTAACTTAAAAAAAAAAGGTTGATTATTTACTTGTCAAGATTGTCTAACCTTTTAAGATAGAAACGTAATCGCTTTTCATGAATGAACAGTTGTTTGTTTATTATGATATCTTTAATTTTAGATGGTAAATGACCCCGTACAAACCTTGTAGAAAAGTGGTTTCAGTTAAATTGTCTAAGGCCAGTATTCATAGTCAGATCTTATATATTTAAGACCGTCTTAAGTACAATCTTAAGATGTTATGAACCAATCACAAGCTGTATTAGCATCTTAAGACATTACTTAAGACTGCATTGTAATAAGTTCCAACGATGAAAAAGTAGGATGTGTTGTAGTTTATGGCCGGTATTCAGTCGGATCTTATTTCAAGATCGGCTTAAGTAATGTCTTAAGACGCTAATACGATTATTTTATTGACTGGATGGAGTCTTAAGACTGCCTTTGACCAGACTTAAGACGATCTTAAATTTAAGATTTGACTTATGAATATCGGCCTATTTTCGAAAATGGACAGATTTTTTGCTATAGCTGTTCGCAAACGACATCATTGGATTCACGTATGCTACTGGAGATATTGACTAGTTCGATATTGTAATATGTGGAAATATGCTTGTATGTTGGTGTATGCATGAGTGTGTGTATGTGTGCGCGCACGTGCATGTATGTATTGTATATGTGTAAGTGTTAATGTACAATTTCCAATTATTTTTTTTTTAGTGATGACATTCCTTGAGTTGAGAAAAATGACGAAACACACTGCAAAAAATATATTAAACTTTAGAATAAAAAGCGTATAAAAAAAAGCAAAGAAAAATAATAAATAAAAAACTGGAAAACTAAAAAAATAAATAATAAAAATTAAAGGTAAAAAAATTAAAGAATTGGACCTGTAAACACACACAGATTCACGCATAAACCAGCATACAAGCATATTTCCACATGTTTTAATGACGAACTAGTCAAGTGGTCAATATCTCCAGTGTACGTGAATCTAATACTGCCGTTTTCGAACCGTTACAGCAAAATACTGTCGATTTTCGAAGGTTGTGCCCATTGGGACTTTTGATCAGGAGGTTATAAACTACAACATATCCGACTTTTAGACAATTTGACTGAAACCACTCTTCTCAAAAGAAAAACATTGTTTTTATGTAGAATAAATGTAAATATATAGAGAGAATGAGAGAGGGAGAGAGAGAAAAGAATGATCAGTGTGATTGAATGAATGTATCTGATCATTATTACTATATTTCGTATGTATGTGCATAGGATTTTTGCATGTAACATTAGTATGTGGACACAGAGAGGAGATTAATATATAAAAATAATGATAAAGAAAATCGTTAAATTCACATAGGGATAATTTAAAAATTAATTTTAAAAGAGCAATCTATACACAAAGATACAAGGCATCTAAACATTTTATTTCCACATGTTTTGTATGATATAATAGACAGCATGACATATAATTGAAAGACAAGAAAACAAAAGAATCGGTTTATTTAATAAATAATGAAAAAATTGTTATAAATAAATAATTTTTATACATATTAATAAAATTAGTAATCACATAAAAATTACTTTATTCTACTTTATGAATTTAATACATGTGAAATCGATTTGTTGCTTACATTTAGTATTCAAAATATGTGTAAGATGCCTTGTTATCCAAGTACTATAGTTTTTAAACTGAGAGGAAGGAGAGAAAGACTGTCTCTGAAAAATAAAAGTTCAGAGAGATGATGTCAGATTAATTAAGTTGCCTCATGGAAATTGTTATACTACTTTGTATTTGACAATCTTTCAGTACTTTTACTGCTATTTTCAGAAAAGATCTGTCAAATTAGATTGGCGTGAAATCAGATTGGGAGATATGAATGATACCCATATCTTAGGATTAAAAGACAGAGAGATGAAGGATATATAATATAAAAATGTCGATCTCTTTATGTACATGTAATTGAATCATTGGAATGCATGAGAATTCTAATAGCATGAAAATTATTCTACTTAATAATATTTATATGCCTTTTAAATCGAATAATCCTCTCAAACTCTCCAAAAAATACTCAGATTCAGTAAAAGTGATAAAGAACATATGTGTACCTATATCAAAAATGTTCTACAGAATTCAGAGCTTGCAATCTCTCTCTTTGTAGTTATTAATAGTGTCTGTATTTTTTCTATTCTTTTAATCCTGATTTTCTGTAGCTTTTTATTTGAAATTTTATTATGACATAGATTGTGAGCATTTGGTAAAGCAATGTCTCTTTTGTGTTTTTTTCCTTTATATTTAATACTGAGATAGTTCCTTTAATGAAATTTTACTTGATACATTTGTTTTCTAAAGCTTGTTTTTCTTCTTTTTTTTAGATGTTAAATTTGTTTGGTCTCTAAATGTGTAAATAATAAAAAAAAATTTATAAAATTTATAAAAATATTAATGAGAAATAATGTTCAGAGAAGATTTGATAAACAATATGATAAAGTAATTTCATATTGCGAAGATGTACATATTTAAGTGCTTTAGGAATCTTGCAGATTAATGTAGCGTCTGACACATTAATGTAATTGTTATATATAGTTTTTGTCTTTATTTAGTTTTATTATTGTTAAATATAGATATAGAACCATATTTGTTGTGAAAAATCAAGTCACGTATGATAGCATAAATTTTTATAACAATATTTTTACATATGTGTGTAGTTATTCAAAATATAAATACCTACATATAAAATAATTTATAATAATTATTTTCTATAATAAAATGATTATTATAATGAGATATAATTTATATGAATATTTTAAGTACATAAGAATATTCAAGACAGGCAATATAATTATCATATTTACTTGAATAAAGTAGAAATTTTTTACGGCAAACATCGTACATAAAATTATAATAGCTGCTTGAATTTATATTTTGTTTTGACACTATTTCTCTTTTTCATCATATATAGTAGCGTTCTTAAAATTTTGCGAGTATCTTATCAAGTTCGAGTAAATCTCACCTGCTTTTTGTATTGTTTTTTTGACATATAGCTGGCCTGACAGAGGTGATTATCTACAGCTCACCAGACGACAAAAAGAAGAATAGAGGTTTTTGCTTTTTGGAATACGAATCTCACAAAGCAGCTTCCTTAGCCAAGCGAAGATTGAGCACTGGACGTATCAAAGTTTGGGGATGTGATATTATTGTTGATTGGGCTGATCCTCAAGAGGAGCCAGACGAACAAACCATGTCCAAAGTAAATGAGTGATAATATATATATGATTAATTTTAATTATTTTTATCATTATGTGGTTCTTTAATTCTTGCATTAATTAAATAAATTATTATAAAATCGTTCTGTTTCAGGTACGTGTGCTTTATGTACGAAATTTGACGCAAGATTGCTCTGAAGAGAAACTGAAGGAAAGCTTTGAACAATATGGAAAAATTGAGCGAGTAAAAAAAATCAAGGATTATGCCTTTATACATTTTGAAGATAGAGACAATGCTGTTAAGGTAAAAATATCTTAAGTTGCACTTAATCAAACAATCAATTTCTAGTAAAGATTAATTTTAAATATACGTATGTGTTTTCTTAAGGCAATGAATGAATTAAATGGTAAGGAAATGGGTGGATCCCACATAGAAGTTTCATTAGCAAAACCACCATCTGATAAGAAGAAGAAGGAAGAGATGCTGCGCGCCAGGGAAAGACGAATGATGCAAATGTTACAGGGTAGAGGCGGGTAAGTTATCGACATTTATATTTACTTGTAATTAATTTGCAGCATTTGTGTATCATTATACTCTATCTTTAATTGCTTTATTTTATTTATTTGACTAGAATTTAAATTAAAGGCGTTTTCCCTTTTACAGTGGATCTCCGTCTCATCCGAGTATGATGGGAGGACCAATGCCAGTTCGTGGGCCTACACAAGGACCTCGAGGCACCGGTGCAGGTATGCGTGGACAGATGGGACGAGGCGATTATGGTTAGTACCAATTTCGATTCTTTTTTTTGTTGCACTGTTCGTGTATTTTTGTCGAGCGTCCTAACAGAACAGTAACTTTAATTTTCGTGTTAATAAAAATTTCAATGATTCTATATATTTTACATATTGATATACGTGTGCTTGTGTAATTTTGTTTTTCTCAGGCAGTAACAATTTCTATTTAAACATAAAATATTTCTTTTATCTATAATATCACTATTGAATTATTTATTATGCTTGGACCGTAAGATATTTAATAATATATATCGAGATGATACTAAAAATAGATCTAGCTAGCTAGTAAAGCTAATATGATATATCAAGATTGTGTTACATTTCGTACATTATAAGAAGGATTAGGAAATTAATAAATCATTAATTATAGTTTTATTGAGATTTTAGAAATTTTGCCGTTAATAGTTATAAAATATATGTTTAATTAATAGATATACGTATATCAATTAATCTGTACGTAGTTTATTTGCTAGGTATATAAAATTTATGAGAAGATACAATACAATTATATATATAATTTTTATATTATTAATTGTACATAATTTTCCTTTTTTTTTGTATAATTTTTATTTGATTTTTCTTTATCTTTAATTGAGAATATTTAGTATATTAAATAGTTATATATTAATATTTTTCATAATATTTACATAATATATCATAAATATAATATAAATATCCGCATGCTTTTGGGAATTTTTCATTATTTCATTACATACCTTGGCTTACGCGCATGATAGATTACTTTGAACGTATGAGTAAAAAATACTGAGCATTTCCTATTATATTATTTTTTTCTTGATCTTCTTGACCGAAATCATTTTTCATCCTTTTATTATATTTTATATTTTATTACATTTTATATTTTGTTGTTATAAATATATTCCGACATAAGATTGGCAAATTGATGTAAAATCTGTGAATAATTATAGATTATTTTGTATAACATATTTTTAAATATTTTCTGAGAATATCAGTCTTTAAATTGATACATTAATAAAATTATTTTTATGTAAATTTTGTGACATATGGAAACATGTTATATTGTGAGATATTATAAATTACTTTTGCTCTTTAAAGCGGAGTCTACAATGAGAACTTAAGGAGGTTCGAGCATTACTTGTGAGTCAAAAATGCGATTGAAATAAATGTCATTACAGCGATCCCGAATTATTTGCAATATTAGTATAATGAATTGTGGATGCTACTTACGTGCTATATTCTTCGTAAATTATTATTGTATAGAATATTTAACAAACATATGCCGGGGTATGAGAGCGTCAACGACTCGGGAATCGCTTATTATCCAACATTCTAGGCTAGGATCTAAACTTTGTGACAGTATAGCCTTCAATCCACACGGTAAAGTCCGATTTTTAAAGTCTTTACACAATCCTTGATGTTTCATCTATCAAATGCTAGTTTTTCAAAGTCCTCAGGTGGCTAAGTGTGTACTAAACCAGTGATAATCTACCTCGGAGCGACTTTCTCCATAAGGGTAGACTAAAAGTGGTCAACTTCTGAATAATATTACAGAAAAACTATACGGTCAATATTGCTCAAGTTTTGCGATTATTTGTGTAAAGTGTTTATGTAAATCATATAAAAAATTAAGGCTCTACGATGGCTTTCGAGTATAGAAAGCTTATTGTCACGAAGTGACATGTTCTAACTTATAATGTTGGCCAAATAAGCGATTCCCGAGTCGTTGACGCTCTCATACCCTAGTATATGTTTGTTAATATTCTATACGCTAATAATTTACGAAGAATATAGCACGTAAGTAGCATCCACAATTCATTATACCAATATTGCATATAATTCGAGATCGTTGTAATGACATTTATTTCAATCGCATTTTTGACTCACAAGTAATGCTCGAACCTCCTTAAGGCGTAAAATTTAAGTTTTAAGCATTAAGCCGTAAGAAATTGACAAATCACAGTCAAATATTCTGCTCACATTCGACTGTGATTTGTCAATTTCATACGGCTTGAGGCTTAAAGCTTAAATTTTACACTTTAAATTTTTTCGATAAAAGCGCTCTTTTATTTCTGAGATGTTATAGTTTATGTTACATATACTATAGCATTTTAGAAATAAAAGCGCGCTTTTATCGATAAAAGAGAGTTGAGAATATGGCCCAAAGTGTTTTATAAGGTTGTAGCGAGGGATAAATCATTAAATGTTGCGAAGACAACTTAAAGTACCAAATTTCCTTATTTATAATTTATGTATTGTATCTGATCTGAGTTTAGTTTTGAAATATTCATATATGCATTTCTTTAGTTTTTTGAATAATTTTACTCAATTATACAAGAATGACAATCACAACTATATATTGTACTTTGTATATTTACACACAAGCGCGCGCACGCGCGTACACACACACACCTCACCCCCCTACACATGTGTATGTGGATACATATATGATGATGTGGATACATATATGTTAGATGTGTGCTTAGCATTTTGTGTAATATGAATACCTTATTGCCCTACCACTACCACTTCCTGTGATACCTGTTTCTTTTTTTTAACCAAAAGATAATTGCATGTATATTTTCTTATTTGTTTTGTACTTTTGTTTGGTGCTCCAGTGAAAATTATTTTGTGGTAGTGCACAGAATATCATATGCATCGCTAAGGCAAACAGTTTTTATATAATTTTTTTTTATTTATTTTTGTTTACGTGAATGTGTGTGAACCTCGTGTATATAGTATGATGCATCATCAATTCAAAAATCTGTTTACAGCTCTCCAGGAAATAGGTAAGCCGTGATGATGAATGATGAATGCAACAGTTGTAAAGTATCATAAGTAGTATTGTGTATTTTCTTCCTTTTTATGTTAAGTTAAATGTCCAATTTAAGTGCATACTCGTATTGTGAGGTCATAGAAAATTAATTTTCTCCACCAAAATCTATAAACTTTTCTTTTACATTCACCATTTTAAGTATTTTCTAAATTATAGGATATTTACTTTTTTTCCCCACACAGTTTTTATAAATGTTTAGCAATAAATGTCCTGGTGAAATTTGGAAGATTAGAAATGATTAAGAATCTGTGTTTAAAAATTGCATTTTATTACTAAATTAAATTATTTTTTTATATTTATTAATATTTGAAATACTGTTATTCAATTTTTTCGAATAGGATTATTTTATAGTTTAGTAACACTCTATCTGGAATAAATGTGAAATTTTCGAATGGCCTTGCAATTTTCTATCTCAGGAAATGTGATGGTGGTAGGGTAATCACTACGCAGTTTTGTGCGGTATTGTATATGTATACTGAGTGTTTACAATTATTTTCTTCTTTTTGTCGAAGACCATATTTTCCACACAGATATTTTTATTCTCGATATACGATTAAATTTGTTTTGTTTTTCTTTCTCTTTTATTTCTATTATATTGGCATTTTCGAAATTATCTTTTCCCGGCATGCCTTTCTTACAATATTGAAATGGTATTACTATATCTGAGTAAGTTGTCAATTGGATATATCGTGGCTAAATTTGGGTCTATTTGTAATGTGTGTTTTTATAGATTATGATTACGACTATTACGGTTATGGGGATTATCGAGGTGGCTACAGTGATCCCTATTACGATGACTATTATCGATACGAAGATTACTATTTCGATTATGCGCCGCCTCCGCCGCCTGCCAGAGGGAGAGGCAGGCAGCCTCAACCGGTGGGTCGCCTTTTTTAATGGTTCTAAAAAGTCGTTTTCGTTCCTGAAATCATTATTATTTTTTTTATACTAGCAGTAGTTTGACTGTGGCACAGTGTTCGCGGATTCTCCTAATACATCGTATTTCTCTCCAATTTTTCATCCAGCTCAACATATCTGTCCATATATTTTCTCTGTCTGAGCGTGTAAATTAATGCTGGCTAATTGGGTATGCGCTAGCTTTACTATAATCACTATTAACGCAGGGAGATATACATCTTAATATAATCCTGATTTTATATAATTTTAAATGCACCGCATTCACAGTATAGTACTTGTCTGAGCTATACAATTTCTAATGATTCCAAGGTGTGTGTGCGTGTGCGTGCGTGCGTGTGTGTGCGTGCGTGTATGCGTGCGTGTTCGTGTGTGTGTTGTGTGTGCGTGCGCGTGCGCGCGCGCGCGCGAGAGAGAGAGAGAGAGAGAGAGAGAGAGAGAGAGAGAGAGAAGAGAGAGAGAGAGAGGGAGAGAGAGAGAGAGAGAGAGAGAGAGAGAGAGAGAGAGAGAGAGAGAGAGAGAGAGAGAGAGAGAGAGAGAGAGAGAGAGAGAGAGAGAGAGAGAGAGAGAGAGAGGAGAGAGAGGGGGGGGGGAAGCAGGGGAGAATGTTATTAAGAGCGCACTATGAACGTTATTGTTTTTATATAGACCCTATATGAATCTATACTAACATGAAGGCTTTGATACTAAATTAGACCTTGTAACCCGAACACATTGCCACTTTCAAATTGCTTGCAAATCATATCTGAGCCATGGTAGACCCATTCTAAATTTTCAAACAAAATACAGCCGGGAAAAGCAATTTAAACTAAAATATGTTATATAACATAGGAAAAGAAAGAAATAAAAAGAAAAGAGAAAAGACAGGAAAGATATACGGAATAAAAAACGGAAACCTCAAGACAAATGTCTAAATCTTCCCAAGGAAGAAGATCGCACATTTTATATAATGTTGCAGGGTTCCCTAACATATATTATTCCACCGCCACTATTATTCTAGCGCAGCTTCAAGAGAATTCCAGATGTAGGCAGAAAGCAGTGTATACAGGACTTTTTATATATTGCCATCGTCTTTTATTATATTCCAGTCTCCATGTACGAGTAATCTGTTTTTTTTTTCGTAGAGCGACGTTGCGTCTCGTGGCTCGGATATGATGTTACACTTTTTCTATGTCAAGTTGCAGGGTTATCCAAACATGACAAAAGGGAGCGTATGGGCGCCCTGCGCGAAAAAATTATTTTACTGTTTTATTTTTATTATATTTTTATATTGCGATCAACTTTTTCTCTTGGCAGTGTCTCGCTATTGCGATAACACATGACATGTGCACTTAGGTTTCTTACATGTTATTCGGCATTGCTATGTTCCTCGTGGTATATGATGTACACATGTAGTTATAACCCCGTCGCTTTAGAAGAGAAATAGGTAAACGAGGAGAACCTTCTTCAAATTATCGCCGCATTATCTTGCGCCTTATTCTAATAATAATTTTGCTTTTTTATTATTTCTTTTGAACGTGATTACGATCACATTCGACGATTTCTTTTGTTTCCCGAGGAGTATATACTAGTCTCTTCTAGATGTTCCATATTTATCATTTTTATTTTACTGTATTTGCACGATCCGATACTCACGTATCATGTTTACTCACGTATCAATTTTCTTGTTTTTCTTTCATAAATTTTTACTATCAGATTGCTATCGTGTACATCTCTTTTGCCTTGCGTAGCATTATCGAATGTATTTTCTTTTAATTAAAAATGATATAGAAATATTCATCTTTTAATCAATTTCCCTGTAGTTGAAAAATTTAATTCGAAGAAAATAAATAATGATTGCGATAGAATAGAATCTCCATCCTCATTTAACTCAAGAATGTTTTTTTTTTACTTGAGACCCTAAAACTTTATTTTCTTCTTAATATCAATTCTGTATTGTTAAACATAACTGTGTAAACGATAACTCTCGTTGGGCACATCGGATTCTTTAATTCAGTTTTTTGTAGGAAAAAATTCAAATCAATTCCTGTACTCCTACTATGCATATCTTATATTTAAAGAACAGTCACCCAATAAGCCAAGTATGCGATACATACAGATAATAACCGTATTATTTCTCATAGGCAGGTAGAGTAGGTTAAATCGAATAGCAAAGTTGTCTACTGTTTTGTGATGTACGCTCATTTGTAGATCTATATTAATTAAATTTTTATTAATTATTACGAAAATCGCAAAATGATAGAAGAAAACTTTTCTATTCAATTTAACTCGCTCTATTTGTTCATAAGAGGTGATGCGGTTATTACCAGACACCCTGTATATTTAGCATATATAGCGTGTATATGGACTTGACTTAAAAAAATTCAATATGCTAATTTGATTTTTATCAAGAGGAAAAGTTTATCGCAAATTATAAACAGCAGTATTGGAATTAAGGAGTGATAAACGTTATTCGAATCAATGAATGAACCTATTCGCAAATGGTTTATCGTATATGTGTTACGTGACGATTATTACGATTAATAATACCTACTTATAATGATATTTTATTACTTGTACACTGAAAATTGTGCATAGGTATAGTAAAGACAACGGAGATAGATGATGGAATATAGAAGATTGCGTCCCCCGTATATAGCACCAGTGAACATGTTTTGCAGTTTTCGCTTTGGCCTTCCACCGTCCTCACATCCATGTATATAAAAACCATAGCTTACGCTTAAATCACATTTGTTTTAACGCTTTTAACAATACTGCGCCGCTTATTTATATAATACGCCTTTTGGTTGAATTTTGTTTTAGCTGCCAGTGCAATAGCTTGTGTCGCTTAAAAGTTCCTACGCCAACCAATCAGTTCGCTTTTCGCTTTACTACATTGGATAACTCTGCTAACTCCTACTGCTGTATGTAAAAACGTGGTTAGTAAAGATTTGGTTATAGGAGATTTACCTCTTCTGCCACGTTCTCCTTTTTCTTTCTCTCTATTTTCTCTCTCTCCCTCTCCCTCACCCTCCCCCTCCCCTCCCCTTCACTCCTACAATTTTCCTATAACTTTCTAGTTTCCCCTCTCATTCTTTCTGTTATTTACTTGTCTCTTTTCACGCTATGTCGTGATGGATGTATACGTATATATAAAAGCCTTAAATGTACGTCTATGTTCCAAAAATAGCGCGTTACAAATAAAATGCACAATATACACTATCGCTCATTAATTTTAATACACCCCCAGATTTGTTGATTTCTCTGTAAAGGATGACCGTGATACATGTGTTTTGCACAGAAATGAGAGCACCTGCTGTTATAAACACTTTCAGCACTCGCATGCATCGTATTTATATATTTATAAATGTATAAATTGGGCAATTAATATTCTGCAGAAGCATTACACATGCAAAAGAAATAGTGAGATCCATTTTTACGGTAGCATTATCCAAAACCGATGGAAATTTACAGAGCGGTTATCATTGTAACAACAGGTGAATGTCTGTGCAAAACACACGTATCACGTTCATCCTTTACAGAGAAATCAACGAATCTGGGGGTGTATTAAAATTAATGAGCGGTAGTGTATGTATTGGAAAAACTCCGATCGTTCAACGATACACCAACTGATTCTTGTTTTCATTGTATCTTGTTACTACTACTACTACGTTTTTAAGGATTACTATTATTTGATATAATGTGCATAATTAAATTACATATAGGGCAGAAGAGATGCATAGTCCCATTTTAACCACCCTCAAAAACTTTATTTTTGATTTGAGAAAAAATATGCTTCAGACAAAAGTTGTTTGGCTTGAAGGGGGACACATGATTCCGATGTGAGCCATGTCGTAGATGTCGTCTTTTTCAAGAAATTTCAAAGGCGACTAATTTCTTAAATGGAACTTGATTTTTTCCTTGAGATAATAGTTTTAGATCTCGTCGAGACGTTTTCAAAATACTATAATAAAGTTCTCTTTCGTAAAGAATTTCCTGAGATGATTTAAATTTTGTCGTGATACTTTTAATATAAAATATGAAATATCTCGTAAAGTACTTTTCGATGTTTTTACCTTGAGATACTTTTATACATAGAATAATGAAAGGAAGCGAATAATATCTATTAATTTTTACATTTTTAATTTTACAAAATTGAATACGTCTGCAATATGCAATCGAATTTTTTAAAATAATTTTTTTTTACAACAATCGATTCCTTTTATTATTCTACGTATAAAAGTATCAAGGTAAAGTCATCGAAAAGTGAATACTTTACGAAATATTTTATATTAAAAATATCACGACAAAATTTGAAGCACCTCAGGAAATTCTTCACAAAAGAGAGCTTTATTGTAGTTTTGAAAACATCTCGATGAGATCTACAATCTTGAGATAAATCTCAAGAAAAAAATCAAGTTCCATTTAAGAAATTAGTCGCCTTTAAAAATTTTTGAAAACAATGACATCTACGGCATGATTCACATTGGAATCATATGTCCCCTTTTAAACCAAACAACTTTTGTCTGAAGCAATTTTTTTTTTAAATCATAAATAAAAAAGTTTTTGGGGGTGGTCAATTATAATAAGACACTGTATAAGAAAAAGAAAAGAGAGTTAAATGAAACGTAAATGTAACGCAAATAATTGTACAAATTATGGGGTAACAATTTGAATGTATTATTTGGGTAGGCTGGTCGTGGCCGTGGAGTAGTGCCACGTGGCCGAATCGGTGGCCCGCAAGCCCGTGGGCCAGTCAGGGGGGGACGCAACCCCGCAGCTTCAGGGGCCCGTGGGGTCCAGCGGCTGGCCGCTCGTGGGGGGGTCCGCGCCAAGGGAAGTTTACCAGGTGAGGATGGTCTGTATCTCCACAATAAATCGTCTTTTACACTGTTTACATTTAATTCTTAATTACACAGCGCGCGCACACATACACGCACACACGTGCGCGTACATATACACTCATACACACACATGTCGTGAATCATTACGACACATCTGAGAGCTTGTATTGATATCGTTGTATTTGTAGCTCTCATTGTGTGAAAATTCTGTTAACGATGATATTACTTATAAGGCATTGTTTTTGAAGGATTCTGAAAATACATGATACTTTGATTGTTTGATATGAAACAAGCATGAATCATTTAAGGTGGTACCTCCGTGACAACCTCGGCCAAAAGTTTCGTCCCATGTACATGTCTAAGAGATAGATAATTTAATCGGATCATCGTAGAAAAATGTATAAAACATATATAATATTGACGTGGTACTAATAGATAAATAGATAATACAAAGAATATTATTTACCATTCCATAACTGCTTTTATTAACTATATTTTTGTCACACCGGTGAGAGTAAACTTTTTGCTACAACTGTCCGCGCTGTGCACCAATACACGGAACAGGTTACGTATACAGACCATACATGCTGTCGGATATGCGATACATCGA
Source organism: Leptothorax acervorum (assembly GCA_035220615.1). Classification (NCBI taxonomy): domain Eukaryota; kingdom Metazoa; phylum Arthropoda; class Insecta; order Hymenoptera; family Formicidae; genus Leptothorax; species Leptothorax acervorum. Next base: position 87,992 of record JASTWQ010000202.1, read on the forward strand.
TATATTGACATCTTATGTATCTAATAGCGTCTTCCATTGGGAAAAACTCGCAGCACTAAATGCAATTTTATTGTTGTAATATAAAAATCAGTTTACATATTTTCAGCGTTTAATGTTCTACTGATGTGTTTAATTTGAAAAGTTTTTGCCAGTAGAACATTAAACACTGAAAATATGTGAACTGATTTTTATATTACAACAATAAAATTGCACTCAGTGCTGCGAGTTTTTCCCAATGGAAGACGCTATAATAATACCAAAAATGTCATGCTTCTCAAGGCTGTATTTTCAAAAATAGATGGTAAACTATTCTCTATTTTTTTCAGAATATCCGTGTAATCCCTCTCTAGCATTCTCTTGTTTTTTTATTCAATTCTTAAACGTAGTTTTGACGGTAGAATTAAAAACGTGTCGTTGATTCATGTTTCGTACATGAATTACATGTAAATCATGCCAATTTCAAATGTAAATATCTCTGCTTAGGGATGGTAAATCTCATTTAAATTGCACAGATGTTTAGATAACATATCTAATAATATGTACGCCAAGTTTTAACAAATTCTTGATAAAACGATTCTGCGGAGATACTACCTTAACTGTTAGAGAGGGAGAGGGAGAGGAAGCGTAGGGGAGGGAAAGAAGGAGAGGGAGATACTTTTAGACGTAACTCACTTTAAATATTACAGCATAAGCTGAAGTATTGTTTAGCGCTATTTTAGCGCTGTTTATTATTCTAAGGTATTTTGCCGCGATAGTTTTCGGCAAATGTATATAAAGTCTTTTTTTGCAACTATTACATTGTTGTTATAGTAATAATTGCGATTTTATACAGATTGTCACGTAACATAATTTTTCATATAAATCTATTAACATGCTATAAATAGTAATATTATCATCGCTAGAAAGCTTTCGCTTTTGCTTTTCAGTGCTCTTATCCAACTGTTTCATAAATTAAAAGAAACGCAATACCCGAACAGAATTACTTTCCGGATAATTTTTTTTTCATCGAGGGTAGCAATTTCTCCCAATGTATGTACATATAGGGGAAACTGGGGACAGTTGATCCCCCCTTTTGTTTTAAAGGGCTATTTTTGTCATTTTATTGTGTATCTCAAATCTAATACCATGAAATAGTTAGGAATTTAGTTGGCCTTACGCCATCATATAAAGCCGTTTTTATTAACCCTTAATGGTCACACTGGGTAAAATACACCCCAGCGTTTTCTTGACTTCGAAAACGACCCAGTAAACCAATAGAAATGGGCTATTTTTTTACATATGTTAAATTAATTTTTTGGAAATCAAACCTATACAGTCTTTTTAAGGAAGACTTAAAGTACAACAGGATATTTTTTTTTTTTTTTAAAGGTCACCTACAATTTTTTATACACGTGCAAACACGCTGGGGTCTATTTCACCCAGTGTGACCATTACGGGATTCTCGGGAAGTGTGACCATTAAGGGTTAATCGGTTAATATAGAAGTTATTGAACTAAAGCTGAAAAGTGGCAAATTGTACCATGTGTCCCCTATTGGGGGTGACTTGTTTCGGCGTGTAGGATGACATGATGTATAGGGGTTGACGTCTCCTAACCTTTGATTTTTTACAATAAAACATTTAATTTTTGTAAGTAATTATCAGTTTTTATTTTAATTAGTGGTCAAACCACATTTGGCAGCATCTTATTAATTTTCATAATAAAGCTTCTTATTAATTTGTATATGCTTATAAACAAAATACTTCTTAAATCTTCTGAACGTAACAAAGTAATCTTTTATTCTTACATAACTAACAAGTTTGATACTTCTTAAATCTTTTGAACATAACAAAACTATATCATACCAAGTCTCCCCACTGATATTAGATTATAATTTTATGTCAACACTTAAATACGACACACGTATTTCTATAACTTACTGTAAAATAAACTATCTATTAGACATGCAAACAAATGCGTATTTGTAAAATATCACTATCCATTACCTAATTTAAGAAAACCAATAGGAAAAAACTCATTAAAAAGAAGTACGATATCAGTAAATCACAAAACCGCCCGCCATATGCAAACGTCACGCACGTGGCAAATATCATCACTACTACGTGAAGTTAAGTCATGTCATATACAACCAGTGTTGCTAGTTGAATCAAATACTGAGTTCATAGAAGTACCGTAAAATCGATGTACCATGTCTCCCATAGGGGTCAACTGTACCCAGTTTCCCCTATCAATTTCTCCCAATATACATTGATTTCTTCCCTGTATTTGTATACAAAAATATATTCTAATGTTAATGTGTGTACATAACGCCGATATGTTTATAGAACGTTTATCTCCTTATTTCCAAAATGCAAATGTAACAATCACAATTAAGTGTTCTACATTCTATATAATTGACGTATTGAATCCAGATTAATCTCTTCCTATTTAACAAACTTATGTGTGTATAGAGTCATTAAATTTTATATTATTTGAGGAGATAATATGTATTACATTTTGATTCTTTTTTACAGATTTGCTAATAAAAAATATTTTCAGTCAGTCTGAGGTTTTCAAAGTGCATATAATAATTAGTTTGTCAAATAATTGCATGTACTTTTGTACATTGTCACGAATTGTTCATGTGATGTTCATTTTGCAGTAAACCACCCAATCCATCTTCCCACCAAGGTATCCAAGTCCCATCCACTCGATAGTAATAAAATACTAGGTTAGTGACTTTCTTTATGCTTATATCACGTATTAATTGAAAGGTTTATAATTGTAATTTTGTAAAGTCAATAGAAGATATTGATTAACCTTTTTGGTAATTATGCATTTTAGGGGATTTACCTTCGATGACCTTGACCTTGACATATGTTGTCAAGGTCACTCTCCTGAGTGACCTTCAGAAGGTTTTAGCCGGCGCTTGTTTTTTATTAAAAAGTTATTAACAAAAAAAGTTTGAAGAATATAGCAGTTATTTTGAGTATTGAAAGGCATAAATGACTAATATGTATGAGAAAATAGTACATCTATGAACGAAGGAAAGGTATTTAAAGCAGCGAATTGTTAGTATATTGAATAGTCTTTTTGCTAAAGCAGAGAATAGTTGGTATAGAAAAGTATATATACAATTTTATATGTTAGAAAGAAAAAATATAAAGTATTCTCTGCTTTAATCAAAATCATAAACTATTATCTGCTTTATTTAAAGCTGTGAATCGCTGATATTGAGCAGTCTTTTTGTTAAAGCAGAGAATAGTTGGTATAGAAAAGTATATATACAATTTTATATGTTAGAAAGCATATAAATAATATATTCTCTGCTTTAATTTAATCAAAAGCATAAACTGTTATCTGCTTTATTTAAAGCAGTAAATCGCTGATATATTGAACAGTCTTTTTGTTAAAGCAGAGAATAGTTGGTATAAAACTGTACAATTAAAGATAGTTTACAATTATAATCATACAATTATAGTTAAAGCAGAGAATACTTTATATTTATGCTTTCTAACACATAAAATTGTGTATATACTTTTCTATACCAACTATTTTCTGCTTTAAAAGACTGCTCAATATATTAGTGATTCACTGCTTTAAATAAAGCAGATAATAGTTTATGATTTTGATTAAAGCAGAGAATACTTTATATTTATGCTTTCTAACACATAAAATTGTACATATACTTTTCTATACCAACTATTCTCTGCTTTAACAAAAAGACTGTTTAATATACTAACAATTCACTGCTTTAAATTACTTACCTTCGTTCATACATGTACTATTTCCACATACATTTAGTCATTTATGCCTTTCAATATACTCAAAATAACTGCTATATTTTTTAAACTATTTTTGTTAATAACTTTTTAATAAAAAACGAGCGCCGGCTAAAACATTCTGAAGGTCACTCAGGAGGGTGACCTTGACAACATATGTCAAGGTCAAGGTCATTAGAGGTAAATCCCCTAAAATGCATAATTACCACTTTTTTTATCTTTATATATATATATATATATATATATATATATATATATATATATATATATGTACAGGGTGTCTCAAGTTTTTCCGTACAAACTTTAGTAAAATGTTCTATGAGCAGAAATAAGAAAAAAATGTTATATAAACATAGGCTTACAAATGCTTTATTAAATAGTTATACAAAAATGGAATTCTTATTATTACTATGGTACTGTGTAACAACGACCTATATAGTGTTTACTATTATTGTTTCATTTCAAAGTGGAACCATTGTTTTCAATACAAGACCAATATCGCTGAAAAATTTAATTTATCACCGTATAAATTTCGTGTCAAATATTATTAAAACTTTTTAACAAAGCATTTGTAAGCCTATGTTTATATAACATGTTTTTCTCATTTCTGCTCATAGAACATTCTACTAAAGTTTGTACGGAAAAACTTGAGACACCCTATATATACAGGGTGTCCCAAAAAGCTCGGTCACCGTTTCACTGACAAATTCTGTGGGACATTCTAAGAAGAAAATTCTTATGCGAAAATGTTGAGGCTATAATAGTTTTTGAATTATAAGCATTTAGAGTTAGCAAATCAGACCGCCTAAAGTTGGTGCGCTCAGGTGTGGTACATCGCATAGCAAGTAAAGGTGCTCTTGTACATTGACTCAGTTTTTAGATATTGACATAATTCTGCAAACGACAAGGAAATTACTTTGAAGCTTTGTCTTATTTATCTGTGATTGTCCAATTTGCTGTACATAAAGATTAATGCAAGCATTATGGAATATCAATAAATAGGGGAGACCGGGGCTAACTCGACACGATTTTTTCAAAGGCAATTTTTAACAACTAATTAAAATTTTCAAGCAAATTCAATGGTACACATTGAAAGAGTGTTCCTTTAGGTACAAAATTGTATAAGGAAGTTTTGCTGTACGTCGCTTTGTTTTGCCCCCAGGAAAGGAAAAGTGACGCGAAGACAAATTTTCAAATTGAAAAATGCCGGGGCAAATTCGACACTTGTCTAATCGATACGATTTGATTTGAAACTTATTTTTTTATTGTCTGAAAATAAAATACGTTATTTATCGTGTATTTAGACAGTACAAAAATAAGCATAACATGAATAAAGCAAAACAATCATTGGAAATAATAAGAAAAAAAATTGTTGAACTTTCAATTATCTTCTTCTGAACTCATGTCTGAAAAACAATTAAAGCGGAGTCTACAATGAGAATTTAAGGCGTAAAATTTAAGTTTTAAGCCTTAAGCCGTAAGAAATTGACAAATCACAGTCGAATATGAGGAGAATACCCGATTGTGATTTGTCAATTTCTTACGGTTTAAGGCTTAAAGCTTAATTTTTACGCCTTAAATTCTCATTGTAGACTCCGCTTAATGCAGGTGTACTCGCGATCGGCCATGCGTGCAAATTTGTCATGAGCCATAATAAACAACAATTTGTCTTGACACCCCAAATATTTCTTCAGCATGTTTGATCTTCATTTTTTCCTTTTTACGGCAAGAATAGCTTCTTTCATTATTTCCTTATCTATTACTGGTCTTTTTCTATTGTATGTACAAACTATTTTGCTGCAAGCCAAAAGCAAATGACATTAATAGATTGTCGACTTTGCCCCGGTGGCGTGGTGTCGACTTTGCCCCAAACGTCATTTTTCACTTTTGTCACTCTAAAAACATATAAATTTTGAAAATATGCAAAAACTATTATCGGATTCGTATAGAGCATCGAATTTCCCATCAAAATCACTTAATGGTAGATTCGTAAGAGTAAAGCTCGATCAAAGAGTAGAAATTTTCGAGAGATCAGAAAAATTACTTTTTACCATCAAAAACGCTTATGTCGCACTAGAAGTTACACCATAACTCAGAATGTCACCAAATTCCGTTGACAACGCTGGCATATAAAGACGCATTTACCATAGGAAAGGCAAGTTTCTACGATAGATTTAAATAGGCAAAAAGCCTAGTGTCAAGTTTGCCCCGGTGTCGAGTTAGCCCCGGTCTCCCCTACGTATACACAGCGAACTGTCAAGTTTGTCAAATGAAATGTCTCGTGAAGTGTGTCACAAGCTAGCGCGTGACACTTATCGTATGGTAAGCATATTAAAATTATGTTATCAATCTTTAAATTATTTTTTTATTTCTATGATAAAGTAGGAAAAAATAAATTCTGTAATGATAACGTAGACTTTTTTCTTACATTGATAATTACATAAAACAGATTGGATATGTAAAATCGATAAAATCACACACACGCACACAAAATTTTTAATTATTTATCCAATTTTAATGTGTTTATACTTTATGTATAAGTTGTCGACACATGTCAGTAAAAGCTATAGATAAAATATTAATGGCAAGAGAAATTTTTGTGAATAGTTACTAACACGCAAGGGGCACTTTTTATACATACATTATACATATCAATGTAAGAAAAAAGTCTAATTAAAGGTGACGTTCATGTGAGCTTCAAACGACCATCCAAGGTCAAATTATTGCCACCATCTTATGTCCCCCTCGAAACCATACAACTTTTATCCGAGTCGTTTTCCTTCAAACGTTGATCCTGAAAAGTTATGAGGGTGGAACTTTTAAAATAGGACACCCTGTATATATATATATATATATATATATAAGCGTGCTATTCCACGCGATTTTCACAACGAATACATCACATATATTAACACAAGAACTCTTAAGATTTCCCTTACCTTCCTTTGTGCAATATTTTGTAAGTGCCACGCACACAATGGTAAAAAAAGAGCTTTTTAATTTAATATGAATGTTTTTTCGATTTTCTTCCATGTGATTATCGATTTTATCATCTTGATAATGTTTTTTACAGCAGGTAAACGAAAATTTGACGGGGGTCACCAGAACCAGGGGGAATCTAAGCGTCGCTTCCAGAGCAATTGGGGAAACCAGCCCCTCGCCCAACAACCACTGGGCAATGCATATGGATTGGCGAGTGTAAATGGTGGTAGTGGTGGTGGTGGCGGTGACATAGCTTTCGGAAGTAGA